>CAJFCP010000173.1:541364-611520 GCA_904066005.1 Synergus itoensis
TTTTTTTTTTTTTTTTGAAACGCCCTAATATAGGTATATAACTACTCTCGTATGTATAATACGGACAAACTTGCCAGCTGAAAGTTCGTCGGAAGTCGTATAGGTACACCCTAAAAATTAAATTAAATTACCGTCAATTCGGAGGTATGCCGCGCCGTCTCCGCTGTCGCATTCAAATGAACCGTGATTTGTTTAACCACGCTTTAGACCCAAAACCAGATCAGAATAGGGGTAAACATAACCTGCGTCATTTTAAATTAGACAAAACAGTTGCAAACCCGAAATTTTTGGTGGCTGTAAAATGTGTTTGGAAACTGAGTTTGAAAAAGTGTTTTGGAAAAAATTTTGGATGGTTAGATAATAGATTTTACAGTTTTGACTGTATAAGCCGACGTGTTTCTTTAGCTAATATAAGCAACTTCTGACTGACAATGAGTAATTAAATCGTTGACAGAGTAATCTGGAACAAGCGTCGATCGCACTATGCTCATCAAGGCGTCTTATCTCTGACCCATTAATGCCCAGCAATTAGGGTAACAGTCCGCAAATTAACCTCTAGTAATTGCCTCTAATTTTGGTAATTTTACTCGCGGAAATTAGTCAAACTTTCCCGTGTAGCCTGAACCCTGGTATAGTCTAAGAAGTGGAGTTTTCATTTGCAATGACGAAGTGGAAGCAAAATGGGTACGTTGAAGAGAAAATAAAGGAAAGAGATTTGAGAGTGAAAAAAAGAAAGGGAGGAAGAAGCTTACAGCTGCGAAATTGGCAAAAAGTTTTCCCCATCGCAACGTTGTCGGTGCAGTGCCACCAGCGACTGTTAGACGTGGCACAGTTACATAAATGCATGTGGCTTGCCTTACTAATAGAAACGAATGCTGCCCTTAATGGTCAGATGAAGACTTGCAGTTAGAAGCGAAGACTGCTTGCGTCCCATCGCGTCGAGTCGTAATCGTTGATTTTATCTGCAAGAAAATAAAGCAGTCTTTGATATGTACGAAAATTTCGTGAATTTTATATTAAGACATAACTCATCAGCTAATTGAAATTTTATTTGAAAAAGTATTCACATCTTTCCAACTTTTCCTTACTTTTCCCAATCGTCTTTTCGATAGTACACACTTTGTAGAACCCATCGATATGTAATCAAAATTTGCAAATCAAACGAAGGACCCTTGATATTAATGCATTCACTGCCACTTCTACTTTTTTCCCGGTATAAATTAGAATTTAATTATAATTTTCCGATAAATTATGCGTTTTCAAGAAAAATATAGAGACAATTATGAAAGTCGCAAATTAGAGTGTTAAAATAAAAAATTATATCGAAATCCTTGCGACTCAGTCAAGTAAATTAATTAATTAATCTTTCACAGTTGAAAATATTTTTATCAATGTAGATAAATTGTACTTTGTTGAAAGATATTTCGGACTCTAATACACAGTGGACTAAAAAGTTTTTAAATTTGTGACAGTATATTTTTCTTTATTTATTTACTTACGGGTATTTTTCGTTTAACACTTATTTCCCATATTTATTTTTCCATCGTTACTTCATTTTATTGTATGTATGTCAAAAAAATGTCTTGCTCCTAATTATCTAATCTCGGTTTCATTGATTTATTTTAAGGTTGTAATACCAATGTAAGATTGAAATTAATAGGGGATTACTACTATGTCGTTGTCTAATTGTATTAAAATATTTTTATTGAAAATAGAAATCCCGACTAGGGCCTCGTCGAAACCCCATTTGAAATAGGTCTAGATGGGGCAATTTCTGCACGGACTTAAGATCTCTACTAGTCTCTTAAGCGTGAGAAATAACCCTGCACACCTTCCGGCTGTTTGGATTCTCTAAGATCTGGTTTACCAAATCATTAAGGATTCCTAAGGTGAACATGGACAGAGTATAAGTCCACCTGTCTGACTACACAAAGACCTTCATTACTGTGAACTCAAACACGTCGGATTTCCAGCTCTACTTGCAATATAATCGATTCTTGATCAATCAATTCATTCTAATTTCAAAGACAAAAATTTATTCTGTTCATAACATTAATACCTTCATTTTAGAACACTAAAAGACTATACCAAAGGCCAATCCAATCTGTCAATTCTTTCGAAAGTTATCGTGATAACAAACGAAAATCTACAGACAGACAAACACATTTGTAAAAACATTTTTTTTGGGCTCAGGGGGTCACAAAACGTGAACATTTGAGTAAATATGGGGGGGGGGTCAAATTTTACACAAATCTAATACATTTTCTCTATTGAGAATGTAAAAAGTTTGCTTGGAAAAGCAATTCTGGTGTTCAACGCGTCGAGCAAATCCCAAAAGATTCGTCTTCCTTTTCTCTCCTTTCTTCTCTCTTTCACACCTTAGCCAGCCATTAGAGCAACTTGTGAGCAATTACATCCAACGGTAGAAGGCATTAGCTTGAAACTTCCGTGAAAAGTAGGAATTCCTCGATTTGGCATTGTGGCAAATGACTTATAAAAAACGTTGGTTTTCAATGGAGAAAAAAGCAGTTATTTTTTATCTCGTGGCATAAAAATGAAAATATCGCAATGGAAATAGAAATAGAAAAAGAGTGTTATTACAAATTCGTAATAATCCATCTAAAAATGAGCTATGAAGTTTTATCAACTCTGTGTTTCATTTAATGAACACTTTGCTTCTTTGAGAACCAAATATGATATCCTTTCTCATAATATAGTGAAACCATTAATTATTTATTGAATAAACTGTTTGAATCCAATTCATTGAAAAATTATAATTGAAAAATAAATTTTTTATAATTATACTAGTATATAAGAAATCTCTATTCGATAATTCTCGAATCGTATCGCAAGTTATCGCAAGTTTATGAATGTGTGGCTAATACGTGTGTTTAGCGGACATTTTCACTTTGTGTATTATTTGCTTGTGTTCGTGAGAAGCGTTACCAAAGTCGTTGTTACAGTCGCGTTACCAACACTCTCGTATTTGGAAAAAGAAATTAGAAAAAGAGATTTGTCAAAATATTGAAAAGTTTGGAGAATGAGTCCGGAAAAGGGATTTGGTGAAATAGTGAGAAGGTTGTTGGAAAATGAGTTTAGGAACAGGATTTGGAAAAAAATAGTTAAAAGGGAAGTTTTTTTAAGGAGGTTGTAAGAGAAGGGGTTGGAAAAAGGGTTTGGAGAAAGAATTTGGAAAACTACTTTGTTAAATAGTTTTTGTCAAGCTGTGAGAACGTCGAAACATGGGTTAATAAATTGAATTTAGAAAAAGATGTTAGAAAAGTGGATAGGCAATAGAGTTAAAAGATGGGAAAAATTTGGAAAAAGTTGGAAAATATGTTTAGAAAGGAAACTTGAAAAAGAGGCTTGAAAAATAGGTTTGGAGAAGCAAAAAATAAAAAGAGATAAATAACGTAATAAATGTAATAAAAATGGAAAGTGACATGTGAGGAGAGACAAGGGACAAGCGAAAATGTACGTGACCTCCGTCTAGTGTTGAATTCAGATCAAGATTCGCAGAGATGTTGGACTTATCTGTCATCTTTCTTCTCAGTGTAGAAATATTAAAAATTTGAATTTAGCATCACATGAGGAAACAACGTTGAGTCAGTTAAGTGAAAACGTTAAGAAGAAAAAACAAACAATGTAGTCTAGGAAACTAGTAGCTGCTATCTCCGTTGAGAGTCACTGGTTCGCGCGAGCAGCCATTAGGTAAGACAAGCACGTAATACGGACCCAGAGCAGGCAAAGTATTTTCCCACTACGAGCTCTCAGTCGCGCGAAGTAAGTAAATAAATAATGGATCGTCCACCTGCGGGATCGCACCCACGCCACGTACTCTAGCTCTGCTCTTGCTACTCTTGCTTCAAGTCTACTTCCAGAATATATATGCAGTAGGGCAAGTGACCTGTATGGACTTCCTAGCGACCGCCTCGAATTTTAGGGTTTGCTAACCGTCGTAAAACGTGAGTCTGACCAGATCCGCAAACAATGTTAAGATCGGTTAAGATCCGAGTTTCTTGGGTGGCTGGTGGCTGGCAGAGAAGAGACGAAACGAGTTTCTTGCCCATTTCACCTGAGCCCTACCATTAAACCGATCATTGCACTTTCTTTTAGATTCTGGCAAAAGACTATATCTAGTTAGTTTTACCACCCACTGCCGATGTGTATCCAAGACTAAATGAAAAAGAGCAGATAAAATTAGACGATTTGAAGTCACTGAAGCAACGAAAAGAAGATTCGCACTTTTTCATCAAGAATTTTAGTGTTCAATAAATACTTTTAGTTCAAATTATTATTTATCAATTTTGAAATATCTTTCTCCTTTCTTGCATTTTATAGTATTACAACTAATGAAGAATTGAACTAATGGATCCATTCCAATTGAAAATAGCTAATTTTCTAATTGATCTCATCAGGTGTTTGTTCTCCAGGAAAGTCAAACTTTCCCGCACAGCCTTTTTCCTACCTCTTTAAGAAGAATCTGCAGGTTCTAAGTAAATGAACCTAAAGCTCGAGACTTGTGAGCACAGAATACGGGCGGAGTATTTACAAATGGGCGCTAGCGCATTATTATTCCATGAATTTCAATGCAAAAACCTCTGCCACAGTAGTAGAACGAACGAGAAGGGAACGGGAAGTTAGTATAAAGGAGACGCGCAGTTTCGTACTCGGTGTAATCCGTAATTTCGCCTGGTTGGTCTTGCTAAGATTTACCCTTTTTGCCCGTGAAAGCAGACGATATTTTCCTCTGGATTAATTCGAACTATCCTGGGAATTGTGCCACGTGCTAGACAGGATGCGTGAACATTACCATACTTCTTTCTCTCTAACTGCAAATCTTATTTGCTCTTGTATGACTTTTCGGGAATAGAAGGTTTAATAACGAACTGCTCATGCTGCACTGACTTAACCTTTATTGTAAGTTTAAACACCATTCAACTTAGATGGTTCTTAAAACTCCCGTTCTACGAAGATTAGGTGGAGTGTGTTCTTTTTCCTTGAGTTTATATCATGAATATAGTAATAGTATTATAATGGTATTATGATCACAATAATGAATTAGTAACTCCCTTTTCTCACACTCTTTTTCAATACCCCGCTCTTACCATATGTTGTTGGCATGGTTGTATACCAACAACCTGAGTGACTGTGTGCTTGAAGTTAACGCAAAAGAAATAAGGTGAAATCGGTAATATGGGTGGTATAAAATATGCCACGTATTAATAAATAAATATATATATATATATATAAATATATATATATGTATAATAATTTTAAACTGCGCGTAAATAACAACCAATCATATGTCGAGCGCGACGCATACGCAGTAGAGTGCGGGGCTCTGTTTGGGGCTACTGCGCAACTTGCTTTGCCAGACCGAGCGTTTGGTAGACCTACGAGGAGGGTAGATATTACATCATGTGTCTGGCCCTAACTCGATTTCCCGATCAAGTTCTGATATGAACGAGTCTGGGCCTGGTCAAGATCACAGCCAAATTTCTGTACGGGGTGGTATTTTAACTTCAATGAATTTTAAAAGACTTCGAAGGATTTCAAAGTATTTTGAAATCCCTTTAATTTTTTTAACATCCTTCGAAATATTTGAAAATCTTTTTCAATGTCACAAAACGTTTCTTGAAATCTGACGATTCAACACGCGTTTTTGTGTATTGTTATTTCTTTTAAATTAAAGTTCACTCTGCGTGCACGAAGTGGCCTTTAACAAGACGCGTAAAAGTTCGTCGTGCGATTTTTACCCACTAAGTCCTGGGTAGTAACCCAGACGTATTTATAACTCGATTAGGATTCTACCTGTTGGTCTTTGAATAATTTTATTCGGCTTAATAGCCTGAGATTACTATCAACTAACCAGAGGAAAATGCCTGGAATATCCAGAGGTCAGATTTGAGGATAACGCCTTTTATTCACACGACGAGTAGTGGCAAGTAAGCCCTTTTCGTCTACACTCTTCATAACTCAATGTTTTTCAAAAAACAGTTAAGGGCATGTGATACTTTTTGATCGAATTTAGCAAGATGAGACTTTTTTTTAATTTTGCAAGATATAAAGAGTCAATAACGGTCCGTTTTAATGTTCTCTTCCGTTTTCCAAAGTTTCGGGGCAAAATATTCATTTTTGTGGCTGAAAAGTTGGGTAATTTGATCACTCATAAAGCATAGAGCACCTAACCTCAAAGTGACAAATGCATTACGAATTTTAGCAAATTTAAACTTTTTTTCACTATACAAGATAAAAAGAGTCAATAACGGTCCGTTTTAATGTTCTTTTCCGTTTTCCAAAGTTTCAGGGCCAAATATTTATTTTTGTGGGAGAAAAGTTGGGTAATTTGAAAACCATAATTTTCAAAAGTTTCACATGCCCTTAAATGCAAAACTTGAACATTTTGACTATTCACTATTCGAGTCTCATTTAAATTACATTGTTCGAATCTAAAAATGATTTTTAAAATGATCTAAATAACTAACCATCATTCAGTTGTAATTTCGCAATTAGTCCACAAATATGGGTCCTTTCAATTATTACAAATCCTTATAAAAATCTTGGATAAATTTAGTAAATTTAAATCTAAAAATAATCATATCACAACATTTTAGAGGTTGTGTTATAATTAGCGCATTCTTAAAATATTTTGAAATTACTTGAAATGTTTACAAGTCTTCTAAAATCTCGTGAAACCTTTAAAATCCCTTGAAGTCTTAAAATATTAAAAATTTTTAAAGAACCTCTTAAAATACAAGAGAATTGATTACAATCCGTTAGAATCTCTCAAGTCTTTCAAAATTCTTTTGAATATTTCTAAACGCATAGTTATGACAATTCTTGCTTTATTTTCTAATAAGGTGTTAAAAGCCTCGCGCAATGAAACAACTGAGATTGGCAGCTCTTAGACATCGAGCCGTTTACATAAGCTGCACATAATAATCTTACCTCGCCACGAAGCACGTACTAGCTTCGAACCCAGAGTTAATCAAACTAGGGAACTCGCTTTATCAGACCTCTCGTGCCCACATGAAACTGGTACGTAATTACGAAACCTTTGCTCAGAGCCCTGAGCATCTAAACAGTGACAATTATTTTCTGAGCCAATCTACCCGCCAAGCTCCCTAAAACGTTTAAGTACAGTTTTCAATTTGAGAGGAACTTAGAAATTCCGCAAAACTGATAAAAAAAATAATTGAACAATTATTCGGAATAATTGCTCAGTGGGCATAAATGACAATGCTTTTAAAATATCTTAGAAACATTTCACGAAAGTAAATATCAAAAAGTTTTTAGAACTTTTTTAGAACTTCTGAAAAGCGTTCTTAGTTGGGACATGTTACGTTCTGAAAACCACCAATCTTTCAAAGACGTCCTTGAAACGCTTTTTGAATATTAAACACTTTTTAAAACCCCTTCTTCCCAATTTCGTTTTTCCACATCCTTTTCCAATCTCATATTCCATACCACTTCGCCCACCTCTTCTTCCCATCACTCATTTTCCAAGCATCTTTTCAAAACACTTTCTCAAAATGGTTTATTGGGACCCTACTTTCCAAACCTCTTTTGTCAACCTACTTTTCCAACTTCTTTTTTCAATCTACTATTCCAACTTACATTTCCAACCTATTTTTAAAAATTCTTTTTATAACCTCCTTTTCAACTTATTTTTACAACCTTCTTTTCAAACTTCATTTTGCCACTTGAAACGAACCGTATTCTCCTCTGAAAACAAAAAAAAAGAAAAAGAAAATAGTTTAAATGCAACTAGGCCATTAATCACAACAAATCAATGCACTGCTCACACTTTTCCGATGCCAATCTCAATGCGACCGTGAAATTGGATCCGTAAAGACGTTCTTGGTGACTACATAGAAGTTTCCAAACTTGAATTCTCGCATCCTGCTCGAATGGTATAAAAGTTTACGAGTTGCCAAAAAAAAAATGATGGAAATATGTAAGGGAAAGGGAAAACAAGACAGGCGGAAGAGGTCGTGAAATCAAATCGGGCAACTGGACGATCGACTTTCGTCTCGCGAGAACTTTGGACTGAGAGTTCGGTGCGGCGTGGACCGTGATTCCAGGGAAAGTTAGTAAACCCTGAAATATCCGTAGTGAGTTGAGTCAAGTTGAACGGAACATAGAAGTAGGAAGAAATTCAGGAGAAGAAGAAAACGGAAAATACGTGGTAAAGAAGCAGAAGGGGTGCAAGAAAAATAAGAAAAAAAGCAAAGAAAAACTGCGAACAATACCCACTCGATAGATATGGCAGACAATCTGCGACTGTAGATTCGGCGTCGTGTCTCGAATGACAAACCAGCCGTGAGGATAGAAAAGCGACGATAGACAGGCCGTAATATTGCCTGTATTGGATTGAGTATTCCATATTTTCTGCGTTCGCTCGGTCGGAAGATGAGACCCGTCCGACCAGAAGATTCCACAAAGACGGCTTATTGGCTAACGCCACTTTACTTTTACAATCGTTGCTCGCGATATGTGCACACGAGAAAACACGAACCTTTATTGTGATTTATATCGTTTGTCGTCTGCTTGAACTTGTAGAGAACAAAGGAGAAAGCTTAATTCGGAAACTTGGAGATGAAGAGCTTCGCAGAGACGAAACCACCTGTCACGACCTGATTTCCCTTATCAGTTTTCACAGTTGTGTAAATGAGCAATTTCAATTAGGCAGGCTGACTTTAATATTCGGATTGTATCTATAAACTACTGTATCTCTTGTAGAACAATTTGATTTTCATTGCTGCAATGAATCCTTAGATTCTTCTCATTTTCACATTTTCCAACCTCAGAATTTGTCCACTTTTTGTCAATACACATTCTTCTTAATCCACATTTTGCATCCCCTTTTTTACCTTCATTTTTTATACCGCTTCAATCACCTCTTATTCTGATCACTTGTTTTCCAACCTCCTTTCGAAACACTTTCTCCAAATGTCTTTTTGGAACATTCTTTTCCAAATCGATCTCTCGTTTCAACCTCTTTTTTCGAACTTCTTCTACAATCACCATTACCAACCTCATTGCCCAACCTCGTTTTCTTTCGTCCTTTCCCAACATTAATTTCCTTTTTCAACCTCCTTTTTTAAAACCTTCTTGAATTAATTTTAGAGCCTTGAAATATTATTTTTACAACCTTCTTTTCAAACTTCATTTTGCCACTTGAAACAAACCGTATTCTCCTCTGAAAACAAAAAAAAGAAAAAGAAAATAGTTTAAATGCAACTAGGCCATTAATCACAACAAATCAATGCACTGCTCACACTTTTCCGATGCCAATCTCAATGCGACCGTGAAATTGGATCCGTAAAGACGTTCTTGGTGACTCACTGCGAGCGAGATTTCTAATTTATAAAAGTTGTTTTTAAGAAAGCTTTTTTTTAATAAAATAAAATTATTGAAAATTAAGATATTTTCACATAAATTATAAAGGAAGACACGCGCATGATATTCGAGTAGTTGAAATATTCCAATACTCCCAGATTCAAAATAACTACTTTAAAAAGTGCCATAAGAAGGTAGACAAGTAACGCTCAAAATCAAGTTTCACCAATTGGCGATAAATTGGCCAATCTGGTAAGCCTGGTCAAATGCTCGCTTACACCTGAAGATGAAGAGAAACAAGCTTTGAGTAGCCTCTTCAGTTGAGCGCAGACGCCACATTGGCGTGGCTAGCTTTGTTGGTTAACGAGGTAACTCGACACGTTCGAAGATAACAGGGTTCGTGCTCCGCACGAGTAAGTCTCCAGCAAAAAGTTGGAAACCCCGCATCGCATAGGCGAAAACCTTCGGCGGGTTTCAGCTTGGCTGAATGTTGGCCAACTACACTGGGGAGGCTCCAGCGGGGTTGTAAACGGAAGTACATATACGACGAGAAGGATGGAGACAGTCTGTAGAAATGTAAGTGACTCCGCGTTGTGCGTCGCATAACCTACCACGACGTCGACGTCAACGGGATTACGGACAACGTCGCTGTTAACCTTCCTAGATACTCCAATACCCTGACACTTCTCCAGACACACACACACACACACATATATATATGTATACACATTATATATAGAGTTATACAACTGTACACTCGTAAATCGTGTCTGTTCGCTTGTGAGAAAATTACTTTTCATGGCCCATACCACGTCGAGTCTTCCCGA
The DNA here is from genome assembly GCA_904066005.1 of Synergus itoensis. Taxonomy (NCBI): domain Eukaryota; kingdom Metazoa; phylum Arthropoda; class Insecta; order Hymenoptera; family Cynipidae; genus Synergus; species Synergus itoensis. Next base: position 551,537 of record CAJFCP010000173.1, read on the forward strand.
ACACCTTGATACTGTTTGCTCTTGTCGATGGTATAAGGAAGAGAGAAGTGGGACGCCAGAAAGAAAACACCTTTAGGGAGAGAAGAATGAGTGTGCAGAGAAAAAAGTTGTGGAAAGGCGCTCCAGTCTTGCCCGCTAATGAAAAAAGAACTTCAGATCGCACTCGGTTACTTCACAAGATCAGGGAGTGACCATTAGCGGGGCGAAATTGAAAAGCTCATGGTTGGGATAGATAACTGCTGATGTAAGCTCGCAATGAATAGCGCCAAACAATACAAGAAAATTAACAAAGAACATGAAAAATTTTTCATTGCCATTTGGGAAATCTCAGTTTCCATATCTTTTACAAAACCTCATTTCCCACACTTTTTTCCAATTCCTTTTTCTAGATCACTTTTCCAACTGCCTTGTTTCAACTCCTTTTCTAGCTGGCTCTTCCATACCCCCCCCCCCCCCTTTTTTCTGTACCCCTTCTTTTTTTTCAAACCTCTTTTCCAAACAAATTTTTCAACCTTCTGCTTTCGACACATTTTTCCAACCATTTTATTTTGTCATCTTCATTACTAACCTCCTATTTTAAACTCATTTTCGAACTCCCTTTGCGAACATTCTTTTCCAAATCTAATTTTCCAATACCAATTTCCATCCAACTTTTCTAACTTCTACGCCGACTTTCAAAACCCACTTCCAAACTATTTTTCCAAACCTCTGATTATAACCCCCCTGCATAACCTTCTTTTATCCACCCCATTTTTCAAAATCCTTTATCCTATCCTCTTTTCCAACCTCCTCTTCCAATTCACTTTTATGCAATTTTTATCTGCATGCAATATGAAAATTACTCATATAATTTTATATAACATGCTTAAAGTGTGCACCGTGCTCAATAATATGCCTGCCTGAGGCGAGCAGACTTTTAATTGTTCAAGTTTGCGAGTCTTACTCTCTTCTTTGTCGAGTACCTCCACTTTTAAAGATTATTTTTATTTTTTTTTAGACGCCACTGAACACCCCTTTATACTGATTCCGGTAAAGTAGATCGTCGAACAATGCTTTTTCATAAAAATTTAATTTCTTTATTCATATTTTATTTTACCATATCCTAGGAAAGTAAAAAAAAATTGTATGGGAATGAAAGAGTAAATTCCAAAGAATTTATGTAAATTTGAAGGGCACTCTAAATATAAGGCCCAGTGCAAGCTACTCGTTAAAGGTATGTCTAGCTTGACCGATTTGCTCACACAAAATAAGATATCAAGTTGAAAATTTGTCAAATTAATTCAAATACACTGAGGATAGTTTATATGGTCATAAATTTTATTTAAGAAACAAGTTTGCTCAATAATAATTTTTTTTTTAATTTAAAACATTTAAGATCACAGAAAAATTCCTCAGTTTTTACTTAATTCCACTTTTGAACTCGATATCTCATTTCATGTAGGCATAAGTTGTTAAAAAAAATTATTTAAAAAAATGACGGTATGGCAACGTTCGAGTAAGTAGAACATAACCTTAATTATTGCATTACTCCCTTCACTGAAGGAAGTTTGAAAATCCAGAAAAGGAAAAGTTGCTTTCACATTGGTTAACTTTCCCTGAAAGATAATTGCTTTATTTTAATAACATAAAACATACAAAATAAGGTTAAAGATAGGTACCTATTTGATGGTACCAAGCAGTGAAAAGTTCCATTTTTATAAAACTCATCCCCCCGCCGTCAGGTTTTCAGCTTTTCGCTTCAAATCCAGCCCGTCGAGTTTGAGCATGAAATATGATGTCGGGCAATAGCGGGACTGTAATGCATTTTTTAATAGGGTGGCACGACGTCAAGGCGAATTTTCCTGGAAAGAAGTTGTCGCACGATGAAAGCTACAAAAAATGAAAGAACGTAGAGGACAGGCTAAATGAGATCTTCATGGAGACTCGTCATCATCACAAATCAAAGCAAAGCACGTACGGCAACCTAGTTTGCTCACTAAACTGATCTGAGGGGCATGCGTTACTTACCATATGAGCAAATTTAGGTTCTCAAACTTCTCCCCCCCCCCCATCATGAGAATGTACGTCTGTGGATAGTAATTTTTTTGCAAAATTAATGAAACCTTAATATCTCTGTTTTACTAACCTCGCAATTGTTTTTAATAAAAAAAATATATTATGTATGTTTTCATGTTTATTATCAATTTCCAAATCGTGAAAAAAAAAACTAAAATCTACAGACATACAAAAAGACACATTCGTAAAAACGTTAACATTTGACAAAAAAGGGGGGGTTAAAATTTTACACAAATTTAATACATTCTCTGATGAGAATGTAAAAAGAGGACACTTTCTTGTTGAATAGGCTAAGTTTTAGGAACTCAGATTTTCTGGATTTTTTTTTAATTTAGTATGTATGTATATTGATAATATTTGGAGAGCTGGCAAAATATTACAGATTGGTAAGTTATCGATTATAATCTCCCGATAGTGTTTTTTTATCCTTTCAACCGCAAAATAACTGGAAAAATAAATATTACGACTGGGAGTTTGCCAAATACTGTAACTAGAAGTCGTACCTCTACGTAAGAAAAATATCTAAAGTTTTTTATAGTTAAAAGGTTTAATATTTCAGCAGAAGTATATGAAAATAAAGAAACAAGAACCAAGTGGAGTTGGCTAAATTAATCAATTCTTTAGACAAATATGGAACTACTCAGGGGAAAGTTCTGAGTTGAAAGTTAGGACTGTAAACTTCCCTTTTGCAGATATTCAAACACTATTCATTCTTGAAACTTGTACCCTGAATTTATTTTCAATCGTGAGTGCAGAGTAAACACAGCACCTTAGTCGTTATATTTACTATAATGTCTCTATAACATAAAAAAGTGATTTCCGTTTCTAACCAGAATTCATCTTCTCCCTTTCAAACAAAACCCTCTCCTTTTTCAAACTAAAACTCGCCTTTTCAATTGAATCCCTCCTTTTTTCCAACTAAACCCCACCCCCCATTTACTACCAAAAAGTTCCAAATTACTTTCTACTGTTTTGAATCTTTAAAAATCTTAATAACCGATTCTTTCGTTATTTCCGACACATTTCAGAGATTGCTACAACACACATCGCAACCATCTTTCTCCAATATTTCACTACAATATTGACAATTTCGTCATGCAATATTGCAGCAATTCTGTATTGTAGCAAAATTGTACTCCTTTACACTCTTTCTGATGTTGTTAGACATAAAGCAGAAATAGTTGTTGGAGGGTAGGGTAGAAGTTGTACATATATATGTATATATATGTGCTCTTCAATGACCGAAGTGCCGACGGCGCGGTGCGGCGCCCTCGAGACGAATTGGTTACGAGTAAGGTACAGGGTAGTCTCTAGAGGTAGTAGAGCATTAAGTTTATACGCTCTATGCAAATTTTCGTAAATTGTCGGGTCATGAGCTTTGACTCTTCTCTAACACTCGCGATTACTGGCATTGAAAAGCGACCGAAAGCTTCTCTTCTCTTCTCTTGCCAAAAGAAACGTATACGAGTATTTCACCTCAAAGTGAGTTAAAAACTCGCTAATCGCAGCATGAAGCTCCTGCAATCGTGTACAATTACGTTTACTTATGCCAAATTACGGCGTCAAAACCAACATGGGGCTTATTAGAGCCTATAGAGCATTCCAAGTGATGTTGACCCACCAAAGGATCTTCCGAGGATCTTCTCATGAATATTGATTCTCCGGTTACGTTACAATATAACTTGAATGTGTCTCTCAGCAAAGAGTTTAAGAATATATTATACATATATGAATGTATAAATATCATTAAAAAACTCCAAATGATTCATTTTAGAAATAATATTTATCAACACCTTGTATTTTGACAAATTTTCACGAATTTTTTCTGTTTTAATGAGTTTTTATTGGATTGAGTAAATTTAAGGAATTTAAAGGATTTTACGAAATTTTTCTGGATTTTATGAAAACAATATAATAAAATAAATATTTCAACATTTGATTACTTTCGAGCTCATTTTTTCAGAAACCTTGATGCTGTACAAATATTTCGTTTACTGCAGATTTGAATTCAGCAACTAAACAGCTACAGAGAAAAAACTCTGGTCTCTGTTAATTGTTTATTAAAACTATGTTCGGCCCTGGTATTTGGAACATTTCCACTACAGTTGTTTTAATTTAAAAATTAATTTACCACTGACCATTATATTTAAAATATATTTCGTCGGGGATTAAACATTTCAATCCGGCGCGATTTTAAATTGAATGCCGCTATTTCAGTGTATGCAGCAAGAATTTCAATAATTTATTGGCGCAGTTAATTTGTTACCATTACTCAAATCAATTCTCCATTCCCCGAGGGCGAGGGTAGGAGGGAATGATGGTAAGGGGGAATTCAGACCAGGAGGGCTACAGCTGTAGAGAGAGAGTTTGAATCCTCTGGCGTCACTCCACTCCAGTAAAATGTCTAGTGACCCGTGAAAATGTGAATGCACGAGTTGGGCAAACATCGGGCGGCGCGGCGGCGCGGCGTCACGTATATAGAGATGCCCGGTTGCCTTTCCTTAACACCGGTCCGTTTTCAATTCCGTCTTCCGTTTCCATCAACCTTTTCCATCCGTCGACGTCGTCAGTCTCAGCATATGTTTACTACCTGATTCCAGAGTACTTTTAATACATTGACGTGCGAGAAATTGGAAATACTTAAGGGGTTATGTCCGCTTAGTTTTGAGAAAAATGACATGATTTTCATAAATTTTTTTGTACCGGTAAATAAATATTTATTGAAAAACCCATCAGTGGAATTAAGTATAAAGTATAACAGATTTTAAAGTGTTTGACAACATTTCTTCATTAAAATAGAGTAGGGGAGAGCAGGGCACAGAGGACCGGCGGGGCACAGGGGTTCGCTTCAATAAAATTGTATTTTGTGGTGCCCTTTCTTCGTAATGGCCATAATTACATTGTTTAGTGACTATTTCAGTTTGTGTCAAGTCGAGACGCATTTTGAATCAACGCTTTTGGAAAAAAATAAAAAAAACGAAAATTCAAGGTTAGCTTATAAAAAACTTTCATACGTGTAGCCTTCTCATTTTTTTTATAAGTGCTTTAATTGTTGAAATGTTTATTAAATGTATGTTAGTGTTCACTTAGCTTACTTTTTGTCGAAGTTTCGTTACCAAAATGTTCGATGTATTAAAAGTAGGTTAGGATTGTTCATGAATTGACTGCGGGGGCACAGAGGACCAGGTAGTAGTGGGGCACACAGGACCTACGCGACGTGTCACTGCGCTGACGTGGCTCGCTGTCAAATTGTGACTATGAATTTTATATCCTCACTATTAATGAAATATTTTTATTTATTTAAATATTTTTTATTTTAGATGATGCGGAACTATAAAAAACAAACCGAACCTAGCTGGAACATTGATAGCATGCAGATGGCAATTTCGGCCATCTGCCATTATTATTATTATTATTTATCTGCCATTATTATTATTTTTAATAATAAAATACTTTTTCTTGCAAAAATTTATATTTTATATATGAATTACATACGCGGAGCACAGAGGATCGGCAAAGTCCTCTGTGCCCCGCGGGCTGGGGCACAGAGGTCCAAAAATTTTTTTCTAAATTTGTCATTATATACTCGAATTAAAAATAATAATGTATACAAGCAAAGCGTTTATCGAAAGTAGATAGTTTTTGCAATATGTACAGCAAATTTCAATTAAAAGTACATGTTATTTATAATTATATCGCCGAAAGAACGTTAAGCGGTCCTCTGTGCCCTGCTCTCCCCTATTAAACATTAAGCGAAATATGTCTGTTCTGTCCTAGAAATACTCCCCTATATGTATTTCTCGTTCTCAAGAATTTAAAAACTCGAGCCAGAGAGGACACAATTTTATCAATGTCTGCCTACATTGTCGCAGTGCTTGGCGCAGCTGGTATTCTTTTGCAAGGTACGATTCCGTTACAGGTCCGCAGGGATGCGATACCTTCCAGAGACACATTAAAAATTCACTTTCTTACCGTCACGGGTTCGGTATTACTGGAGACGTAGACGAGGACAAGGACGAGGACGAGGGTGAGACGAGAGTTGAAAGTAGTGGTTGGGGTGGTGGGTGATGTGGGTGGCGTGGCTAGTCGCAATTCCGTTTTACGTCCTTTATGAATCCTCCGCCAAGGGACTGTCGTATACCGGGAGCGGTGGCAAAGGACAATTGATATACGCTCATGCCGAACAGCAAGAAGTAGTAACGCATTGCTGCGGAAACTGCTCGATGGCTGAATACGTTACTCGCTCGCATTATACGTACGCTAACTCGACTATAGCAAGACATTTAACTGCGTCGAGTCGAGCACTCGACCGTCCATTACCCACACAACCTATCTAAAGGCTCCCATGAGTTCCGACCCTTTTACAAATTTGCCAGACAAACTAGAGTCATATTCTACTCTTGACTTTCTCAAGTTGGAAAATTTTGCATTATGTGTAGAGATTAGGCAGTACATAAAAAGTGTTCTTGTACTTTTTATTTGAGCGGACAAAAGGTTAGGAAAGAGGGGTGTAAACAATTGTTTAGAAAATGTGGTTCAAAAAATGGGTGTTGAAAGAGTTTAGTCAGAGGATTGAAGAACTGATTTGGAAAAGGGGTTTTGAAAAACGAGATCAAAAATAATATATTATACTTCAAGGGAAAGAAGGACTTTTTTTTTACTTTATACATAGTTCCTATATGCGGAAACGTGATCTGAAAGAAGAAGTGTTGTTACAGGATTTGGAAAAATGGTTAAAAGCCGGAGGTATGAAAAAAAATTGAAAAATTGCTGGAAAAAAATATTGGAAAAAGTGATTTACAAAAAGAGTTTGAAAATAGAGTGGCAAAAGAGGTTTGCAAAAGTTTGTTCAAAAAGGGGGTTTAAAAAAGTGTTTCGAAGAGAAGATTGAAAGAATTAAGTGGTGAGACAAAGGGCTTGGAAAAGTAAGTGATTTCAAAAACAGATGAAAAAAGCGGTTTAGAAAAGCAGGAAAATCAGTTTTAAATTATGGGTCAGTGCGAGGAAGGAGGATTTAACAAAGTGATTAGAAATTTAATCGCTGTATAAATGGTCGATCGAGTTACGATCATTATTATTTTATCGCAAGGTAGGTACTTCGAGAGTACGGCATGAAACGACGCGATAAACGCCAAGGCTAATGGCTATTGACTCTTAATGATCTCCGGAAAGATCTTCTTGGTGATTATGGAGCGTAGAGGCGTGGAAGGTCGCTTATTTAAAATCGAAACTAGTGCGGACCCCCTGACATGGACATTCAATTCAATCGCTTCCTCTGTTTCAAATTTTAAACGCGTTCTTAACACTTATTTACATCATGAAAATCCCATTTCCGCGACGCATGATAAATGATCCTTTCTTTTGTGAAAGCGTTTCTTTATGAAGATTCTTTTCTAAAAGAAGTGATGCAGCGTTTCTTGAAAAAACAGAAGGAAATTTTCACTGTAATGGCAGAAGCAAAACAATTATTACATAGAATAATCTTATTAATTTGGTTTGTTCGTTCGCAGCATGAATTTGCTTCGCATTGATGCTTCTATTTTATTCTTCTATGGAGGATTTCTTATAATCTAATAAAGTCTTTTAAAATCCCTAAAACTTTATGAAAATATCAATAAATTTCATAAAATTCCTTAAAATTTCATAAAATTAAAACTATTTCATGCATCTTCCTTTTAGAATAGGATACTTGCCTTGAAATTGAAAAAAATATTATTTGAAGGGCCTAAAATTGTTGAATGTAAAATTATAAGTAAGTAATATTGTTTATTTTTTATATTTGAATATCATCAAAAATAACAAATATCATTTCAATTTTATGTTTCGAAAAAGAAGGTTTTAAATCAACCATTAGCTGGTGTTTCATTGCAATCTCCGTGTTATTGCCTATTACATCTCCATCAGATGTGATCCAATTTCGAGAATTTCCAAGTCAATCTCGATACGAGCCTAGAATGCTTTAGCCCGATGGGAATCATTTACATGAAAAATTTGCAGAATCAACACATTTCCACTGAGTGTTTCTACAATCAGCAGATTCGAGTATACATTCATGTAATGGATTTGCAAACTTTATTAAAAAATTTGAATAGCCAGAACTGCGTTTAAATTTTACTGGATAACATGTGACAGCATTAAAACTACTTCACTTGTGAAAAGTAATTCACGATAATGTAAATTTCACTTAAACTTTTTACATTCTCATCAGAGAATGTATTAGTTTTGTGTAAAATTTGACCCCCCCATTTTTTGTCAAATGTCGACGTTTTGTGACCCCCTGAACCCGAAAAACATGTTTTTACCAATGTGTCTGTCTGTCTGTCTGTCTGTCTGTCTGTCCGTCTGTCTGTCTGTCTGTAGATTTTTTTTGTGAGCACGATAACTTTTGAAAGAATTGACCGATTTGCTTGGCCTTTGGTATACTCTTTTAGTGTCCTAAAATGAAGGTCAAGTTCGTTAGCCAGCCATTTTTGATAAAAATTAAAAAATTTGGATCATTTTTAAAATTTTTGAAAAAAATTTTTTTTTAATTTACAAATTCTGTTTAAGGATATTCGTAGTACTTAAATAGTCGAACAATTTATCATTATAACTTTTTTCGATAATACAAAAATTGTCAGACTTATAACATTTTGAAAATTCAAAAAAAAATAAAGAAAATAAAAATTTTAAGCTAAATAACACACGCTATGAAAAAAAGTTAAAAGATGAAAAATGTTCCTTTTTGAACGTCCTATAAGACTGGTATAACCACTTTTTGAATTTTCTTGGAAAATTCTAAAATTTAACATTTTTAGCCAAATAACATGATACGCGTTACTTGGCTAAAAATTTGAATTTTATATTTTTAAAGAAGGTTTAAATATCGAGCGCGAAGTGCATGTGCACTGATGAGAATGTGTTCCTTAAGGTCGACAGAACCTTAAGTAAATTATGTAGTTTTCTTCTTCATTTGAAAATAAAGTAATTTAAATAAAAGTATATAGCAGCGATGAAGGTTGGTAAGCGAATGCAAGCTCGCGAAGTGTGATGAGAATGTGCTCACAATGGCACCCCTAGTTTTTTTTAAACTTGTCCAACCCGGGTAGAAACTATTTTCTTAAAATTATAAGTTGGGGCTATTGGGTTTTCAGTACGGTGGTCCTATTTACAATGTTGTGGCCTACTAGATAGTGCCCTCATTTAAGCACTTATATACGGGACTAATCAGATCCTAACAAGACTTGTAAAAATTCTTAAGACAGTATTTTTGAAAACCATTTAAAATATAATTCTCACATTTGAAGGGCTCCACGACAAAAGTATATTCGAGATTTGATGGAGCTCCACAGGTCTCAATCAGTGGCGTAACTGTTTAGTAGCAAAATCCCGAAATTATTTGTCAACTCTGATCTGATATTCAACGAATAAATGGAAAGAATGTTGTTTAAAATTTCGAGTTTGAGAAAATCTATTTTCATTATAATCACAACTTCTTTTTTATGATAGGATAATAAATAACAGGGCATTCATAATCTAATAGAATAACATAAGATTGTTTCGTGATCAAATACACATATTTTAAATTTTGATTTTCTCTTTGTTTCAGGTAAGGATATAAAATTCTGATGAATCTTAATGGAAATCAGTTTGATCCTCAACTAAATATCTTATTGCGGAAGGTAAAATTCTAAATATAACTTCTAAATATTTGAAACATACAGTAGACCAAATTATTCTACCTGAATCGTGATATTTTCGAGGTATAAATCCATTAACGAGTAATAATTTATTGATTTTCTCCATTAGTATTATGCATCCTTAAGTAGTTGTTCTAGCATATCTATAACAATCCAATAACGTGCATTCTGTCAATCAAACTAAAAATAAAAGTACGGAAAATATAACAGTTTAAAAGGATTGAAAATGTAATTTCTTAAGAAAAGTATTTTATGTCATGTTGAATTTTGGCAATTATGGTTTTAAGTATCGACATTACTTTAAAATAATTGAATTGAATTAAGGAAGATGTTTGTAGCTTCCCCAGTTTTGTTTAATGAGCCATAAATGTTTATGATTTATTATTAAAGTTTAATCCAACGTTGATAGGGATGTATTTCCGAAATTCCGGAAAAATCCTCACTAATTTCTGAGGTTTGGTTGTATAAAAATTTTTGGAAATAAGACTAAAACATACGAGTAATAAAATCATAAAAGCTGAAGTACTCAATTTTCTTTATGATGAGCATATAATGTATAGAACTGACTGATTAGATTGGCCTTTGGTATACTCTTTTAGTGTCCTAAAATGAAGGCCAAATTCCTTAGCGAGCCATTTAGGATAAAAATTCAAACAGTTATAGCATTTTGAAAATTTTTGAGACCACTTTCTTTTAAGGTTTAAGAATTTTTTCTACGACTATTCATCATAATATTTTCGATTGAAAGAAAATTGTCAGCAGACTTATAACATTTCCAAAATTAAAAAAAAGAATAAATGAAAATGAGAATTTTCAGCCAAACAACGTACGATAATGATGATGGTGATAGGGAAGGGAGGAAAAATTAGACAACACTTTTAATAGAGTACAGTAGAGCCAGATAAACTGACTAGTACAGAGAACACTAAACCAGATATAAAGATAATTCACCTCGATTTCGTGGTCGGATAATGTCAATCTTTATAGTACCGTAAAAGATATATATGTACATATCGTTGAGTGGTGAGAGTCCTCGGAGTAAAATTTACAATCCGGTGTAAATATCGACATCGAAATCATTGTCGAGAGGCAACGTTCATTACAGTTTGTAGAACACATTCAATTTGTAGTATAACGATGTTCTGGGATCATAAACGGTTAGCTTGACTCGTCCTGACGGTTGGAATCCATTCGACTGAAATATACGACGACAACACGTAAGTACCCCTTCTCCAGTTCGAGAGGCTTCTTGTCTCCCTTGAATTGGAAATTAGTCCGGAAGAACAATTTACTGAGTTCCCATAGTTTTCGTAACAATGAAGGCTTCGAAATTCAAAGAGAATTTCCATGCTCGTATATTCCAATAATTAAATACGACGCTGTATTACAAGGCAGGCCCCGATTTGGCATATTACTCAGGGCCAATATAGGGCGAATGATGTGGCTCTAACTGGAGCTGGATCAGGTTACCACAAGATCAACCAATTCCTGAAGATGGCGTTGCAATATACTTTAGTTTAGGGTCCCTAGAAAATAGAGTCTACCGAACTTTGGAAGAAAATGGAGATCTGAGAGTGTGTGTGCGTTAAACGTACTAGAAACTGTACTACTACTACTACTGCTACTACACTACTACTACTACTACTACTACTACTACTACTACTATTACTATTTAATTGTAGGCACGCAGCGTAACAGCGAATTTGATTGGAGGAAAAATTAATGGTGGCACCAATCATTAAAGACATGGGTTTTATAGACTCTATTTTCTAGGGAAACTACTTTAGTGAACGTATGCATGGTTATTGGGACTGCCAATAACACCTTTTCATCCTTGGTCTGAAATCCTGCGATCTGAGCCCGACCAAATGTGTTCAACTTTTTCGCGTCAGTTTTAAGTCCTCGCACAATGGAGGATAATAATTGCACGATTGTACCAATAATTTTTTTCAGATTATAGAAATTTACCTGTTAAATGAGCTCAAGGAATTAAAAAAATGTTCATTATTTCGAAAGTAAGATTATAGATATTTTTATAAAACATTCAGATTTGACATCTTTTTACTATTTTCTTCAAAAATCGACAAAGTGAAATCGTCCTGAATTCATTTTAAGCTGGATTTTGATTTTGAGAGATTTTGATTTTGAAAGAAAAAAATACAATCTTAAACGATCATCGAAGAACAGGTGAACTGATGTGCTCACAATCCTGACCGGTAGTTAAAAAAAAAAGAAAAAAACGCAGTTGTTAACGAAAGAAGGATTGTGGGGGTATCAAATGGCCTATAATTTGGTAACATTATAATTTATGGACGATCCCTTATTTTAGACATATTAAATTTGACCTATACATAGTTATACAAAGTTTTCGTGCGGATCACTAATCCTTGAAGACACTGTGTACACTGAGAGCAGTTACCCCTAAGCTTCGGTGATTAAGTATATTTACACGCGTTCCGCAACCGTACTTCTCTCATCGAATATGTAAATTATGCAGTACGTGTCAGAGCGTTACGTTGTTCAATTCGAAGGTCTTGGACACCTCGGATGTTCCTGGATTCAAGCACGCGCATGTATAATGATGACATTGCTATCCGAAATGTCTCGTTACGTACGAGTAAGTGTCGTCTCAACCTGTCGGTTACAAGCAGCGCCGTATTTAATTGCTGGAAAATACGAGCGTGCAAATTCTCTTTGAATTTCGAAGCTTTCGTAATCACGAAGACTTTGGGAACTTCGTTTAGGATTGGATTTAAAGTTTGGAAAGGATTTAAAGTCGATTTTATTCATCCATATTAGGGACACGGATTCGAAGGTGAGTTCGGATTGGTTTTTGGATTCAATCGGATTGGCACTACGGATTGGAGAGGATTGAAAGTCTTTCAGAATGATGTCAAATTTGGATTTGTAAATACATCGAATTAAATCGGATTGGCCATGCGGATTGATTCGGATAAGAAAGGATTGAAAGTCGTTCGTACTCATTTAGATTGGGGATATGGATTGAAAAGGATTGAATAGTGGGTTTTGATTGGTTGCGGATTCACTCGAATTCGTTTCGGATTCAATTTGATTGGAAAGGATTTCGAAATAACTAGGATTGGGAGCAGGGATTGAAAAATATTGAAAGGATTTCGAGTTGTTCGGATTGATTTGAAGTAGGGTCACGGATTAAAAAGTGTGTTCAAGTTAGATTTCGGATTGATTCCGATTGAAGTTATTGTTGCTTAAGAAGAAAGAAGGGTTTGAAAGTCGTTCAGAAAGATGACGGATTCATTCGGATTAGTTTATGGTTCAAGTGGATTAGAGAAACGGATCGAAAGTTGTGGTCGGATTGATTTCAGATGAAGTAGGATTGGGGATTCGGATTAAAAAATTTTGAAAGGTAAATTCGCACGTATTAATTTGTAATTCATTCGGATTAGGGGCACATATTAGAAAGAATTGTGGAAGTCATTCGGATTTATTCGGATTAGGGTCACAGATAAAAAGTGTGTCCTAATAATAAGATCTCGAATGATTCATTTGAATTTGACATGCGGATTGAAACGTGTGGTTGCGTATTGATTCGGATTGAAAAGAAATGAAATTTTTCTTTTGATTGAATGAAAATAAAACTGTTTGGTTCGAATAGAAATTTCAGAATGGTTCGGATAACTTCTTCTCAGCTCTGATCACTTTAGATGACAGTTATTTTTCTTATCTGAGCTTCTCCACCTAGGACATCAACGAGATCCTGAGCTCAACATATAGAACTTCACATAGAACTACACCAAATTAATTGAGGAGAATATGAGCGGCAAACATCTTAATTGCATGAGGCACTTATTATAATTCTATGCCGACAGTTCAGAAGAGCTTTGTATCTGCATTGAAGAACCTCCTTAATATATGTATGTTGAATACCTCCTGCATGCGGTATGCATCTCAATTTAACCTAAATGGAGTAAGTCTCCTGTACCAAGATGTGTAATAAGGAAACTCCTACTGCTCCACCGAGAAAAACCTTTATGGTCTTAAGGAATGATCTTAAGGCCATGTATTACTTATTCGATTCCTACTCTAAAGCTGATAGCTACCAGCTTTTTTAGGTACCTCACTGGAAAAAATAAAAAATATGTAGAGAAAATTTTAAATTTTAAATTGAAATCAAGAAATTTTTGTATTTTTTTTTTGTATCGGAGTATTATTAATTGCCCGTGGAATTTTTTTTCGCACGCTTTAGCTTCAGTAACTTGTCAAACATTTGAATGCAATAGAGAGCGCGAAACTTTTACTGCGTGTCTACAATTCGTTGCAGTCTCGGACATTCAAGTCAATTCGGTGACGAATTTCTCACTTTCAATTTAAAAATTGGACACCAAACGCAATTCACTATGTTTAAAATGAACTCAATTTCACCTAAATTGTCGACTCGCAATTTTATTTATCAATTGCACTCAATCGACTTCAATTGAATATTTTTTTGTATGACAGATAAGTAAAGAAAAATATGTTCAAACTGCTTAGGGGTTGCCCAATAAAAAAATTTAAATAAATTCTGTATCACAAGAGCGTATACCCAATAACAGGCGGACCTGTATGCAAGAGGAGGCTGGGTCGGGGGTTTTCGCTAGGGGGGATACTCCCCTATTTTGTCATCTAATAGACCTTCCAGTGGTGTTTATTCATTGAAGCAGAGTAGTGGAAATTCAAACCGCTGCTCAGCCAACAACACATGAAAAAACGAATGAAGTGTATCGTGCCTCGGCACATATCGGTATGGAGTGGAGCAACGTAATCTTCACCGACGAAGCATCGTTCTAGGCATGGATATATCCAGGCGTTCTTGGTCTCGTCGTGGAGAGCCAATGTTGTAGTGCAATATTAAACAACCGATAAAGGTGCACATTTGAGATTGCTTCTGCGAGCAATGATTTGGCTCTTTATGCGTGTTCACAGGGAATTTCAACGCCGAAAGGATGAAAGGACTGGGTCTTACAAGAGGATAACGACTCCAAGCATCGCAGCCGCCTCATCTGCACACGTCGGAAAGAAGAAAATGGCATCACGACCTTGATTGAATTGGCCTTCGCAGTCTCCTAATGCTAAGCTGATTGAGAATGTGTGGTGTATCATGAAGAGGAAGCTTCAGAGGAAACTTGTATTCAACCTGCAGAAGCTCTTTTACCAAATTCGTCAAATATGGAGGTCGCTTCTTTCAACTTGATACGAAGCAACATCCATATCAATGGAAACGTAAGTAAATAGGGTGTAAAATATGGTCTAAGAACGCCCAATTGATTAAGACCGTAATCTGAGAAATTGAGAAAAGGATGAATATATTACGAATGGGGGGGACGTCCCCTATCAGGATCGAGTCCCGTATCAAGAAGCTAGGGATGTCCCCAATCAGGGTACGATTCCTATGTATGTCTCACAAAAAGGCGTACGAAAGAGTACGAAAGAGCGTAGCGAGGATGACTCCGAGCAGGGTCCGATCCATAACGAGGAAAATAGGAATATCCCCAATCAGGGTACGATTCCTATGTTGTGAAGTAGGAGAATTATAACCAAGCAGGTTATGATTCCTGTGTTACGACAACTTTCGCAGAGGGAAAAAGGCTTGAGCGAGACTCACGAGATTAAGTATTATAATATTTTATTTTTCAAGAGGTACAAAACTGGAGTATCAGGAGAAAGCGCCTGACTCTCTTGAGGTCTAATCCCCAAGTAAAGAAGTTCTTTTCGTAATTCGAAATTCCAGTTTATTTATCTCACAAATAAGTTGCGCCTCCTACTTGCAAGACATTTCCAAACAGGAAAATCAATGAGGGAGAAGGTTATTAGTGTGAGAGAGATGTAAGATGGAGAATGTAAAAAAAAAGAGTACAGGTACCGAGGGTGAGCAGGCAATGCAAGACCATTTTCAACCAAAAATTGTCTTTGGAATTTTCTGTATTTGAATGGAGAATTTTGAATTATTATTTAACTCCTTGTACATGATCAGTATGTGGAGTACAACTTTCCGGTGGTGCAATAAATCCGATTATCGACCTAGTGTTTTAGTCGGCGCGCGTCGTAGTATCGGCTTCAGACTTTGTGAAGAGATTCTTGCCTCGCGTCGTTTCTTCCTCTTCTATTGGCATTAGGCATTCATCGACGCCAATTCATCTTCTTATAGCGCGATACAGGGCGCGGCGGCGTAAATTTAAACGGTTTAACCTGAATGCACTCGCTAAATTATACCTCCGTATTAATTAAGCGGCAAAACCTATTTCGCGTATTGCGATGCTGTTAATATAAACGACAGTCGACACCATCTTGTCAATAAGCCAAAATATTAAAATTACAACTTCATTTCATCGCACTCTCTATATAATTGTGGTTAAAAAGTTGTGGCTTTAATTGATTTCAGTCATCATAGGTTTAATTAATTTAATCTTTATCTATTCATTCTTTTTCACCTATTTTGGGAATTTGTTACATTAACAACTTTTCACCTTTTTGAAATCGATAAAGTTTAATTATAGAAAGAAAAACTATTGACATTGAAATTATAGGATAATTCCGGGACATGACCGATTTGAAAAAAATTTTTCGGATATAATTGTAATAATAAGTAAAGTCAATCTTTTAAAGTTTAAAATATTTTTATTTGATAATTGTCAATTTTTTAAATCTTTTGAATTGTTTTGAAATTCTTTTACATCAGTCCTAAATTGTAATTTGCATGAATCCGGTCAATCCGAATTATTTCGAACTTTTAATTCAAAAGATTGCAGTCAATCTGAATCAATTCAAACTTTCAATCCAAATGAATCCGGTCTGTTCGAATCGATCAGAATGATTCCAAAATCCATTTGGATTCCCATTTGGATTCATTCGGATGATGAGTTCAGGTTGATTTGTAATAGACCTCGGATTGATCAGGATTGAAAACTTTTCGGATTAGATCGAAATACAACTGTTTGGTTCGGACAGAAATTCCGGAATGATGCGAAAAATTTCGGATTGGTTGGGAATGAATGTCAATTTTCAATTTTCGCCAGGATACTCTGTTGATTATCATTTTTAAATGACGGCTTTCTATTTTATGCACACAATTTGTAGCACTTGCAATTTGTGGACATCGAATAGAAGAGAACTTGTTTCCGTGGAATAGACTCTGCACTTAATCAATTTTCGGGTGATTTTCATCGAGGCACTTGAGCGCAGCTGCAGGGCAAATTTCGAGCGTGTGAGCGGATGCAGACTGGTCTTTCGCGTGTGCAATACGAGTATAGTGTGCTAAGCGGCGATGGATTAATGTCGTTGTGTAGAGGTAGCCAATCACCTTAATGATAATTTACGATCCAGGCATAAACGTGTCTCGACCGGAATTGATTTGTTTACTCCCGAAGGATCCTCACGCGATTTCAGGTAGTCCCCTCGCACGGGTGGCCTATGGAGGTATGACAGGCATGGCGGGCACGGTGGGCACGGCCCCAAAATCTTTCTCCTTCGTCTCTCCCTCCTAACTGCCAACAAATATTTCTTACTCACAGGCAGTCATTTAAACCGTTTACACTCTTCATCGTATCATCGTTACACACTACACAGCCACTAGCCTGCCTCTTCCTCGAAGAAACGCGATTCCTTTCTCAATAGGGCTCTGTTCTCGTCTTAATGACGTTGAGAGCATCAATATGGTCTCGTCCACACTCGCCCCAACCTAGTAAATATAATGGGTTACCCAACCCTGGGTAACCGATCATTATTATTTATATGCTAGATGTATTATACATTGAAGGAGTTTTTTTTTTGTGAAAATTAAACAAATTTGTTAGCACAAGAAACATTCTTTATTCATCGAAGTATTCTTTATTTCTTTCTATATAACTTTTGCTCATATCTTACCGGTGATTATTCTGTAACCTTTCATTTTTCTCTATATTATAAAAACTTCCTCAACCCTTCTTAACATACATACGTCCTTATTAACCCCATGAGTTATCCGTCCTTCTTGATATCCAGCCCTATGTGACTTACGCCCTTTTTAACCCCCATTGTGTCATACACGCTTCTTAATCCTCACGTGACATATACGCCTTTATTCATCCCTATGTTACACACGACATGCGCCCTTATGCACCCTTCTTTCGGAGTGGAATCCTTGCATTGACATCAGATTAGACAGGATTCATTTGCAATGAAATTGTTGCTTCGACCTCGGAATAGATCGGATACGATCAGATCGGATTCAATCGGATTCTCATCCTTATTTTAAAATCAAATTAGGCCAGATTCACCCGAGTTAGAGTCTTTCTTTAAAAATGTATTAGAACGGCTTCATTCTGATTGTCATTCTTGTTTCGACTTCGGATTAGATCGGATTAATTCATATTGGAATACAAATTTCGGAATTAAATGGATTAAAAGGGATATAATTTTTTCGATCCAAAACTTTCCCCAGGGATACGCATTCAAAATGTAACAGACATTCTTCATCGTGAGGATACAACCCTGCGTAGAGTTCTAGTCACTTTGATAGGTCTCAAACCGCCTTTTTCTTGTAGTTTCAAGTGAGAACTCCTCTTCTAGAAAACTACCCCATTGCGTTTTTACATTTCTCCTTCTTTTTACTTGACGACGCTCAATAGTCTCGAAAACATTCTTGATTCTGTGTTCTTCAACTGTCACGAGGACCGATTTTCGAGGGTGAATTGTGGAATCACCTTTTCCGCATTGACGTCGGTCCTGAAATCCAAGTGATGCAGCGTTGTCTTTTTCATCTTAACGAACACCTTAGGCGATAGCTTACGATGTTTCTGTTTCTCTTCGTCAACAGATTCAAACTTTTAGCTCTTCTGTCCTAAATTTTACTGCAAGACTGAGTTGCCCAGGGCCATCACTTTGATTCTTCGATAAGAGAGCAAAGTATTTGAGAAAGAAAACATTTTCAAGAGAAAAGAGTTACCGTTATTAATATCTGGAAAGTAAGATAATTTCCGATATCTTTGCTTTTTTATAAATAGTGAAAAATCTCTAACTGGTATTTAATAATAAGATGAAAGTCTACGCTGCATTATTTTGAAAGCATTCAATTAGTTTGAGAGTAAAAGAAGTCAAAACAATGCAATGTTTAGATCAAAGCTGTAATGAAAAATTTTTGCTTTTTCCCGTTTCGATATCTACTTCATGGTATACTTTCTTTTGATGCATTCTTTTCTGCATTCTGCTCCCATCATTTTTATATTATCTGATCATCTGAGAAGGAATTGGTTTTATTTGAAAAATCACTTTCCGGAGCACAAAAAGGGCAGATTGAAACCTTGAGTGTCTATTTGTGTAGGTGTATATTATCGTTGTATTCCAACATCTACCAAAAGCCATGTTAACTTTTAGTGCAACATTACTTCCAGAGACTGATTTTAATGTGGAAAATGCTTGAAGAAATTGCAATTTAATTCAACCCGAAGACAGGTGATTAACACTATGAAGATTGAGAACAATATCCACACAAACAGAAAATATGTTGGTTTTTGCAGTGATCTATTAAAATACTTGGAATGCTGCTTCCGTGAAATAAATCACCACTAAGCGTCAATTTCCCCATTTAGTTAGTCTTGCCAACTGTTAAATAAGTATATTCTAGTAGCGCCAGGGGAATCCCCGAATGATTTAGGCTGGGAATTTGTCGTTCCGCCAGTTCATGAAATCGACCTATCCTTTACAATTATTATCATCTGATTTTCTTGGTAGTATGTATTCTTTTTATCAAGTCTCAGAAAAGGAAGTGATTGGTTGTGCTAAGTGTGTATTTTCATTTATTATAATTGAGGGGTTTTGAAGACAGGTGATTGGAAAAGAGGTTGGAAAATACGTGTGGAAAAGGGAGGTAGGAAGCAGAAGTTGGATCAGAGTCTTGAAAAAGGATTGGAAAAGGTGATTGAAAAGGGGTGGGGTAGAAGTGATAAAAAACGGGTTTCGAAAAATAATTGTTAACAGACGCTTTAAAAAGTGGTTTGAAATAGTGAGTGGAAAAAATTATTTGGAAAATGTGCTTAGAAAAAGAGGTAGCAAAAGAAGTTTTGATAAAAAGTGCTTAAAGAAAGGGTTTAGAAGAAATGGTTAATAAAGGTCTGTTCGTAAAGGGGATGAAATAATGGGTTTGAGAACAGGGCTTCAGAACAGGTACTTGAAAAATGAGGTTGGAAAAGAGTTCTGGAAAATTTGAAGAATTTGTATAAAGAGATTGGAAAAAACATTGAAAAAAGGGATTTGTCAAAGGGGGTTGTAAAAAAGGATAGAAAATGGATGAAATAAAGGAGATTGGAAACGATGGTTGAAAAAAGAAAAGAGAGGAAAAAGTATCTATAAAGAGTATTTGGAAAAATGGATTGGGAAAATGGTTGGAAATGTCGCTTGGAAATAGGGGCTGGAGAAAGAGGTTTGGAAAACCCTAATACATCTAGATACACATTTATACAAATCAGCCCTGTCCGACAGCTCGGTTTTAAGCCGAAAACCTTAGCCTACAATATACTTCTACTTGTGACGTCATCGCAACTAATCCGCTGGAGGCGCTGCTGCGCTTCGGAACGGTTTTCACATTATCTCCTATAAGAAAACGATGTTAAAAATCGTGAAAATCATATTTTTAAGTCAACAAAATATGATTTTCACAATTTTCAACTATTAAATAATTTTTTTTTAAATTATTTACATCATCTTCTCATAGGAGATTGCCGCCGAAACGCAGCAGAGCCTTCTGTGGATTAGTTATGGTGACGTCACAAGTGGAAGTATAGGTATACTTTCACATATACTTTACACATGTATATTTACAGCCATTTTCATACCTATCGGACAGGGCTGATGCAAACACATGCACAGGTATATGTATCGGTGTGTACATGTGTCTCTGCACACATGTATAGATACACGTATTTCGGGAAGCAAGCGCATGCATGGGTGCTGTCGACCAGTATTGACTGCTGGGTGGTTTGTAGTACTTGGGTGATATACAACGACAATTCGTGTGCATTGGTAAGGATGTAGCACAAACGTCCTAAGTCCCAACCAAGTCCAGATGCTGGTCCTGTTTTGGGATTCATCTTGCGTGTTACGTCTAACGTACCATTAATGAAAGTGCTTGTTAGGTCGAGCAGCGGGAACATTCAATAACACATCTCGAGACTAGATGAGACAGATGAGAGCGCTCTGATGGCTTTCACGAATTGGTAGCAGCTCATCAATAGTTCGAGATAATTATACAATTGTGCACACAACACTGTCTTATGAGATAGAGAAATAGTGAAATAAGTAGTTAAAGAGAAACATAAATATTTATATATAGTGTCTCATAATGCGTTTCCATCAGTTAATTGAAATTCAGACTAGCTAGATGGGAAGCTAGAACGTCTCTATATGTGCCTGTCACATGGTATTCATACATGTACACTAAATAGTAGATACTGTGAAATCTTCAATAGTAATTAGCATGCAATAGAAATGTTTTTGAGCAGGAAGCATCTCTAGTTCATATTAAGGTTTGAGGAAATGTAACGATAATTTATATGGAATTGAACATCATCGAGTTTTTTTTATTTACAAGGAAAGTATCCCAGGTGTACCTTGCTGATATCGCTCTCTCAGTAATATGTCATAGTCCATCAAAAAATACGCTATACGTGTTTTTTCTTTTGTGCAAAGTTTCATGTTTAAGGGGTGAAAACCACGCCTGAAGTTCTTTCCGAAAAGTAATTTTTTTCTATTTTAATAATAATTATGTTACCTAATATTTTAATACCAAACCACTTGCATCTGTACACAAGATCGATAGCATCAGCTTCCCTTAATCGGGGATTGCTTTATTATTTTGAGATAAGGATTAACATGCTTTTATTTTATTTAGAAATAAAATACAAAACTAAAGTTAACGTACTTTTATATCGAATACTCTTTAAGAAATAATTACTTTGTTTGTGAATCACGAATGATGAATAACGAGCTTGATCGGTACTTCAACTTGTAATAAGTTACCTAATTTCCTAATAACGGCCTGTCTTGCTCTTTTCGTCAGCTCTTTGGTAATTTTCTTTGGACGAATAAAGGGGAACAGCGATACTGTAATTTGTCATAAAGAGAAAGAAGCAAATGGGTGAGAAAGACGAGAGTTTGTTACTTTGTTGGAGGTAAGACGAACGGAAACAAAGGGAAAGTAATTTATGATGCCACAGCAGTCGACCTCGAGACGCTGAAAAAGGAGTACGATGTTTATTAAGAAATTGAAAAAGTGAGACGTAGACTTGGGAGCTCAGGGCGTCATGCTTCGTTCTCAGTTTCCATTTACTATAAGCAAAGTTTCTGGAACTTCAGAAAACTGAAGAAGCTTTCTTAACTGCAGCGTAATGATGTGATCAAATTATAATTAGATCCTTGCGTCGCAGCTCGCAATTACATTCCAATTTGCTGCTCTCGATTTTTTAATTCTTTACTCTAAAAATTTTCCTGGTATACCATAGTTTTATAAAAGTTGTTTACCTCCATCAATTATTTTGCATTAAAGAGGAAAAATTCCGCTGATATTCCCTCATTCGTTCGTTTACTCTGCCTACTCCACTTTTTTTTTATTCATCAATATTCTAACTGCAATTCAATAGAATCAATCAATTACTTAAAAACTCAACTTTTCAGGCCATATGTTCCCCTTTCATTTCGTGTCATTCCATTTTTGCGTAAACCGACTTTGAAAAAGTTTTTTATTTCATCGGGGAAATTGGATTGAAAAGTTTCCATCAAATTATAACGCAGAAAAAAATTTCTTAAGAGGAACAAAAATGAATTGAATATATGAATGAAGAGTAGGTATATTGAATTCGAAACGATTGGTTACATTAGATAAACTGTTTAAGTAGAAGAGCATTTTTGAAGCAATTACTAAATGAGAGAAAATAGTATTCCAAAGAACTTAAGGCTTTTCAGTGATCTCACAAAATTTCTAGATAATTACAGATAATAATTTAAAAGCACTTTAAGAGGTTTCCAAAAATTTCAACAAAGATCTTTAGACATCTCAAAGGATTTTAAGAGATTTTAGGGAATTTTTTAGAGGTTTATGAAAGTCTTCAGTTTTTATGACAAGATTGTATTTGATATTAAAATTATTGAAGATTAAGACATTTTAACATAAGGTTTTTAAAAGCTATAAGCATAAATAATTAACAAAAACATATCCTTAAAAACATTTCTCGAAATATTTTTAAATCCTCTTGAACATCTTAAAATATTTAATAACCTTGAAAATTCCTTTAATAATTTTTTAAACGGTTGAAATCCTCTGAAATATGTGGAGATTTCTCCAATCCTTTAAAATCACTTGAAATTTTTTAAATCATGTGAAAATCATTAATTTTTAAAATTAATAAAAGAAAATTGAAATCCTTTGAAATCTTTGAAATTCATTGAAATCATTTAAAGAATCTCATTTCCTATACGAAATTCACTAAAATAACTTGAAATTCTTTGAGTGAGTAAATGAGTAAAAACGTGTCAACTTGTCAATCCCCTCTCTTACCATCTTTTGATGGATTCATGAGGGGAGCATAATGTACAGAGTGATTGAGTTTCCTTGGCTGCCGGGTGGACGAAAACGACCGGGCCCGAAGAAGACTCGAGCCACGCGCTATTCGTCAGTCGCGAAACGAGAAGAGGAAAATTCTCGGTGTAGTGCTCGGAGAAGGGGAAAAAACAGGAAGAAAGGAGAAGCTCGAGAACTTTGAGTTTTGGACATCACTGCTTTAAATATTCCTTATACTTTACTTGAAAAAATCTAAAATTCTTGCAATTATTTGAAATTCGCAGACATGGTATAAAAATAAATTTTATATTATTTATTCCCAAAAGTTCTCTACAAATATTTGAAATCTGTTAACATCTCCAAAAAGTTTTAAAATCCTAGGAAATCTCTTGAAATCTTGGAAATCAGTAGAAATCTTACTTATATTTAATATAAAATCTTTATACTAAATAAATGGTTTTTTTTTTATATTTCAGGTAAGACGCTACTTTTCTGGAAAATATTACAAGAATTAGGACTGCAGTTCTGTTATAGTTAAAGCTCGAAGGTAAGGAAGAAATTTTATTTTAATTTAGGTATAGATTAAGATTGTTAAAATCTTAGGTTTCGTACATTTCATGAATAATACACCTTCTGTGTTTGTGCAATGTTTTCACCTTTTCTATAGAAGAGAAGCATCAAACTTGGAAAATACAACTTCTCTTCAGCGCACGATATTCTATTTATGATAAATTTTAGCTAAAAAAGGGCTAATGTTTACCTACGGCAAATTTTCAATGCAGCAAAATTTCACTGTAGTATTTTTTGTGCATCTTTCTATAAAACTTGAACAATATCAATCAGAATTGTTCAAGCATATATTTCGGCTTTTCAAATGTCTGTTTAAACTATTTTGATTATTTTTCGATTGCACATACCCTAGTTGCAATTTGAGACCAGTCCGACGAATTCGTACGTATAATTTGAATAATCGACAAATGCAGCCTGCGCAACGATCGAACCGGTTTCCTTGCACGAGGGTACCAGCAAGCGGCATTTCAAAATCAATTTGTCTTCAGCGAACGAATCGCATTCTCGCTCTACTTCGGAGCCTGCTCACACTATTCCCTTCAATTTGGCTTGTAAATGTCGTCTGAATATATTTCGACCGGTTGAGGTAGCAGCCGTATTTCCTTATGTGAAAATATGTATTGGTGGTAGAAAGAATCCGCATGCGGAACCGCCGCGACGTCGCGCAATGCCGCATCGGACCTCGAAAAGGAAATTATAACACGCTTGTATATCGTCAAACAAGATTAAGGCGCATTAACCTTGCAAACCTCAAGGCACCAACTGTAATAACTGTTTCTAATTTTGCAAATGAAAAGAAACTTGATCTAATGGATTCACTCTGGAAATTCGTCAACATACATACATATAGTCTTCCTGATGTTTGAATTGCGTTCCAATCAAGAGTAAATGGAGAAAATGCTGTAATATGTGTTGAATCTGATGCAAAGGAGTTTTAATTATTTCAAGGAATTTTAGAATATCTGTAAAAAATGTATATAAGTAATACATGCTAATATGTATAAATAAAAAATTCAAAAGAAATAAACTTTTTATTGAGGAGCTGTCAAAATTCTCTAGTTCGAAAGTTCGTATAACGCCGCCCATGGATAATGCACTAGATGGGATATAAATTTGGCTACGTCGTGGCAGATCTAAGTTTAAAATGAAATTATGTCACCGCTAGCTTCCGCCAATATCTTTATTGCGGAAATGTCTTTGCAAAAGTTGATACACTTATTTTTTTCAACTTCAGATTTCAGGTCCTTCCTAAGGGCTCGGGAATGTGACAATTGAGGAAATTCGATTTGCGGTGAGGTTCGTAATTGGAAACTGAATCCTGATGCGAATGTTCCGCATCAGCTGATAGGTATCGAGCATGATAGCTTGACGTTATCGAAGGAAATGAGATAATACCTGAAGAATGAAGTTTTCGTCTCGAATCTTAATTCCATATACTCGATAAATCGATGACCCACCAAGTCGTCGCGTCGAAGCAAAATTCCTTAGGTCTGAAAAGACGAACTCGTCGACGATGGCGGAGGAGACAACTCGTTAGCAGTGAAAGTCAAGATTGCGAGAAATGGAACTTAGCAGAATTTTTCTTCTCTGGATGAATTCTTGAGATTTATTTCGAGAAATCTCGGCAAATTAATCCATCCTTCTGCTAACTCAGTCAGAGCGCTAAGGAGCCCTTCGGATTGCCGGTGGACGGAGCTCGATTTTAATCATGATTCGGTGCTAGGAACGTCCTGATATCCAAAGAGCTTCTTTTTTATCGTAGTCGTCGATCTCGTACGAAAGCCCCAGGATTCGAAATCACTGCTACTACAAATTGGATGAGAAATTAATAGAACGCGAAAAATCCATGTCTTAAGACCTCTCTCCTTATCTGCATCGGATTATCTGATTCGTGGTCCAATCAGCAAAGATGTGGTTTTCTACTTCCACAATCATCGAGAAAATCTGCCAGAAGTGTGTATTTCATTAATTTTCTAAGGGTTCAAGATGAATATCAACCGAAATCTAAACTAACGTCGCAATCCGAATAAATACGACATAATTATGAAAAAAATGCAAGTTTTCAAATCCAAATAAATTGATTCGGACTAAAAAGAATGTTCAGACTAGTTTCGAGTTGATTCAGTTTAACATAGAAAGTTGGTTCAAATTAGCCTGGGATTAGTTCGAACTGATACGGATTAAAAAAAAAAATTTTCGATCAGCTTTCGATTCGTTAGGATAAAGACCAGAAATTGTCAGAATAGATTGGATTAATTCGGACAGGATTTCTATTAGAAGCTTTCTCCAAGGTACTCTCAAAATTTATAATTTTAAGATTATGTTTCAATATTTTAAACTGAAGCTGGTAATTTTTTTTAAAAGATAATATTCCATGTCTCAATCTTTATTGTATTATTTAACAGGGGTGTGTAAAATTTATTTGAAAGAGTGGTTTGAAAAAAGATTTCGAAAAGGGAGGTTTAGCAAAAATCTTTACTAGCATTCAAAATCTCCAAAAACTGACTGTACTACAAACTTCTCCGATTTTAAAATGTAGAAGTTCTTGGAATATAATAATAAAGGATGGAATGAAAGTCGGAATATTGTACACTCACAAACAAATGTATGTGAATATGTATGTATCGATAGCCTGGTCCGTGGTTTGATAGTACATGGAAGGGGCGAGAAACGCGTACAAAGACGAATATACAAGGATATATCGATATACGGGGTGCCGACAGGTATATAATAGAATGCATTCTGCCCTAGCGAGAGCGCTTGTGAACGCCCTTCTATCCTTTCCTGGATATTAATGGACCAAGATATTGCATTCACACTGTTCGGTTCGCCTTCATTCGACGTTTTGATACGCTTCTATGTATTATTGTCGTTTAGAGAGAGAGAGAGAGAGAGAGAGAGGGGGGGGGAGAATCTATTTTGTTCATACAGATCATTCGATCAAAGGGTGGCGCGTCACTGCTTCGTCTGCTAATTTATCCAAATCATTCCGCAATATCTATATAAACAGTTTCAATCTAATCTAATCCGAACGATATTTTTAATACTTATTCTTTTTAATCCTTCTTAATCCATACGTCAACTCCAAATTCAATTCAAATAAATCAAAATACACGTTTTAATCAGTATATCTGAAACGTCTTCATCCGAAACAAATCCGAATTCACATTTCAGTCCGAACGGTAAAACTGAATGAATCTGAGCCTCCGAATGAATGTAATTTTTTTTAGCAAAAATCGGCTTCTTGATTTCCACGTGTTACCAAAAATTAAAAAATCATTAAAAAAAAATACTTGACAATGTTACCTTGAGAAACTTATAAACTAATAAAAACTTTTTTATTTTTGTATTTGGGATGATCCAGTGATGGATTACAGTCCTCGCCTCCTTAAAAAATCGATTGGCAAAAAACTGAAGAACATTTTTGATTGTTTCTAAAATCTTCTTCAAATGTTTCAAGCACATCCTATGCCCGACCAAATATGCCCATGAAACGCCTAATGTCCCAAAAAAAGTTTTTAGGATACTTTGAAAAGATTAAACATTCTTGGAACACGTAATTTGGTCAGAGATAGGACGTTTATTAATGGTCGTTCTAGGAGCATTCTAAAAACGTCTTTGACATTTATGATCAGAAAACGTTTCTGAGTCGATCTAAAAACTTGTTTCAATCTGTGCCCACTGGGAATAAGAAGTAAAAAAAAAAAGTAAATGAAAAGTGGGAAGTGAGAGTGAGGCTAGCACTTCGCTCTTCTTTTCACTATATTTTCAAGATTTCGCAGACCGTAAGATCGATCGAGTCTTGGGCTTGGCCGTCAGGCGCCAGGAAGGCGCGACGCCGACGGATCAAACGATCAGGAGGTGGAGTACCCAGCATTTAACTCCTTACCAACGGCAACCACATCATCCCTTGCTATCCTTAGAGTTCCAACCTTCTCCGAGTGCTAGTTGTTAAGACGAGAAGATTCGTACCCACACAATACGAAGGAAAAAGGACAGGATAGAGGTTAGAAGATAGAGGCTAAAGGAAAAAGAAGATAGCTTACAGAGCAGGGGATAGAGGAGTGACTTTGGAAGATGTGGTGGGAAGGTACAAGGAGGATTTTCGGTAGAATGGAGTAGAAGAAAGTGAAGGTTGTTGAAATTGGGAGTTGAGGGCATGTGATACTTTTTCGACCGGTCAATCGAGTCAATAGCAAGATGAAACTTTTTTTTAATTTTTCAAGATAAAAAGAGTCAATAACGGTCCGTTTTAATTTTCTGTACTCTTTTACAAAGTTTCAGGGAAAAATATTCATTTTTGTGGTCAAAAAGTGGATTTATTTAAAATTCATAATTCTTCAAAGTTTCACATGCTCTTAAGGGAGTTATTGCGTAACCCAGATTATATTGGAGAAAATTGATTTGATAAAGAACAGAAGAATGAGAGCATGGAAGGGAGATTTTAAAAGATGCGGTAGAGTAGAATAAGGAGTTGGATAGAGAATAGAGAATAGAGGAAGGAGAGGATAAATAATATACTTTAGAAGAATGAAGGGATCGAGAGGATGTTTTGGTAGTGGATAAAGAATAGAGAATAGAGGAAGGATAGATACAGATTATTTCGATTCCTACAACAGAAAAAAAAGTTTCTGCTTCTTCCACAAAAGGAAGAAAAATAATAATAATAACTCTCAAAGAATTTTTTAAATCTTAAAATTTCATACAGTAGATTATATATTTGTGTATTTTACCTACCCCTGAAATGTGTACAATTCTGTGATAAATAAACACGAAGCGTACAGAAGGAGATTGAGTAACAGTGAATGTGAAGAGGATATGAGTGGCATCCGTTCGTACTGAGATTGGTATTCAACCACCATTAATGATCCACCGCGAATGTTCTCGTTTCCGTCGGAGCGTTTGACGTCCAATCGTGAATGGTAACAACTGGTTTTATTCCACTGCTCTGCAATGTAACTGCCCATTTATTGTTTATCAATTTTTATGAGTAACAATACTTACGAAATAATTCCTTTTCTTTAAAATTTAAAATATATGACCAGAGAGTATACAAAGTAACTAACTTTGAATAATTTCGAGTGATATTTTACATATATTAAATAACTGAGCTCCTTGAAGGTACTCAATTTGGAAATGTCAAATCATCGTTAATTTAAAGGCCACTTTAGTAAACGTCCATGAAATGAACTTTGTCATAAAGATTGTAACCACCGTCTTTGCCTTGGAAACATAATGCTTATTTAGAGCTGAGTAAAATCTTAGCGAATGTACGTGCAACTGAACAATGGCTTACGCACAATGAGTTGAGGACAAAAGTACAGGGCGACGTATTTGGTCCTAGTTATCTTTGTTTCAATAATAGTCGAAGAGTACAGAACTGCCCTAAGCGTTCGGCACGTGCGCAACTTACAAAGAATACGGAAACAAGTCGGCCCTTATTGTTTCCTCGATTTTTTCCGCTCTCATTTCTTCTGTATCAGCGTCGTTCTTTAACCACCCGTGTGCCACTAGGCTAGCTAGCGCAGCGGGGTGGTCTTTCAAAAAGAGCTTTCTTTAGTTTTGCGATTTAGTATAAGTATAGGCCACGAGCTCTAGTCCGAATAATTACCTATAGCAGTTAAATGGAGCATAAAAGAGAATACCGCCATCAATGTGCATATGCATAACATACCTGGCTAGAACCGCTAGAGACGCTAGGGACATGTTACGTAAGAAAACCGCACCACTACTCGATAACCTGCGGGAACCGATAACGGCAACTTTTCCTCGACTAGTTTGCAAAGCTAACGATAAATTTTCTAGAACGTCAAAAGCAGGCGCAAGTTCGTCCCGTATGAAGAATACTCATAAACGTGACAGGAATGGATCAGAGAAACCCTTTATCACTCAAAAGTTTGCTTACATCGCTCACTTTTCCGCCTTTTTCAGACTCCTAGAATTCCTATAGTGGTATTTGTTGTTTGCACGATGGAATACGGTTGAAGGCACACTGAACGAAAATTAATTACAGAAATACAGGCTATACCGTGAAGATCCTTGTTTTTCTCCGCAGTTAGCGGTCTGTGTGAAGTTGGTAGAACCAGTGGTTTGGAAAAATTGTATAATCTATGTTATTATCCAGAATAAGATAAATCAAATTAAAAACTTGTCATTGACATATTGCCAACATTTTTGCAGAATGGACAATATTTTTATAACATTGTCATTATTTAAGAGCGTTGACAATATTTTTGCAGCATTGATAATATTAATGCAGCTTATTGTAATGTTGCGTCAGAAGTGACAATGTTCCTGTGCACTATTGTATGCTGTTCAGGACATTACCCAAACCTGCTACAATAAAGACAATATTTTACTAACAGTGAAAACATGTTCTTTGAACATGGACAATATTCTTGCAGAGCTTGGACAATACATACTACTACAGCATTGACAAAATTCCAAGATATTCCGGAAATATGTGTCTAACTACGTATTGTGTTAAGACATGCACCAAAGTTCTTAAACGAGGTGATCTTTGATGAATTCGTAATCGAGGAAAGCAATGCACTGTATTATTGGCTGCAGCAAGGAGGATCTACAAGTAAAACGATGAAATTCAACTAAGCGTGCAGACTACAACTACGTGGCAGGGAGGATTCTCAATATCTATTGGTGAACCAAGCTGGCTGAATCGAGGACCAGCAGAAAAATGATAAATGTGTAGATGCGGTCGTAACAAGCATTCTCGAGGCGAGCTTCGGTTTTTAATTGCTTTGTGGCACCAGCTCTTCCCACTACATTTTCCACCGTTCTCATGTATATACTTTTGCACCACCGCCACCACTACCTACTCATCCTCGCGAAACCCATGGTCCTACCACATCAACTCCCTCCCCCCAACCGACTTCCTCTCTAGGGAGATTTATTGTATCATTGTTTAGCGGCGTTAGTTGTAAGCTCCGTCTCTGAACTACGCGAACTGCAGAATCGTTCAATAACTTTTCTCTTTCGAGCTTTCGAGCTTAACATGAAGTGTACTAGCCCCCGTATATCGACTACCTGCTCTTCTCAAATCCCAGCAATAATCTAGAATGAGCAAAAAAAAAGGAGAGATTAAAAATTATATCACATTCAGATCTTGTTTTATGGAAACTTTTTATCACAATAATGGCTGTTAACACTTTTTTGTTTTTAATATTTTTTAGTACATCAAGGGAATTTATATAATATTAATGAATTTTAAAGGATTTTAGATTGTTTAAGAAATTTTCCTTACACACGTGTTGGTTTGCTAGTTTATTCAAATTAAAGATTATGAAAACAACAGTTTCAATTGTTTTCAAGTAATTTTAACGCATTTCAAATTATCTTAAAAGAATACCAAAGAGTTTAAGGATTTCAGAGAGATTTCGTAAGATTTAAAAAATTTTAAGATATTTTTAAAAAATTAAAGAGATTTTAAGATAATTTAAAAAAATTTAAAGGATTTAAATGAATTTCGAAAGATTTGAAACTATTTTAAGCGATTTCACAAGATTTAAAAATATTTTTAATGAATTATGAAGATTTTAAAGTGTTTTGTAAGGAATTTTAATAGCTATTTGTTTGACAAGTTGCGAAAGTAGGCAATCCCGGAGAGTGTGAGATTGGTGTCATGTGCCGGGGATTGACTACTTCGCAACATGTCAAACACAATACTTTTCATGGCGAATCTGGCGAATTCGATTTTCGGAGCAAAATCGCGTTTAGAGCGTTTCACGGTGGTTCTTGACTAACTAAGATTGAACTAATAGCATTTAATTTTAAGCGAAGAGCATGTATATTTATAAATGGGAACTGATCCAAGTTGAAGGCTCTTAATCTGTCCGGTTAATCAGTTAGAGAGCTTTCTAATTCAAAAGTAATCAGTTTTAACAGTGATCCTATGGGTACTTTTCTATTTCTAGTCTTATTGCCACTGTGACGTCCTTTCGAAAAATTACTGAACATGAATTTTTTACATTCTCATCAGAGAAGGTATTAGATTTGTGTAAAATTTGACCCCCCCAGTTTTTGTCAAATGTCCACGTTTTGGGACCCCCTGAACCCGAAAAACATGTTTTTACGAATGTGTCTGTCTGTCTGTGTGTCTGTCTGTCTGTCTGTCTGTCTGTCTGTCTGTCTGTGTGTCTGTCTGTAGATTTTTAGTTTGTGAGCACGATAACTTTCGAAAGAATTGACCGATTGGATTGGCCTTTGGTATACTCTTTGAGTGTCCTAAAATGAAGGTCAAGTTCGTTGGCCAGCCATTTTGGATAAAAATTCAAAAAGTTGGAGCATTTTGAAAATTTTTGATACCACTTTTTTTTTTAATTTAAAAATTCTAATGACGGATGTTCGTAGTACTCAAAAAGTCGAACAATTTTTCTTAATGACTTTTTTGGATAAAAAAAAAATTGAAAGACTTATAACATTTTGAAAATCCAAAAAAATGAAAGAAAACTTAAATTAGAAGCCAAACAACGCACGGTATGAAAAAAAGTCTAAAGATGAAAAATGTTTCTTTTTGAACGCCCTATAGGATAGGCATAACAACTTTTTGAATTTCCTTAAAAAATCGAAAATTCAAATTTTGAGCCAAATGACGCGAGATGCAGAGAAAATGATAAGAAACATAATTATTGGTCTTAGAAAAATCTACAAGTTATCTTTTGGCCACTTTTCAATAGGATGAGTAGTTTTCGTTTTAATCATGAAAAATATTGTTAAACAGAGCCGAGCGCGAGGTTTAAATAAAATATCGAGCGCGAAGCGCGAGTGCCCTGATGAGAATGTGCTCCTTAAGGTCGATAGAACCTTAAGTAAATTAGTTTTCTTTTACATTCAATGCTTTAATTTAATTTCATTTAAATTTAATTTAATTAAATTTAAATTTAAAGTAATTTAAAAAAAAAAACATGTAGGTACGAGCGTCCTGTAAAGTGCAAGCCTCCTGCAGGGCACAAGCGCGCGAAGCGCGCAACACGGAGCGCGAAGCGCGACGTGTAAATATTTTCGGAGCGCGAAGCGCGACGATCGAACTATATTCGACCCCCCGCGCGCCGTAGGCGCGCTCATTTTTGCGAGCGAAGCGAGCCGCGCGCGAAGCGCGCGATGAGAATGTGCCCGCGAAGCGGGCAGATTTTTTCAAATAGATTTAGCGTAGGCGAATTTCCGTAGTAAAAATTAATCATTACTATCCATTCCATTCGATTCTCGTGGTTGTACAATGTACAGAGTATAGGTGTACACTGTACAAAGTTACCCTTTCGTGACGAAGTTCTTAAATTTACAAAGACATGACTTTCAATCCTTGGAGCATTAAAGCAGATTCACTAAAATTGAGAGTCAATATTACAAAATTTGAAAAGGTTTCGTAAGCTTCGGATCTATTCGTGTGATTCATCTGCCTCATTCTTCAATACAACTTTAAGAAAGTTAAAGTAGTTCTTCTTCAACAAGTAAACTTCCTTGCTTCTGTAAATCATTTATAAAAGTCGTTGCTCTGAAAATCTAAATGTGTCCCAAAGTAGTTTCAGAAAAACTTTTCTCCTTCAGTTCACATACATATTGGTTCATTTCTTTTGCTCTCCGTCGCCTATTTTCCTGTCTCCTCAACCCCTACATTTTAAGACGATACAACCAATTTAAATAAACGATAGTCGCCTTAAGCATAGACCATTACGAACCCTGAGACTGTAATTCATGCACTATGCTTGCTACGTAACATTTCTTTCTTCGCAAGATATATTTTTTTTTTAGTAGAGACATTACATTCTTATCGGAAAATCGAAAATTTTACATACTACTCACAGTATTATCCATCCTCTCTTTCCTCTCTTTCCTCTATTTTCTATCTTCTCCTTTTTCTAACTTCCTCCTTCTTTATACTTTACCATTCAATTTATGTATCATCTATTCTCTATCCTCTCCTTCCCCTATCCAATGCTTCCTTCATCCTTTATTCTCTGTCTTCTCACTTTCTTTCTCCATTCTCTATCATCTCCTTTTACCTATCCTCTCCTTCCTCCTTCCTCTCCTACCTCTGTACTCACTTTTCTCCGTCTACTATTCACTATTCTATATTCTTTGTAATATATCTACTTTTTTATTTCCTTTTATTCTATTATATTCTCGATCCGTCTTTTCCTGTATCCTTTTTCTTTATCATCTTTTATCTATTATTCTGTGCTTCGTCTATTCTGTCTCCTCCCCTTCCTCTATCTGCATAATCTTTTAATCTCTATCTTCTATCCTCTTCTTTCTGCACCTTCTATCATCTCCTTCTTCTGTACTCTGATTCCTCTAACTTCCCCTTTCTTTATCTATCTTGATCTTCTCTCATTTCCTTCCTCCATTCTCTTTCCCCTCCTTTTTCCTCTATCCGTATACTATCTTTCCTCTATCTGTCCCTTCTTTATTCTTTATTCTTTATCTTCTATCTTTTCCTTCCTCTATTTTTCAATCCTGAGTTCAGTTCATTTCCTTACTCCATCCTACCTTATCGTTCAAAACACCACCCCCTCTAGTTTTTCCTTCTTCGAGTTATTTTCTTTAGGATGAATTGAGGAGTCTCTCATTGTTTTCTGAACCTTCATGCTTGCTCTCTCGATCGCTTCCGATTCTGACCCTTTCCTCTTCCCGGCCGTCCCACGTTCTGGATATGGAAATGGCAAATGCTCTTTTCCTTACGAGTTTTGGGATCATTCTGCTTTTGTTCGCGTCTACAGGGAATAGGCAATGCATATTTTACGATCGTGCCATCTCCCGTGCCCCTCTCCGTCGGTAAGGTTGGTGCCTTCTTCGTGGCTTTCCAAGGGATTTCCCGGGCTCTCGACGATGGCACGAGGGAGAGTCACGTAGGTTCGGGCGGAGATAGACCTCGTCGTCTCGAGACAAGATTAAAGTTGTCGGATCGCGCGCGACACTCGGGAAACGAAGTGGAAATCGTGTCGATTTGCGAACGTGTTCTCTCGCACACTCGAGGAAAAAAGATCGAGAGAAATGGGTTGATTTACGTTCCTAACTTCGCACTTCCTAGAGTAAAATGTTGCACTCGGCGGAACGGAACGTCTTTGAATGAATGCATATCTCTTCCTCGAGGAAGAGAGCATCAATCACATTTCTCTATTTCCCAGATTCCATGTTATTCGAGCAACTCGAAAATCTTTTACATTATTGGATTATTTAATCTCTCGAGCCACGTGGTCATTGCAAATTAAAATTCGAGAGATATTGTTTTATCTGATTTAGAAATAGTTCACGAAGTATTTAGTGTTCGGAACATTTCTATAGAATTTTCGAAACGCCTTACTAATTCTCGACATATCCTGTTAGACGTGAAGATTAGGGTGATTCATAAACATTTTATTTTTATATATGCGATGCTTCTAAATCTTCGAAAGCATCGAAAACAATAATTTTTCTAAAAATTTGAGGAAAATATATGATGTTTTAGGGGTTCCTCAAAGCGATTATTTATTTCCACCAAATCGCGAACCTGAGATACATCTCCGTAAACAATATTGTTCTTTTCAATATTTTAGAAGGTTTCTTTTGAAGTTCTTGCAATTGCATTATATTTGCAATGTGAAGTTAATCAATTAATCAATTTTTTTTTATTCTCGGATAAATCCTTGAATTTCGTTGTTTTTTGGAAAAAAGTATATAATAAAAAATATAAATTTATCGAAGGTAAAATTTTTAATATTTTACTGCAAAAGACTTTAAGGATCGAATTTCTTTAAGTGGCTTCAAACTTTTTAAAACACTAGAAGCTTTTAAAATCCTTTTAGTACATTTCGATACTAGTGCGCGAATGTGATTTTCGTCTTATGTAAAAAGGTCACACAAGACTGAAATTATATTCTCGCACCCCTTTTCCGTCTAATCCTAAGTGGAGGGTAATATGGACCCCGATATTTTGATTGTAAATTCTATAAAATTCTTTTGAAATCAGTTAAAAATCTTATAAATCGTAGTATTGTTTTGAAACCTCGTAGATTTTTAAAAAAATTTTTGGAATATTTAAAAGCATAGAAATACATTAAACTCTTTTGAAATCTGAAAAATAAAATATCATGTTTTGAAGTCCCTTGAGTTAGTTTAAAATCCTTGGAAATGTTAGAAATATTGAAAATCTTAGGAAATCCAGTAGATTCTTTAAAATTTAAGGATTAATAATGTTAAATAATAAATTTAAATAATGTTAATTCATTAAATTTTAAAACTGAACAATTTCTATTTTATTAATTTAATAATAATTTATTAACTATCACAAAGTAGATAGATAACAAAAAAACAACTACACTGATTAGAAATATTTGAGTGAATCACTCAAGATAATTCAAACTCGAATTTTCGCCAGGAGAAGACGTCATGTAAAAACTCTAAATAAACAAAGAGAAATAGTGTATTGGGTTAAGAAAATGTCTTTCCAATTCCAGAGAAATTTCCATGAGAAGTTCGTTGATTTACATCTCGAATAAGAACATTTTTCAATTAAATTATGTCTCTCCGACTATGTATAGTAGTGGATTGTAGAATATGTAAATTGTACAATATTGTACATCTATCACTTTTCTCGATTTTCAAGTACCATCAACTCTAAAATTCCAATGTCGATTATCTTTGAAATACATGGTTATCTGTAGCGTCCTTACTAGCAGAAATACCGTCGTAGGCAATAAATTTTAATACCTATGGATATACCAGATCTTATGCTCTCTGGACTCAGTAGTAAATGCCTTTACGATCAGACGGTAGCGATTGGATAGAACAAGGAGATACAGCCAGTTATGTTCAGCCATTTGCTTTCCCACCGTTTCCAGTCTTATGACAGTTATTAAAGCCTCAAAAAGCTAACCGTAAAGGAACGAATACTATTATTTATCTATTTTGTCATCTATATGTTTATCTATTTATACGTAAGAGTTTCAAAATAATTTTTACGGGAGACATTCTTTTACAAATTGTACGGATTTCAGAAAAATAACATTTCTTCAAAATTTTAAATGACTTTGTTGAAATTTGTTAAAATGCTTAATTCTCTCGTATCTACTTTAAATTCATTATCTCCGATTTAACTAATCGAATCGATTCAGGTTTTGTTTTATTTCTCATCTTGTTATGTTAGCTTTTCAGATGAGTATATATGTATATATTATTTTTATTTATATAATTAACTAAAGATATTACCGAATTAATTGTTTAAATAATTTTTTCTTATTTTCCCACTCAAGGAAGAAAGTTGAAAAAAAAATACTGTAGTATGCGCTGCTATGTCTTTCGAAAAAGCGCATTTTTTTAAAAAAGTGATATCTTTACAGTCTTACTTTAAACCTATTAAAAGCCCTTGAAACTGAAAAATTCCCTGAACCCTCCTTTAAATATGAAAAATGTTGTCTGTTGTTTTAAATATTTAATTGAAATCAATGAACTCATTTTATAAAAAA
This sequence comes from Synergus itoensis, assembly GCA_904066005.1. Lineage (NCBI taxonomy): Eukaryota > Metazoa > Arthropoda > Insecta > Hymenoptera > Cynipidae > Synergus > Synergus itoensis. The sequence goes on from CAJFCP010000173.1 coordinate 588,841, forward strand.
TTGCTTGAATATTACAAATATTTCGAATATTTCGAATATTTCGTCATAAAAGAGACCAGCTGAGCGGCTCGATAATCAGAGAATAGTGGATGGAGGGGTGGTGAGAGGTCCTACAGATTCCGAATCATCGTTATCCGAGGGCCTTTGTTTTGTTGATCTTTTGTAAAATATATGAACTTCTGGTACACTGGTAATCGTAACTCCAGTTTACTCTCCTATAGCCTATCTTGGTGAAAGTTACGGATTAAAATTCCTTCCGACCTAACTCGACATTTTCTGAATAATTTCGGAATTTGTATTCGAACTAAACAGTTTTATTTAGATCTAATCCGAAGAATGTTTTCAATCTTGGATTTATTCTCTCAGATCTGCGATTAGATCTGATTCAGTTGGATAGAAATCGTGGATTTCATCTAGGATTAGTTCTGATTCTAGTTCTGGATTATTCTCATCCTTGTTTTAAAATCCGATTAAGGCAGTTTCAACCAAATTAGCATCCGCCTTTTAAAATTGTATAGCTTTGATCACGGAGTAGATCGATAGCCTATGAACTTATTGTCTGTTTTAATTGTTAAATAATAATGGTTAAATTTAAAGGTTTAAATTTTTAAATAAAAAGACGTGAAATTTCATTTAGTTATTGGACATGAAAGACAAATTGCATTTTCACATAAAGTACTATTAATCTTAAATGTATAAAACTTATACAAAGGACAAGAAAATTACAGATGTCTTTGTTCTCTTAATTTAATGAGAGAATGAGTTTGTCTCCCTCAATTTAGGAATTATTGTTGCATGAAATGCCTGGCGATAATACAGGTATAATAAATTAAACTTCGTCTCAACGTCCAAAATGGAAACGTTCAATTGCACTTATATTTATTGTCCTGAAGCTTCTCCAAACTTATATTTGAGGATAAATTTTATTTTATGGATATTACTATAAATTTTCATATTTCATTATTCCGGATCGAATTTCGCTTATTTCTTAATTATTAATATTCTTTAATTAATGTTATCGATATTACGAAAATATTTATACAGTAAAATAAAATATTGCCAATTTGCATAGAAAAATACCAATGTAGTGATTCTGTAGTTGTCAACTCCTTTTCCATTTGTGCAAGATCTCGTGTGAGAAACGGATAAGGCGCTGATTAGATCTAAATTTGACGGACTTTCATATAATCTGGAAAATTTTGATATTTATTAACTACATATCTATTAAAATTCTTCGGATTCTTTAACCATGAAATCTTTTGTGAAGTCAAAATTCGATTAATCGGTCCGTAGTGATTCATTAAAAATTGATATTTAACATGTTTTTATGCAAAATCTCACTGAAAAAAGAAGTTGAATAATTGAATTCAATCGCCTTGGAAATGAACTTGCATTGAGAAGCAAATACATTTTCAAGGAGGTCAATGGACTTTGATTAATGTTGGTCGCGGCATTTTCAGCTTAACTGCACATTATGCAAAACGGCACGGCACGGCACGGTGGCGATCTGGCAGTCGTTTCTGTGTTTGTATTAGCGCCGTCCAAGTTTTCTCTATCCTTGTGCACGATGTCTAGTAGGAAAAGAAACGGGCACCGCCAAGCGCCACCGCGAACGTGCCAAAAACTAACACCTTGACTCATTTTCTTCCATCTTTCAAATTCAGTACCTTTCATCTTATCCGAGATTATATGTATAATGTAGATATTTCTCGCAATAGATTTCAAGAGGTTGTACGTAATTTTAAGTAATTTAAAACGATTTATTCAAAAGATTTATTCAAGAGATTTCGCAAGAATTTCAATATTAAGATTCCATAAAGAGATTTTAAGGGATTTTAAAGAATTTTTAAGGAAATTCAAATGATTTTAAAAGAATTCCAAATAATTTATGGATTTTAAAAATATGTATATCTTTGAAAGATATCAAGACCTAATTTCGCCGTTACATTTATTTTACATATTTAAATAATGTTTGAAGGAAATTAATACTTGATAATAATTTACTGAAAAATAAATGCTAAAAATGACATAACACTCGTATTTAAGTGAGTCAGGCAAATTATTTAGAAAGGCACAATTATATAAGAAATACTGGAGAAATATATTTTGTCAACAAAAGTGAACTGTCAAATCAATAAAAATAGTCACATATATTTGACATATATATCTCAATCGAATAACATAACTCAAAAACGAGCATCAGCAAATAGCGCTTCTATATATACAGAAATAGCGAACAGATTAGCAAACAGTTTAGCGAGCAAGTAAAAATGGAATTCAATAAAACGTAGTAATTGTCAATAAAATAGATGTATACGATTCGCAATGGGCGAATATGAAGTCTGCGAGAAACAATTATCAATAGTGATCAAAGTGAGCAAGAACAATTATACACACACAATTCAAACATATAAACATACAAACATACCCGTGCAGAAATTCCCAAACTTGGCTCAGATCGGTGATGGAACGTAGAACCTGATCGGGCCCAGATCTGGCCCGATCGGGCCCAGACCTAGCACGATTGAGCCAGATCTGGGCCCGGTCTGGTTTTGCGTTCCATCACCGATCTGAAATCATCCGATCTGGACCCGACAGGGGCCACAGCAAAATTTCTACACGGGTACAAATTATTATAAGAGTATTTTAGATAATAATCCAACAACGATCTTTATACTAAATACAATTTTCTTATATTTCAGGTAAGAAGCTACTTTTCTGGTAAATATTACAAGAATTAGGACAGCAGTCTGTTGTGTATAGGTTCGAAGGTAAAGAAATTTTATTTTAATTTAGGTTTTATATATTTCATGAAAAATATACCTCCTGCGTTTGTCCAAAGTTTTCACCTTTTCTATAGAACAAGAGCATCAAGTTCTGAAAATGCAGCTTTCTTCTGTTCATGTGTTTCCAAAACACAATAAATAACAAAACACAATTTTTCCGATCGTGACCGAACTTTAATGAAATAGAGTGTCTAATGATCTGTTTTATATGATACATGAACTACACTCAAAAAAATGTCTGGTTAGCTTTTTAGTCTCTAGGAAGTAAAAAATAGAGCTTTAGTTAAAGTCCGAATTTAGAAAAAGAAAAAAAAAGGAATTAAAAAACTTATCTGATATTATTGAAAAATATAAAAATTTCCCTTTGACAACATTTTTATAGGATAGGCTTTTTTTAAATTATAGGTTTTCGTTTTAGTCGTGAAAAATATATCATGCTGAGAATGTATTTTTTAAGACCGATAGAGCTTAAGTAAATAAATTTCGTTTTTCATTCGAAATAAAATACCAATTTAGTAATTCGTTTTATGAATTATTTTTTTTTTAGTTTCGTAATTTTTTTGGTAATGACCCACGTACAAATTGTGTGGAGCACTTTTATTTGATCTATTGAGTGATCTTATTTACTCATTCTTTTTCCCTTCACTCTATTTTTTTTATCAGAATAGTTTTGGAGTATTACGACGTAGTATTTTATTTTCCCGGCCCTTTTCTTCAGAAGTAATGGATTGTTGAAAGTTAAGCATTAACCCATTTTGCCCTTCACTTCTTTAGTATATAATGCATACGAAAATAGTTAATAGACATAAAGTATACGGCATATGGGATGTGAGGCCAACTCTATTGTGGATAGTCCATTCTGGCCCATTTCCATTTCTTGGACCAAAGGTCCTTTCGAAGCGGCTCGGGCTATGTACCTTCATATATAATGTGAAGTTTGAACCACGTAGTCGGCGCGGGTGGATGGTAGCTCCTTTGAAATATTAGTGCGGTAAGAACCGTGCATTATTTAACGCGACGGCTGCAACGAGGCTCGGTCCACGTCTGTTTTACGCCCACGTTGCGCTGCCTCTCTCATAGATATACAATTTTACAGTCACAAAATGTCGCGATCTTTCAGACAAAAATATCAAAATTTCACACGTATAGGTGCTAAAGAAAAATTTACTGCTTTGCTATATGTATATGTTAGAGAGAAACTTCATTTTGCAAGAACGTTTTTTGTAAAAAAAAAGTCACTATAAAAAAAAAAAACAAAAAAAATTTCTGCAAAAAATATTTGTTGTGAAGTTGTATCAACTCTGGTACTCATTGAATGAGAAATTTGCTTCCTTGTTTAGCATTTACTTAAGTAATTTATTTATTTGTAAGAAGCTGGTAATTATAATTTTCTTTATAAGGAATTTGACAAGTTAGATTATCGACCGCGGCTCTGTAAATCATGTGCGACTTTATCATCATTTTAATCCCGAAAATAACCGTTCGCGAGTTCCATAATCGCCTTCTCTTTCTTGATATTCGTCCGCCCGGCAGCCGAGGAGTCCCAACCCATCAAAGAGGTGGTAAGAGAGAGGATTGACAAGTTCACAGGTTTTTGCTTATTATTTGTTCGCACGTTGAACATCGCTGTTTTAAGTACTCAAATGGGTAGTGATCAACTATCTAAGATAGTCAATCTAAATAAACGAGATAATTAGACTGAATATTTATAGTATATGCTTAGAATGAATATCTATAGGGTGGATTAAGTCTGCCAAATTCCATCAGTTTATCTGTATGCGTTCTCGAGGTATCGTGGGATCTCAAAAAAGCGTTAAACACACATAAAGTTAGCTGCAAAGAGTAACCGATCTTCACTCTCTAATAATTTCGGAGGATACAATCATCAAAAGTTATAAAGACGCAGGATTGCACAATTTATGAAAGGAATTGAGTCTTGTCTTTCTTCCTGGATGACAATAGTATGTAAAACAAATTGATCAAATCTCTACGTTTGAATTATTCAGAGGATTGAGATCCAATTAGCTTTTAAGAGCATTGGAATTAAATTGACAAAGAGAACGGTGAGAGAGCGAGAGCGGCTTTAGCATCGTATGTTTGGACAGCCTAGTTGCTGAAATTAAAAAAGACACTAAGTGAATTTCTCTCGAAAAATTTGTCTTCTTTCTCTATATTGAAAGACTCATCAACGTGTTAACTCTCGCGACTAATTAGATCGAGATTACAAAAACACGCTACTTTTTAAACAAAGCCTTGGCTTCGAGTGCGAAACTATTACCTTCTACTTCTGTAAAGCTTTACCTATACATTTCGGTAACGACTTTCATCACGTTCGATTTCATTAACTACATACAGAGTGCTAAAACGTTAAATTCAAGCTCAAGAGCGACATTCGACTTAGCGAATAGGAATAGTGTTACCCTCACGAAAGATTCGAATAGAAAAAATTAATTCTCTCCATTTGAATTCATTTAATTCTGGAATTTATGTCCAGAACCAAACAATTTCATTCCAATTTAATGCGATAAAATTCAAAGTCGAAATAAGGATACTAATATCCGACTGAATTCAGCTTATCCAATATTAAATCAAAATTTTCATCCAACTGAATCCGACCCAATGCGATTTTGAATCAAGGATTCCTATTTATTTAGATTAAAAACTTCCTTCAGATTGGTTCGGAATGAATTTCAATCTGAAACTTTTATTCCAATTGAGTGACACTCAATGGGACACTCTCTTAGAAAATGTAAATTTTGAATATCTTCAAACCCAAGGATTGCAGCAATCTTCTATCTCTAAAAGGCTGCAGTAACAAAGTGTCGAACTACATCTCACTCTGACGTAATTATGAGGGCGATGAAGAGATTAACGTAACCTGTAAATGATGGGGCGAGCGACAAACTGGAAAATTCATAGAGGAAAATACGAGTAAATATAGTCTGGCATATATTTACAATTCATTAAGGCTGGAGGTTTTGATCAGCACGCAAACATTTACTGTATGTTTTTTATGCACTATTTTCACTGAGAACCAGCTTGCTTTGATTAGATAACACCACTTATTATACAAATGTGTATTATTATTATATTGTCTACTTTATTATCTGTAATTATGAAAAGGTTCTGACAAACTACCACTTCGAAGAGTGTGCAAAGCATGTTTTTTAAGTATAGTCAAATTTGGGTGGTTGTTGCATTATGATGGAAAAAAGGACGACGATTTTTGTTGCTGTTTACACCATTGGAAATAAATCATTATATTAAACGTTGATAGTATGAATCTCATCATTTGTCAGCACACATGCAAGAAAGTAATCGAATGGAAGAACCTACCTGAACAACAGTCTGTAACAGATCACAAAGTCTGATAATCAAATTCCGTAGAAACCCTGAAATAGATCTTAAGCTCATTAAGGAGGGATTCAACTCCGAAGAACGTTTTCCCTTGGAGGTAAACTCAGAAAAAGAGAGCCAGCTTCAACTCAAGTATTTACACTCTAACTTTGCAGTTTGGATTCCGGATTCTCGTCTTTAATTGGTATTACCTTCGCTTAACCATCGAGTAACGTATTTCCCGCCTCTTGAAATTGAAGATACCTTCACATTTTCTTGAAGATTTGGACAAAGCATCACAGTCTCGCCGAACACTAAGAAAAAAGAAGATGGGTTGGGAAGAGGGTGTCAAGACTTTAATGGGATTCTATTTACAGGGTTCGTGCTCCGGCTAGGTAAACACTTTCGCGTAAACCCCCTTCCTCTTTCCGGCCAGAGTTAAAATCTCACAGAGCTCAGCTTTACAATTTCGCCTTGTAGAGGAATTCTCCAACTCAGATTCCTTCAGCTTTTCTTACTTTCGTCCCCATGTGAATTCGCTCCTTCTCCAACCCCTTACCTGCAGTAGGCTCCACGAGTTTGGAGGTTACCACTTTACATTAGAGAAACTCCTCGCATCTGTCGAGAGTATCGAGCGATTCTGCGTGCTCTCCGTTCAAGTAACAAGAACCAGAAACTCTGGTCTTGTGCAAGGCGTTACTTCCGACCGAATAAATTTGCCGTTCCGTTAACACACGCAAGATGATGAGGACGAGCTCCGCGGGAGTCAAAGGAAAATTCTCTTGGGTAGAAATTGCTGCTAGAAAGATGTGAAGGATGTCAGCGTCAAGACGATGAAGCAGAGAACCTGGTTAATCAACTTCTACTATATACCCACGAAACCTAATATTCCAATTCTCAAAGTAATTCTAGGCTTCATCTTATAATGGCGGAGTTCTGTGAAAGAACTCACAAATACTCATACACACTTGCAACATTTCAAACCGGAAATCTTAATTTAACGCATGCACAAGAAACACGCACATACGTACAGACAGACACTTTGACACAATATTTCAAATTACACTACTTAAAATAAATACATATACACACAATTAAACACTTAAACATACACAAACATATATTCAACACTTCAAACCGCAAGGTTAATGCAATGAACACAAAAAAGCACACAGACATTTAAAATGGCCCTACTTAAAAACACATTTACACTCAAATACAAATACACCTATGTCGACATAACATTTTCAAACATAAATCCTAATCTAACACATACACAAAAATTTCAAAACAAGCGGTCAGTTTACTAGCGGCCAATTTACTAGAGGTCAATGTACATACACATGCGCGCGCGTATAAGACTAAACGCACATAAAAGTACACACTCAAACAACATTTCAAGCCGCCCTACTTAAAAGAAACACAAACAATTGACACACACACACACACACACACACACACGAACAAAAGATTTCCTACACACAATAAACAATATTTCAAACTAAAACTCGTTTTAAATGTACAAAGTTTCAATTTACAATGATCAGGAAAGTACCCCAGGTGTACCTCGCCGATTTCGCTCTCTCTATAATACATTATCGTCCATCAAAAAATATGCGACACCAAATTATTTAATATCAAACCACTTCCATCTGATCACAGTTCAACAGGCAACTCTAAAAAAATTATTTTATTATTTTTTTATAAGGATCAACATATGTTTATTTTCCCATTTTTTGTTTACGAGATTAGGCGCGCGCTTGAGCGCGCGTGTTTCGTCTGTAGAAACTGAAATGACAATTTAAATTCTCGTGCCATATAAATTGACCAATAAGGTTAGCGCACTACGCATGAAGTTAGCTGAAAGGTAGTAACGCAAAATGAGGAACGCAATGTTAAGTTGTCTGAAATCCATGTCTTTTTTAGAAAAGGAAAAAAAATCACAAATTTTTTGAATCTGGATATAATCTTTACTGTTAGAAATAAAATGCAAAACTAAAATTAACTTGTTCCGGTTTTAAACAAAAATTCTTTGCATTTCAGGCCAACTTGTTTAACTATTGTTTATAATTACAATAATGCCTCTTAAATGTTCCGATGGTTTATTTTAAATGTAGCGCCAAGGTTATAATTTATAATTATTCATATTCATAATTGATGTGAGACTAATTATTAAAAAAAAAAAGAAATTAAAGTAAAGAGTGTTGTCCAATTAATTCCTTTCTTTCCTAATTATTGTGTTTGACAAACGACCGTACATTACTTTCTTATTGACATAGTTTCCCAAGAACAAGCAGATCGAGTCTTCGAGGCAAATATAGAGAAATTCTAAACAATTTTATTGGTATATATATATTTTATATAAGTCACAGGCGATATACTGCAATAGGTGCTTGCATCCGTGCCAATAAAATCAACGAAGAGGAATGAGACCTCAAGACTCTTCGAGCTCTGCCAACTTTGACTAATACTTCATCTGTGTAAAGGGTGGATTGCTAATAGAATCATCGGTGAAGTCAACTTACATTGAGAAACTTCTTAATTAATTTAACACAATAGCTAATTAACCCTGTTATACTCGCACCCTTTCCATTGATATAGTAACTGTTTATGTACAACCCCTGAACTCTGCGTTGCTTAATTAACTCTTGAAAAATCAAATATTATTTTGAAAAATACCGACATACCTGCAGATTATTGTTTCCTAGATGTATTTAAAAGTACATGACTGAAATAATTTTACTCCTATCCCTACAGATGGCGTTCTCAATCAATGTTTGTAGGGATCTATCTTATAAAAAACTTATATAGAGGCTTTATCATCTGGAAACAATTGCATAGTCTATGGTTTAGTCATCTATTCTAATAGTTTTCTAAAGTTCTCGGTAATTTATGTTGTTTCTTTTCATTTCCTATATAGCGTTAATTAATCACCCAGAACTTTCCAGAACTTTATAACACTAATCTATTCATATTGTATATGGTCTATGTCTCAACGACAGCCATATGTTACACCTCTCTGTTGGCGATCAGCATCATTGTAAACATGACATTTTTTTACAGGTCTCGTCCCTGAAATAGTCTACTTGGTTATCATTTAATAAAGAGTACATTTTGTTATGCGCTGTCCCGAGTTACTTAATCTAATTCGTTGTGAATTAGTTGGATCCTTAATAGTGAATTTATAATATTTTGATTTAATAAATCACAACCGTCATTTCTATGTTCCAATTGGATGTTTATAATTTATATAGAAGATAACAGAACTCGATAGAAATATACACCAAGAGAGAAGTGTCTCTTTCAGGAATTGTTAACAAATTTCTTCAGCTTTTTCTTTCCAGTAGCTCGTTTACCGCTCGTTTCCAACAAAAGATTTTCTCAGGACGGTTTCATCCTCTAAAATTGAACTTAAAAGAGGAATGAGTTAACTCGATGTCGGTTTCAACGTTGAAGTATCCTTTTTAAATAATTTCTCTAACCCCTTTTTCATTCCATCTTCCTGTTGAATAAGCCATCATATTTACTTATTTTAAATCGGGGCGGCAACACCTATCTGCGCCGGAAACAATGCTTTAATTTATTTGCAAGTTAGCTGCCAGAGAGGATATTATTAATTACTAGCAAAACTATGTAATACCCTGGCGCGCGATTAAATTGAGATTTGCTTAACCGGAAGTCACATTCCCGCTAATTAAAATAATTCTCGGCATCGCTTTTTAAGTGAACCTTTAGCCCTGGAAAATTCTAGAAATACTAATTAGGATTCTGTCTGCCTTCGCAAATATCAACAATAGCAGCTCATGGATATCAAAAGTAAAATGTTTTAATTTCTGAATCTAAATTCTGTTGGTATTAAATTTAATAATTTCGTTTGAATTACTAGACTTCTCTTTTGTTTAGAATAGTGATTGGGAAAATGGGTTTGAAAAAGGGGAAAAAAGATATCTGGAAAAGGGATTTGAAAACAACAAGTTTGTAAAAGTGTTTTGGGAAAATGATTTGGAAAGGTGAGTTTGAAACGGTGAGAAAAATCTGAAAAAGGGTTTCAAAGAAAGATGTTGGAAAAGGGATTTAAAAAAAGGTGGGTTGAAAAAAGATTTGGAAGGATTAAAAAAAACGCTTTAAAAAGCAACTTCCTACGAAACCTCTTATCCGAATTCCTTCTGCAAACTCTTCATCGACATTTCTTTTTTGAGAAAAATTATAAATGCTTAACACAGTTCCTAAGACATAACCCAAATCTAAAAATAATATAATTTATAGGAGCAGAAGCTATATTGGGATTCTAAAATAAAGTTTGAAAAGCATTAAGGGTGACAATTTATCAACGACCATAGATGATAAAATTGAATTACTAAAGATTAATGAACAGCGTTAATTTACGTAAAATCTAGCTATAAAATCCAGAATTCCCGTGTGGCAATCACCTAATTTCTTCCTGGCTCCATTCTTGGGCCAAGCCAGGGGCCTCTAGCCTGGTCCTAGCTTGTAATTTGTAATGGCGCTCGAGGTACAGTCCAGCCCGACTAAAGTTCCTAAAAATTCTGGCAGATGGCGTTGAAGTATTCTGTTTACATTTTTTGATCTGGCAAGCCAGGCCCTAGCCAGATTCTCCGTTTCATGGGGTGTTTGGGCCCAATTTTGCCACGCTTGGGGCTAGCTTAGGCCATAAAAAAATTTCCACACGGGTTACTTTCTCCATTTATGATCTATCGATAGTAACGGTACTTAATAAAAGCTAACGTAATTGAAATCTCTCTAACACTCGTATAAATTTCATCATCATTTAAGGTGTACTTCTCTTGAACACTTGAAGTAACAAGTTGCGGGTGTTTAAGATTCTGAAACTGTCATAGATTGTTCCTTACTGGTGTAGAAAATGATTTGGGCGCTGGTTAGGCCCATATTAGCCCAACTAAAGTGGCGCTAATTAGACGGACTAATGTGGTACTAATTAATTCGCGTCAAAATGTGACGGATATAATAATAATACACTAATCTCCAGTAAATTGGCCGCTGGTAAACTGGCCGCTTTCACGTACGCTTGACTGATTCTGCGTCCCCCCGCGAGTGTCTCTTGACAGCCTGTGTTCCCTTAGTTGCGAACTAGAGCTAACTGACTTAGCGGGTACTGCCCAGGCCCACTGTGGTTACGGTACTGCCTAGCTGAGCACTTGTCTATCTCGCGGCGCCTGCTCTCTTTTCGACTCCTCACCTCACCTCATCATAATTTGGGAGCGAACGGAGCAAACCCAAGTTCTCAGAAAGACATCAACCGGTGGAACTTAAATGGACAGTTCATTGTAACCCGAGGAGTAGTGTAATGAAACGTATGGGAAACCCAACTTGGATTGATCATGGTTTTCTAACCTCACTCTGTCACATGAGTTTTATACTACTCAACTCATGTTGAGTAGTCAAAACACACTAAACTTCGTTCCGAAAATCGAATTTCCCAGACTTGTTATGAAAAGTGTGTTGGACATATTGCGGGAAGCAGTCAATCCTCGAATCATATGGTGGCGCCACTCGCCTACAGCTTGTGACGCCAATTCCATTGCACTCTTAGGACATTGCCTACTTTCCCAACTTGTTAAACCGCAATAGTTAATATCATCTTTTGCAGAAGATATTTTCGAGTTAAGTAAACTGTAAAAAAAGTTGGTGTAGATTTACATCGTGCGATGATGGAAATTATTCGATCAGCGTGACACGTGATAAAAATTCATACTTTTGTTTTCAACCTACGTCCGCCATGAAGAAATACATGCAGTTTATACCATTAGTTTTTAATCCAACATCGGATTCAACATCGCTTACCGTATATTTTAAGTATTATAATTAAAAGATTTCTGACTTTTCATAAAATATTAAGTAAAAAAATTATTTTCTGCTTTACACTTAGACATGTTTTCAATTATGGAAAGCTAAATAGCACCATCACGGGGTCCAATTAGACGGGGTCCAATAATTCCATTAACTGAGACCCAATAATTTAGTTTCTTCCTCTTATTTACCAGTGCAACGTGTCTTTATTCTTACGTCCAATTCGCTTTCATCACTCTTATCCTGTTATCCTTATTGTAGGGTGAAAAGTTGAGATTATTATTGCGGTTGCTATTACAGTGGGAGTGCTACTTCCGTTTATTTCTTCCTTTGCCTTTTATCGTGTGGTAATACCTTTTCCCGTTGAAAAGGGTACATCGCTAAAGTAGACGTAGATGGTCCATCCAGAAACATTAACGTCCTGGGATCCATAAAGGTCCCAGAGTCAGGACTAACGTATGGCCTGTGGAAATAATGCAGAAGGTCGTATGGCCTGTGCTCTTGAATTTATGTAGATAACCAGCTTAAATCATGATCTCAACCTCTGCTCTAGGAACGAAATATTGTGTTTTGTCTTTTTATTCTATTTCCTTTTCAACCTTAGCTCGCTACAGACGTGCCTTTAAAATTATATACTCACACTGAGACTTAAAGATTATAGAAGCAGCAGTTGTTATAATTTTATTACGTTTTAGTCCTAAATAAAAGGTTAAAAAATAAAGTATTTTAAGATAAATTTTTTTTTTAATTATAATAAGCAGACTATATCAGTTTTTTGTGGTACTTTTAATATTTTGTAGCTCTTTATCACTTTGTATTGATATCCAAGAATGGATAAGAGAAATAAAGTATTGTGAAAATTGCGAGAAGGGAGAAGAATTATGGTTTAGGTTCTTCGACAGCTGGGCGGTCGAAATACCAAGAAAATTCTCTATGCATTCATGAGTGACTGCGATACAGTAGGAACAGTAATAGCTGCGAGCATTTCCCATGTGTCATAGGTATATAATGCATTTTTCAGGAACAAGTGCAGTAAACTCCTTTCTCCGGTGCACCTCGGTACCAGCGGCCTGTTAAAAAGCAGGATTTGTGGCGCAGACTGATAAAAAATTTCGCAATCCTCGCAAAGCTGCGCTCGACTAAATCGGGATTCGGCTAAAAAATTCTAGCCTTAATATCCGACCATTATAGCGAAGCGGTACGGCAATAGAATTTAAGTCCAATGCAGGAAAGATAACACCGGTAGTTGAAAAAATTTGTACCTCTTCAAGCGACGGAAAATTGACGACTTAATTTCAGCGTTGCTCTGCACTCATGGCTAAAACCAGCGTCAGAACATTCGAGAAAATTATTTCTTTGAATCAATAAAAAATAATTTCATAATATGACATAAGTTCAATGGGGGTCGAATCTAGACGGTTTAATTAGCTCCCCATCAGGTCCACGTGTGGCAGACTAAAGTCCAAATAGAGGTCATTACGTCCGTCTAATCTAAATGGTCTAATTAGGTCCACATGTGGCCCACGTGTGGCACGTCTAATTGGGTCCCTATCGGTCCCCATATGAACCTTGCTCACTCTCTCGTCAGACTCGGAATGAAAAGTATTGTATTTGACATGTTATGAAGCAGGCAATCGCCGAATCGTATGTGATGGCTCGTGACTTCAACATCACACTCTTCGAGAATTGCCTTATACTTTCGCAACTTGTCAAATTATTCTACTCATTTGCGATAGATATGTTAAATCAAACACGTCATAGAAGGTTGATTAACGAACTAAATTAGAATTTGATGAAATTATCAGAATAATCAAACAGATAGTGTCACTTGGGACGCAGAGAGGTGATTATATGTCATAAACATGAAATAACCAGACATGCAACTTATACTAAAATATGCTCGTTTCCGGTCAATACCTTGACATGAACGTAATGCCACTAAATTAGGCAGAAATGGAAGCCTGCTCATATTCCACTGGAAAAGCCAAAATGGACCATTTGAGAAACACTAAATAAACTCCTGCATGCCACTCCAGTACTCATTTGTGATTTATACTCGTTTTATCGAAAACATACATACATTCTCATCAGAGAATGTATTATATTTGTGTAAAATTTTCTCCACGCTCCCTCGTCTTTATCATCAGTGCTGAAAAATAAAAAACTGGCTGCACATACTGTAATGGAGTTAACAACAGCCCATTCCGTTTTTAAAACGGTAATATATATAGAGTGTGTTTACAACGAGCGGCGTGGCTTTTTTACTTACTAACTTAATTTATTTTCGCACAAAAATTATTATTAATTATCAAACTTATTTTTAACACTTAACAAAAAATATTGAAATCGTTTGATATAAGTTCATGAAAAGTTTATTTTGTTTATTTTGACAGCACTACCTGTCATTACTGTCACTCTCGTTGAGAGACTTTTGGTAAAAGCTACTCCACTGACTATAAGCCACGCACCGCCGCGCCGGCGCCGCTCGGTGTAAACACACTCATAGAGGCGCAATCTACATTATATCCAGTGGGCATTCTAACGTATTGAAAACGTATTCGAACGTAGTTATCCACACTGTCTCGGATAACTCCGCGTCCCGAATAGCCCCGGTATCCCCTATATATATGTATTAAGAACAAATATGGCCAAAATAATATTTTTTCTAAAATATCGTTTGCAACTTGGTGGAGGGACTTTTTAGAATGTGCTTTCTGATTACAATACACTCATCTCTCGTGGATTAAATCGGGATATTTTTTACACTCGCTATAGTATTTTCATCGCGTAGCTCTTGCTGTAATTCTCCAGAGTCAGATCCTTTATGCGCTGATTAGCGATAAAGTCACTGTTGAACCAGCTAATAAACTACTATATTAAATACGTATGAAACGTCGCATTGCTAATGATGTAGACAAGATAGACGATATGAAATGTGCATTTCACGTAATTATGAAACTCTAATTGGCTGCCTCAGCCGAGCGAGAAAACCAGAATAGTTTGGGACCTCGTAGTAATGAATAAGGTAAAATACATGTGTCAGTAAAATGAATAATGTCGGAAAATATAGAGATCCACTTTAAGAAAATTTCTCATAGGTGACTCATTTTAAAAATATTCAAAAAATTTCGAGATTTGTATTGTTTAAAAAATATTTTTGAGAATTTTAAAAGATTTTTAAGAATTTATAGGGATTTTGAAGATTTTCGTGGAATTTTATGATTTTTATGTAATGTTGAGATATCTTGATGAGAGCAGATTTAGTTTCCCCAACTTTACACTCGCAAAAAATATTTATTATTCCGAGTATAAAATTGGGGAACCTAAATTGCTCTTATGGTGAAATATCATATATGTACCTTTAATTCAGGGAGTCGGTCCGAAATCTATAGGCAATGTTTTCTAAAATAAAATGATCGATTTGTCAGCAGAATCAGAAAGGCTTTGAATTTTGTAACTCAGGATGTAGCATATCATCGAATCTCTGGTGGCAAACTGATTGCTTTACGGCTGGTTAAACTCCTTACGATGAAGGAAGATAAATAGTTCCCTAGTGACGAGAAACTGCTGCATATCTTCTTTATCGATCTGAGCTTCTTTTTCCGCTGTTAGTATCTCGCGAATCTGATTCGTGAAAAGCAAAGTGTGTTTCGACGTTTGCCATCACATACCGTGTGTAAAAAGTGATGCCGATAATTTCTTTTAACGACCGGGCTTATGGCGGACCCTCACTGGACAAATACGAAGCAAAATATCACGAAAAAAATTTCTAAAGAAAAGTATTTGCTTAAAGTACTTTTTCAAAATCCTTTAGAGTACTAATAATTATTTTTTGTCCAATCCCTCCCCCCTCTGAAAACGTTCTTTTTGGTGTTTGCTTAGCCAGTGTGAAGTTGCCAATTTCAGTCCGGTGACGATCAGCAGGCATGAAGTACTTTCAATGGCGCCATCTCTATCAAACAATAAAATTCTTTTTGCTCATACAAAGATACAAAAAGTATCTTGTCCATCAGGGTCGAAAGGATATTTTGCCTCCTTTAATTGGTTTTAATCAAATTTCACACTCGCCAAAATAATCTCCTTTTTACGACCTTGCTGCATCACAATATACTATTGAAATTTTTGAAAATCTCTTAAAATACCTACAAAGCATCAAAATCTCTTAAAATTCTTAAAAACCTCTTGGACTCTTTAAAATTCCACGAAAGTTGCACTATGTCTTTTAAAATTTTTCAAAATACATATCTAGAAATCCTTTAAATTACTCAAAGCAGTAATGATCAGAATATTTAAAATAAGGAAGTCATAAAAGAGACATTTTATTTACAAGTTTTACAAAATTGCCATAATACCTCCAGATTTACATCTGCTTCTGACTCACAATCAGTTTAAGAAAGATGAATGCATCTCATCTAAGATTACGTACTTCTTCAAGAAGCTTCGTTCCTTATGTTTGTTTATACAGAGATCTATCGGGCCAATTATTTCAAAGTAGCCGTCCTTTGGAAACACTTTGTTATAACAAGTAAATCCGTTCGCACACAATAATCTGATTGTCGAGTGCAACAATATGAGGAAAGGCGCCCAAGAGTCAGGCCAAACAAACAATACAATCTATGCAGTTCTGTAATAGTAGTATATATATATATGTATATATACGAGTATACTCCCGCCATTCTTGTAGAATTGCATGAGAAACCGAAATAGATGATACCAGAAGCGACCACGACTGTATGTCTTATGTAGAAGAGATGCTTTGCAGAATATTCCAGCCTAACGACCCAAGTCTATTATTCACTGAATTTCTGTTACATTTACCTAGAATGTATACTTTTCCTCATTACTTTTCCTCTTGAGTTGTTAAAAGATACTTATTCAAATAACTTGCCTCATTCACAAATAATAGTAGTAGTAGTTTCTTGCACTTTGTAATTTTCAGCCCTTTTCCAAACTCTTTTTCCAGATTTCTCTTTAGACCACTTTTATGTACATAAACCTTTTGTTGAAACCTTCCTTCCAATCTCATTTTTTAAAATCCCTGTTCCAAACTATTTTTCCTCCCGTGAAAGATACGCCCTTATTGACTAATACTACTTAGGTATATTATTAGATCAAAGAAATCATCAGAACCTTAAATGGAGGGTGATTTAAATGGAGGTCACGTGATTTTTTAATAGATAAAATAAAATTTGCTCAAAGTCAATCTTAATTTCTATTATAAAATTATATAAAAAATAAAAATAAATAAATGAATAATAATTATTTATAAAATTATTGATTTCAAATAAAATTTTCTTGAAATTAATTATAATTCAAAATTTAATTTAGGTATATTTAAAATAAAAATAAAAAACAAATAATTAAATAATATAAAATGGGGCTTGGCGCACATAGCGTACAAGAGGGCGAATAAGGCTCCCTCTACTCTAAAATAACTTGTGAATATAAATCACTTTATTATATAGTTATCATTCATGTTAGCCACTGAATTTTAGTCTATTTCTCGAATACTGATTTCTAATCAAACTGCGGTACAATTCATTTTCTCGCAGCCTGAATTTCAGTGAGAATCCGATGAAAAATAATATGACCCTGGAGACGTTCACGCTCTACCGTTAGAAAACCACGGATTCTCGTTCGGCCTCGAACCAGGTTGAGTTTTTTTTATTCCTTTGGGAGGTGAACCTGCACTTCCAGATTCTATCTATCCACTACAAGCTAGATCAAGTAAATTTATAATTCTTATTTATATTTATTTATTTATTTTTTTTTCAAAATATACCATATAAGTTTATAAAAGTTTGAATTTATTAACTGAAGACAACAAAATTTTAATTTAATAGAAATATACGTGCAAAATTCTCAATTTAATTTTATCACGCCTAACTTTGCAGCTTAATAGCAATTCCATTTTTGCAGACAGAAATTTAAGTCTTTTTTTTTAATATGAAAGAGAGATTAAAAAACTAGCGAACTATCGATTTGTATCCGACCAAATCAGTTTTATTTCGAGAGAAGACATGAAAAATCAAAAATTCTACCTGAATCAATCCGGTCCCATCCGAAGTTTAAACAATGATCTTACCCGTTTCAATACAAAGACGAAAACAAATATTTCTATTCGATTCAATTCGACACGCACTTAAAGAGTTCCATCCAAATAAATCCGATCTAATTCGAACTCAAATAAGAAAAATCCTATCCGAAACAATCCGATCAATGCGCAATCGCATTGAAAGTATAGGTATATTAAAAATATTTCTTGAAACTCGTGATTCCTAAAACCTGATCTACACTTGATCAAAGATTGATTTTAGAGTAAAAGTAAAGGTTTTAATTTCACAAAGTGAAATTAAAGATATATAGTCTAAGTTCACATTTCATTGGCATTCTTTGTCCTCATTAAACTTTTTACTTCCTCTGGTAGTCTGGGAGTGGGTTTTTTTTCGCAGAAGCGTTTAAAAGGATTCCACTTACACACAGTGGCCCACAGTAGCAAGGATAATACTGGATTTACTGCCCTACAAAACTCCTTTCATATATCTGCCTGAAAAAAAAGAGCTTTTAAAGTTCCTTAAAGCTGACAGCAATGCGATTTGTATAACGCTTTAGCTGCTACTTCAAAGGTAATCTCAATAATTCGCAAGTTATGCGTATATCTCTGGTGAAAGTTTATAAGGATAGAAAAAAAATCTATCTATTTATTCATTTCATTCCGGAATTTGTTTCTATATCTTGAATATCTTGTGAATTTTTGTACCATAGTGGAGCATCGGTGCAGTCAGTTACTTTATTTCATTCAACTTAAAATATGTTTTAACTTAAACTTGATAAGCATAATTAATGCAAAAATTAATTTTAAACAAAAGGAATACAGTTTTATGTCTGGTGTCTTGGATTATGGCTTGATTTTATACATAATTTGCCTTTTTTTCCTAATACTGTTGCCGACGTAATAGCAGTCGACGGTTCTTGATCCACATTAAAACAAATAATTCTCCATAAACAGAATAATAACGTGAAATTCGTTCCGTTTAGACTAAAGTTTAACCGGAAGCGAATCTTCTATCAGAAATCGATGGGAATGTTAACCTTTGTTTTTTATGTAAAAGTGCTCGCGATGCACAAACTTTTAATTGAAGATTTTATGAAAATCGTATTGTACATATGAAGCGTTGGGTAAAAAAACAACCTAACTCGGAAAATGGACTTTTGAGATAAATCGCTTCAAAGATTTCGAATTGTTGTATGTCTAAGAAAATAAGAATTTTGTAATAAATTCTTTTATGAACTCAAAGTATGACTATCTGAAAGTAAAATCCTGTTAGAATACAACTTTTTTTTCTTAATAAATTATTTTAATAATTGAAAATAAACAAACCGAGTTAGGTTGTTTTTCCATCCACTGGGCATAATAGGTATATATTGTTATTAATATAATATATTAAGGAATGTGCAAACAGTTTTATTGATATAATTATTATTTAGTACTATTTTACACAAAAACAAATTATTAAAAAATAACTTAAGAAATTGTTAGGTTTATTCTGCAAAATCGGACTCTTCGTCAGACATATCGCCGTTATTACATTCAAGAGTTTGTTCTTCTACCATTGCAATAGCTGACAACCATTCTTGGTTTTCTGGTTGTAAAAATTGTAAAAAGAATTTGAGATCTTTTTGTTTATCCTTAGTGATTCCAGGTTTTGAAATTGGTAAAAGTTGTAATTTGGCGTTTTTTTTCGGCGAATTATCAAACCTGATGCAATTTCTATTGTATCCAACGTACGAAAGGACTTCAGAATTTTGTGTGTACTCCAAAATTACATATTTTGCATATTACATATTACATATTACATATTACATATTACATATTACATAATTTTACAAAATTACATATTACATACTCGGCAAATGCGTGAGAGCGGGCAGTCTGGCCGCGCGCGGTGCTTTATTTCCATGCGTCGTACTCAACTATCACGTGATTTACAAAGTCAATAACAATTTTTTAATTTATTTCAAGTTTGATCCTAACTAATTAGTGTTTGCAGATGCCGAAAAAGCAATTTACAGAAAAACAACCTAACCCGGGTTAGGTTGTTGTTTTACCCAACGCTTCATATACATATTTCTATCTCGTATATGCAAACTTTAGTTACGTATATCAACCTACTGGCTCGAACGAATGTCAAGATTCGTAAAATGCACCCCTTTTCGTTTCCGAGCACATTCTTTGAACAACGGATGTCATAAAATGTTTAAAATGTACACTGAGAGAATTAAAGGATATAGTGCTGTAGTTGAAAGACATGAAGGAATGCTCAATTGCTTAGAATAAAATGTTTATGAGAATGAATTCCAATTGAAATGTTGCCAGGTCGTGTCTCCCTTACATTTCAGTTGCATATACTACCTTGGCTATACATATGTAACGTTTGAGAATTGAAAAACGTGTGCTTCTTGAAAATATCAATTGGTATCGATTCAAAACGATTGAAAGAAAAATCGCAATCAATTACAAATAGGTTGTTATTGTCAAATCAAAAGGTATTGTGTGTGCCGTACCCAAATGACATATAATAGACATGATTAAGTGAATCCTTTATCTCTATATTATCTGCAATATATTATAAAAAAGACTATATCTTCATGTAATATAAAAAGATTTCGCCGCCGCTGTGCATCAAGAATCTAGCCCATGTGATATAGGTATACGCCCTTCTTGACCCCCATGTTGGTTCTAATATTTTATTTTTTTAAATAAAAATATAAAATAATAAGGGTCTCAATAGTTAAAAATTTAATTAATTAAGTAATTAAAAGTAATATCAATATAATATAAGAAACCGTAGAATTCATCAAAAATCTTAAATGGGGCGCAGACGCGTGAAAAGCGCAGGGTTTATATGTATTTAAGGGGGGAACACAGTTAAGACGGCACAAAAATTCGATTTTTTTTATCACATTAATAGTTAGTGTAACCATTGACGTAATCCATTGGAGTCAAAAGAAGGTCGAAAAGCAAGAAAAGAGCTGTTGCAAGCTCAAAATAATGCCTATGAGGAAGAAGTGGGATTGTTATATGGTGCTGGAATCGCTGATTGATCGGTAAGCACTCTACATTATTAAAAACTTTCAATGAAGCAAATTCGATTTGCTTCCTCATAGTATATATTAACTCAGTCTAAGTTAATATATAGAGAACAATTATGCATATAATTATTTCAAGAAAAATTTTATTAATTATAATATTTAAATATTTGACATTTGATAAATATGGAGAGTGGAATTGATTCGTATATTGTCAATTGATTCGTCTCAATACAAAGAATCTTTATTCTTCTTAAATCAGTTAAAATTTATAATAATTTGAAAAATTATAGTCAAAAAATTAATTTTTCAAAATTATATAATAAATATCCATAACTTTTTAACATTTCAATTAAATGCATTAATCATATAGGTCCATCGATTCGTCTCAACGCAAGGAACCTTTATTTTCCTTACATCAGCTTTCAATTTTGATTATTTGAGAAATTATAGTCGAAAAATCAATTTTAGAAAAATTTTAAAAGTACATAAAACTTGTAAAATTAAATATTTTACTAAGCCCTTATGAAAGAATCAAGGCTTTATGGGGTGCAATAAGTGTATCAAATTTCATTACTTTCTATATACACGTTCTTGAGATATTTTGGGAACAATAAAAGCACACGCACACACACACACACACACACACACACACACACTCATCCGGGAAATTTTCAGGACATCATACTAGATATATATTCCATTTAAAATTTATCCAAAAAAAGATTTTTTAGAAAATGAATTTTGACACCACTACAAATCTTCCTCTATGAAGAAGCAAAGAGCTAAAAAATTCTGCCTCTTAGACCACCTCTCAAACGCGTAAAATTCAACTTTTTTAAAAAGGGGGGGGGGGGTTAGGTTCATTTTCTTAAGAAACCTATTTCTTAAAATAATCCTGGAACCGTTCTGATTTCAGATGCAAATTGCAGCCTCTAACCTGCAACAAGGACAGCGCAGATTCGAGGCGAGGCTCGATCAACGGACTGCGACCCGTATTACCCACACATTTATTGCTGGAATGGCTTGAAAAAATAAAAACAGTTGTTTTAAAGTATTAATAAAATACTATTTAATTTTGAATATATTTTATTCATTCCTCCCCCGCGAAAAAAAAGCGATGAAAATCAAGCGAAAGTTGCGATCCTTAACTTTTTTCCCTGCAACAACTAACACGTTCATATTGAGTAAAGCGTATGATTGTAGAAGGTAACATATCTAATCATATCTAATATCTATTCGTGTAATTTTAATATGTACCAAAAATCGGTTTTCAATGGAATAAAACATGACAACACCTCCAAGAATTGTGACGGTTTTCTAAAACATAATGAACGTTTTCTACATTTTTGTCATGCACATTGCTGTTTTCGTGTTACGTGATATTCTCCTCTATGCTATATATTTTGAATATACCAAACATTACCTCAAAATGCATCAAGAGGGGGAATATCACGGGACATGAAAACATCAACGCGCATGACAAAAATGTAGAAAACGTTTATTACGTTTTCTAAACCCGTCATAATTCTTGGAGGTTGATTTGTCCTATCCCTTTCACAGAGATACTACTCCTTACTATTACTTCGTGGAATAAAATTTCTACAAATCACCAAATCACATTATTAGTCTTCGGGCG
>CAJFCP010000173.1:611920-684215 GCA_904066005.1 Synergus itoensis
AAATCCTTTAACGGTAAAAGGAATCGTTTGACCGTCAATAGACTGTTTTTAGAGTGTAAGTTTAATTCTATAAAATCTTATACTAAACGATACGCCTGATCAATTTTGTTAGGAATTTTTGTATTTGACTTAGGATTAGATAGGATTGACCTGGATAGAAATTTTGGTTTTAACTTCAGATTAGATAGGTTTGACTGGGATGAGAATTTTTATTTTGACTTCGGATTCTCTCGGATTAATTCGGATAGGATTGTGCTTTTTTTTTTTTTTTTTTTTTTTCGAAGTGAATTAGATCGGACTGAGTTGGGTGGAAAACTTAGGCGAACATTGTATTGGATTAGATTGATTCGTATCAGAATTTTGGTTTTGATATCGGATTGAATCGGATTGACAAGGATAAGAGATTTTGTTTTTAAAAAATTCGTCAGGGATGATATTGTCTGGTTAACGGAGGGTGAAAACTTGAATATTTGAGAAATTCCTAGCTGAAAAAAGTGGATAGTTCCGAAAGAGAACGATGGGATCGAGGGTTATATAAAAAAGGGGATTCATTGGTTTTCCGAGACTTTTTTTTACCCGCACGTATATCGACCTCGTTGCAGTGCGGCATATAAATACATTTGAGAACGCAAATAAAATATCGCCAACAAAAAGAACCCGCGGCAGTTTATCGAACGTCGCAGTTTTAGGACGCGACCGTAAATCGCTGGATGAAACAGCCTTCCCCCAAAATTATTATAAAATCGCCCAGTTCACGGCTACATATCGCTAAACTGCAGCGAACTATATATCAGCTTCCCAAGCTTTCTCTCCTCTTTTTGTTGCCGATAATTTTTTTCGTTAAACCGTTCATAGCGGCCAAACTTCCACGTTTATACTTTTAATGCTTCAGCATACCTTCCTCAACTATAACAAATTCATTCATTCCGTATTCAAACAGCTTTACACTGTATTGATATTAAAAAAAAAAACAAATTTAAATTATTGTCATATTATAAAATTTAATACAATTTCTACACTTTTTTAAATTATGATGTCTTAAAAGGTTTACAAATGTGCGTCGGGTTAACCATATTTGAATTTCTTTCAATCACTTTGTAGGGAAATATAATATTTTCTCATAACTTTATTTCCATTTTATTTGTAGGACTCATTTGTTGGACTCGCTATTAATGAGACGTATTTCAATGATAGTGATCGACAAGTTCAAGGAGAAATTATCTTGGAAATTGTCGACGGAAATGACTATGAGGAGAATTTGTGAAGCTAATCGATGCTCACTAAGCAAACACCGATGAAGATATAACTAAAATACAGAATGCAGAGAAGGCGTCTCGCGCTATCTCATTAATCAGATTACCGAGAGGAACGAGTTACAATTAAAGCAAAAAACGGAAACGACGTTTCTTCTACGTTCTCATTCAAATACGATTGATTCGACTGTTCTTTCTTTCCTTTTTAGGAATAATTTCCTTGTTGCCCATTAAATTGTGCAAATTCTTAAGTAAGTATTTTAATTTTCACTTTCCCAGAACTTTCGACAAACGTTCTCTAAAAAAGAGGTTTCTATAAAGGAGTTTGGAAATATGTGGTTTGAAGTGAGGGTTAAAAAAAGAGGTTATTTGGAAGAGAAAGTTGAAAAAGGCAGTCAGTCAAAGGATTGGGAAAATGAAGTTAGAAAGGGGTGGTGTCAAAAAGTGGTTTGTAAGAAGCAGTTAGAAAACTTAGTGGAATAAGGGGCTAGGAGAAGTGGTTTGAAAAAAGGGGTTAGAAAAGGGAGTGGTAAAGAGGTTGTTAAAAAGGAATTTGGAGGAAGAGGGATAATGAGTTTGAATAAGGGGTTTTTGAAAAGTGATTTGAAAAAAGGGGTTAGAGAAGAAAGTAGAACACAAGGTTCGCGAAGGAGATTGGAAGAGACGGTAGAATGGAGGGTTTGAAAATGTATTTTAAAAGATGAGGATAAAAGAGGGTTTGAAAAAGAAGTTGGAAAAGGCGGTCGAATGAGTTTGGAAAACTGGTTTGAAAAAAGAGGAAAAATTGGACAACGAGGTTCGCAAAAAGGAGGTGCAATATAAGGATAAAGCGTTTGGAAAAGTTGTTCTTAAAAATGAAGTTCGAAATAGAGTTAGAAAGTGGAATGAAAATGGAGTGGGAAATAATTAAATAGAAGAAAAGTGTTCTTGAGCAAGGAGTTTTAAAACATTTACCTCTAATATGAAGAAGGTCTTCCCATATAATTGACTTGAACTACTTGTCGGAGTCCGGGCCGATGCGCGCAACACTCGCACTATAAACTTCAAAAATTAAATGATGCAATTAGATTCCAAAAGAAACAAAAATTCACACAGCCTCTGTTGGATTTTATTTCTATTAAAATTCTAGATGAAAAATCATATCATCCTACGCATATACCTAAACATTCATTAATTTCTTACGTGGATCTTTGACAACCAATAACTCGCTTTTTGCTCATTACGAGAGCACCATAATTGGATAATTAAATCAGGTCACTGCTTGGAAGGCTTTTAAATTGATGGAGGCCACCTCTTTAAAGTTCACTCTGGCTTCTTCATCAAAATTCAGCAAAAAAAAAAAAAAAACAATTTTTTTCCTAAATTCTTCAAATTCTAAATTCTCATCAATACATATCGTGTACGTACGGGGCTGGATATATTATTATAATGAGGCCTCATAATAATTAATTATCATATAGTTTTCTTGCTTCACAGTTTATCACAAATATTATAATATTATTCGGGTTTATCATACACTGAGAAAAATGTTTGGTTCGGACAACAAAACGTTTGGTTGCTATATAGAAGCAACAAAAATTTTTGGTTGTGCCAACAACAGGTTTGTTGAAAGAACCAAGATTTGGTTGGCACAATCAAAAATTTTTGTTGCTTCTATAGCAACCAAACGTTTTGTTGTCCGAACCAAACATTTTTCTCAGTGTAAGCATTCTCGAACTATTTTTTCTATCCGTTGAATTAATTTTCGTATACGAAAATTAATTCAACGGATAGAAAAAATAATAGAAAAAAATTGTATATAATTAAAGTTTCACGGGAGAAATCTCCCTGGGGCAAAATATTTCTCGGGTGCAATAAAAATTTCTCCAAGCAGAGTAGAACGCTTGTTAAATTCACGCGATAGGTTGGTAATCGTTGTAGTCCCACGTGCCTTAAAATCTTGCGGCAGAGAAATCCCTTGGAAACGTCATTTGACGATTAGCCGTGTACTACCGCCAAAATTCAAATGTAAATGACACCCTCGGGAGTCTCGAGTGAGTTGCGGAGGGTTGGATTCGAACTCGAATCCCAGGCGACGAGCTTAAAGAGAAATCCCGGTATCTCGTTTTTCGTTTTCCGTTTTTTTTTTGTTTTTTTTTTGTCGTTGAGGTTATCTGTGCGAAAACGAGGAGAACGTTAGGTAACTATGCAAACAACCCCTGCGAATTCAAATGTGACAACCTTCCTGACAGGTCATTTTCGCGCGTCTTAAGGAAAACGTAAAAAGACATTTTGCCATCCCACGTTCCTTCTCCATCCTTTGAATCCTTCAATTATGTCTTCAACTTGTTTTACATCATTTTCCATTGTACAAATCTGTCGTGTACAGGAGATGTACAATTTATTCTTCGATTTACATAAAACTCGACCGTGCAGAAATTGTCCCATTTAGATCTATTTAAAAGAGGATTCTGTCGAGGTCTTCGTCGGATTTCGATTTTTAATAAATATATTTTAATATAATTAGGCATTTATAGAGAAAAATGTAACAATTTCAGTGTTTTTTATTTATTTAAACTTTGAACTGAAATTTTAATATTTTATTTAAAGTGCAAATATTATCTTAGAAAATCAAGATGACTATTGTCTCTCTAGACTATAGTCGTACATAAATTATCTTGAAACTGAGGGAAGTAAGTAAAATACACAGGATTTGAAACTATATAAAAAAAAAAATAATAACTCTACAGAATTCTGTAGATGAAACTTCTCATTGGGCAAAAATAAAAAATAATATGCGTAGTATAATCTAGTAAATATAGCTGTTAGGTAACTGATAAGAGTTTATATAGTGTAAAATAATTCATGCAGGGTAATGTAGATATGTTTAGCAATAAAACTGCTGGAAGTTTTGCATGTGACCAGGTAAAGTAAACTTCATTTATATCTTTTCACATCAAAAGCTTTGTTATACTTTCTTACTTTTTCCGATGACTTAAAAAACGGACTGAAAAGCACATTGTAAGCTCATTTTGGAAAAAAATTGTGAAAAAAATTTTGGAAAAAATTGTTTCACTATTATTGAATTCAAGGTGAATATTCAAGAAAATTTAAAGTAAATTCCAAATAATTTAAAAATTTGATATGAAGATGAAATCGACGAATTTCAAACAATTTTAAAAGATTTCTTTTGTAATTAACAAGATTTCAAGATGTTAACGTTATGTTCATAACAATTGTAACCTATCATATACTGCTTTTAATGTTTATTTTAATCTCTTTTTTACATTCTCATCGGTCTGTCTGTCTGTATATCTGTAAATTTTTTAGTTTGTTAACACGATAACTTTCAAAAGAATTGGCAGATTATTCAGACAAATAAAAATTAGGACAAACGATTATAAGTACAAAGGCATATAAAAATTATGTTAAGTAGTAATTCGTTATTGTGAAAATGATGTCAAGTTATAATCGGAAAAATAAGAATTTTTGAAATATTACTGAACTTCCATTTCGTTGTCCGTATGTATGTATAGGAAGTCCGCTCAGTGCATAATGTATATGCATGCCTGAGTCTAAAGGTTTAGTAGGTTTACGTTCATGTTATAAGCATGTTAGTAAGTATAATTTTCCCTCGTGTAACACGCCAGCAAACATTATAGCCATATATTCGTGTGTCAATGGACGAGACCATAGGAAGGCAGAATTTTGGTGGCATACGTGTAAGTGCATTATAAATGAGTGTATAGAGTGTGTGTACTCCTTGTATCGTGAGCAAATTGTATTGAGCATGCAAAAGTAAGTTTGGAAAAATGGTTGACACGGTGGCGTCATGAACTACAGACCAAGTTTTGAAGCATCTTGAGTGACAGCACATATTTTTAAATAGATAGGGTTTGAAACTTTAGAGACAATGCAATTTACCCCTGGAAAAAGTTTATAGACAACATCATTTCTCATCAAACTTGTGTATTAATTCTTGTATTTTGCTTCTGTAAAAACATATAAATTCAAAATGTCGGATCTAATATGTTCAGCTAGGGCAGTCTATTATTTTCTTAATTTGCATACAATATATTAAGGAGATAATTTTAAACAAACAAATTCTTCACATCTGCAGAAAAAATGGTCAAGTGCATTTGGTTCTCGGCCAATTTATTAGATATTTAGATTCTGGCCAGTGAACTTTCATGACGCTTACTCTGAGTGGTGGAACCACGTGGAATTGACGTTACAACGTATGACACATTTATCGATTGTTTTGTGGCGCGCCATTAGTACTTCAGTTTAATAAAATTTTAACCACATTTTCATGTTTCTGATAACTCGCTTTTCTGATAAGTCAGAATAGAAATATAGAATTAGTTCGAATTACCCAGAGAGTTTTTTTTTTTTTTTCTACATTTTATATTCAGAACTAGTGAAAAAGCACGATATGGAGATTTTGAGAATGCTTTTATTGAAAATTAAAATAAACATTTGAAACTGTTTATTACGCCAGCTCTTTCATCCTAGATAGAATTTATCGGCGAAGATAAATGTCGGACTCATTTGGATTGGAACGTCAGATTCGTGAGAATTGAAAGTCGTTCGGATTAATTAGGATTGGGGACACGAATTGAAAAGGATTGAAATGTGACGTCGGATTGATTTCGTATTCATTCAGATTGGGGGCACGACTAGAAATGATAGATAGTCATTCGGATTGTAATTATGATTGAAAATTTTTTTCGTATATAAGTTTTGAATGAAAGTGCTTGGTTCGAATACAAATTTTCGAATGAATTTCAATTTGAAACTTTCGCTAGGATATTAGTTTAAGTAGGGAATATAAGACTTTTCTATTAACTTGAGTAATACTGATTCGCTAATATATTTTTCTTTTGCTAAGTCAAATTAAAAACAAAAAAAGTTAACATCTTCAACGAAAGTATTGATATTTTCTAAATCCATATTCGTTCTCTGCGTCCGTCTCGCTCGTTGAATGCTTGGTACCCTCATCTCTCAAGTAATATTGAAGAGAAACACTAGAGACTCTCCTTCCTCTAAGTTAAGGGTTTTCTTCAGTAGTTACTTCAGTAGGTGATGCAGTTGAGTCCTTGAAGTAAAATTTCGTCAAGTGGAACAGCGATATGAGAGAATACATTGTAAAAATATGAAATGTAAGAAAAAAGCTTTACATAAGGAAAGAGGATTAAAATTAAGAGGCAAGAAAATAACCCGCAAGGGAGAATGTGCATATGTAGTTTAGAAAGTAGATATTGTTAGCGTAATTAAGTTTTAATTTTTGCAAATATGCGATCAAGAAATTTAGGAAAAATGTTGAAAAAATGGGCTTTCTAGAAAAAGCTTGACAGTAAGTTTTGGCTTCATGCGGTAGACCCGTATTAGGTGCTGACCCGCATGTATGGATGTCAGAAGTCATCTTTAGTTTGAAACTTCAATGTTGTCTCTCGTTAACTGCCGTCTCGTACTTTCGAGCGAAAATTTTCCTCTCGATTTTGGTTTCGAGTTTCCAACTGGAACATCGTTTCCAAATTCCCGCGGGATTCCACAAAAAGACCACAGAATGACCGCACGCTTTTTTTTGTGAATCTGGATCGAAGGTGAGCATGCAGGTATTCGTGGCTTTAACGACGCGGAAATGGTGTAGCAGAAATAATAAAAATGAACGATGAGGTGTGCGATGAAGCTCCATGATTAAAACGGCGCGGAGCGCATGAAATGGACGAATCCGCGCGGGGCGTCGCATTTAGTCGCGCAAAGAGGACAAAGGTGAAAATTTTGCAGCGGCTGAAAATATCGGATGGGAGCATTAGTGCAGTGCATGCGGCACAATTTGAAGTTGGTTTGACGACGAACTGACGTCGCGTGTTGGTATCGTTCCGATGGAGCGATAGGTAGCGATGGTAGGACGACAGACCGCGCAGCGCTGCTTCGGCAGGATCTATGCGTCAGGCGCGGCAAGCCATCATTCCCGCCCTCACATGCCTGATCGAGAACCGACGGCACTATTTGTTATTTTACTCTTTCAGCGGGGCATTCATTAATCAACCCTCTGCTCTTTACTCTTCATGCTTTACATATTTCATTTGTCGTTGCATACTGCAAAGAACATTTTCTATCGCGATACTAATATTCATTGCTAGAAATATGTTCTTCAATTGTCAATCACGTGCGCGTGCAGTAGGTTGCGAACAAAATGATTAATTATTAAAATACCAATTGCATCTTGGAAATTCTTGATCATTAAAAAAAATCCGCATCGCACTTAAAAGTTTAACCCTTTAATGGTCGCTTTAATGGTAGTTGAACAACCTTCACTAATTTAGATTATCTTAATTGATTTTCATATAACAAGCTTAAAATTCCACAAAATAAATACGTGGAGTAGATCAAAATGGACTATTCCACAATTTGCGAATGGCTGCGGGTATTAGCTCAGCCGAAAGTGCATGGAAGAGTCGTGCAATATGACTGGGGAGTCGGTTGTGGTTCATGGTGGTTGAAATTATGTCAACCAATCCTTCCAGATAGTATAAAAACTTATCTGAATATTTCCTCAAGTTCGCAATGCAAGTTTGGAAATATTGCATTGAGAAGTTAGGGCAAGTTTGCTATAACGAGGTAAATGTGAGCTTTTCTGGCAATATTGCCAACGAATATTTTTATTTTTCTTTTTTCATGGTCTCTAAGTAATGAATTTTGGACTTACGTTTTCTCGATACAGAGGTAGAATCATTAATTTCAATTATAAAAAAATTGCCAACTTTTACTAATTCATAGAAATTAAAGTTTCGAATAAAAGCCTTCTATAAATATAACTCTTTTCTTAAAATAAACGAAATCGTTGATAATTTAGCAGGGTCGTGAACGATAAGCCTGATGCGTTGTTCAGGCTGCGACAATTTAGGCAGTTTTTCTATGAAACTTCCACACGAGTTGATTCTCGCTCCCTTGCTGTGGCAAAACGAGCCATTTCTCACGTACTCAGTACTGCCCACAGAGAGTCTACCTTGTTTTTACACTCCCTCGATATATTGCGGACCCTGGATGACGCGACGGTTAATGAGACAAAAGGAGGGAAACTGACCAAATGACTAGATTCATCAATTTGTTTTAGCTTAAGTCTTTTTACAATGCCTCATTTATCAAGCTCTCACACTTTAGAGACAAATTTCTTCACATTTTGTTTGCAATTTTTTTTTGGAAAAAGTGTAACATCCTACTTCAAACTGTTACTGTTTTCAGTGAAAAACTTTTATGAATATAAGCAAAGTTACACATAATACTAATTTATTAGACGTTAACTATAAAATTTCTTTGATTGATAATTTCAATTTGCAGTATTTTTAATGATTTCTTGTAATAATATTTACTACCAACTCAATGGTATTTTTTCAAAATCCGTGGTCTTGTAGAATAACTATTACGGAAAACGTCGACATTTCAAATGGCTTTGATATGTCTCCTTTTATTACTTCTTCGTGATTCAGGCTATAAAGGTCGACAACACCTCGGAGATTTAGGTTCATTAAAGTTCTACACTACTGCAGGTGACTCAATTTGTAAGGATCAGACGATACATAATTATGAGTTAAAGTAAACAGTAATTGAGTAAATGATTATATAATATAAGGTTTACAAATGAGAAATGGTGTTTATGATATTACAGTAATCATATATGGTAATTACATGTTTATCGCGAGTGTAATAATAAAATAATTAATGAGTAATTAATTAATAATAAAACTATAGTCGCGTTGATGTGAAACTTTTTGGTAATTTTTATATAAAATGAAGCGATTGAATTTTGAGGTCTATGAGGTCTTCTCTAATTCTCAGTAAGAGGCTTATGGATACTTTTCTTTTTGTTTCAGTGCGAGAAATTACGTTGTCCGAACTTAGGGACTCTGTAGCAAGGTTACAGGACAGAGTTAAGCTAATATGCAGGACAAGGGGGTCTCCCCCTCCAAAAGTGCAATGGCTTAAAGATGGGGTTTCCCTTCATCCACGAAGAGGTCTCCGAATCCAACATAAACGGTAAGTAAATCATCATTTGTTAAAAGGGTTGGAACACCGGACAAAAAAAAATGTAAATAAATACAAAAAAATGGCAAAGTCTACATAATGCCTCAAACCTAGCTGTAACTCATTTCAATATTTTTATTTTGAGGTCGCGAAAATACACGGTTTGAAGTGTCGCTTAGGCAGGGAGTGTTTCTTGATGACGGGACAGAGGTGTTAACTCGCTGTTTTTCGTAAAAACGAATTTTTTTGACTAAAATGGAAAATTTTTATGAGAGAAGTGTACCTACAATATTTTTTAGTCGAAATATTTTTGTAATTCTTATTATGTACCCCAAAAACCTGAGCACTTACAAACATCGCGTAAAAATAAATTAAGTTGATAAATCATCACTTGGAATCGAGAAACTATAGTTTTGTAGACATTATAGCTATTTTCACTTCGCAGTGTCGTCAGTGATGATAGCAGGTGATGATTGGTGGAAACAATGCATTCGAAGTTTGGTCGGTAATTGGTAAGTTTGGTTGTTTTTGTGACGCTCCCCTATTGTTCCGGGGCGGAAATTTCAAATTTTAATAAAACATGAATACTTATCGCAATTAGAATTCTTTTCTATTGTTTCATCTTTGATAAGTGTTGTAATATTAATTATATATATAGCAAATGGCATTTTTCTAACTAATTTTTTTATTTGGAATAAGAATGGGCGTCTATGAGAAAGAGTGTTGAATTTTAAATTTCTGCCACGCATCAATCAAGAGGCGAACATCACATAAGCAACCAGTCTTACTGACCAACAATCGTCACTGTAAAGTGCGAATAACTGTCAGGTCATAATTACAATCACTGTATTGTAAAAGCAATACTGCAAAATATTTTAAATAATTATAATATTACAATACCTTAATTGATTTAAAACAATTCTTACGCTTATAAAACAAACTTTAAATGCAATAATTTATTTCTCGGATAATTTCAACAGAAATTTTCAACTTTGTTGATGCCTCATTGAAAGTGTTGAAACAGAATAATGCTTTACGGATATTTCGTAATATCTTAAATTTGTAGGGACATATTTCACTCGGTGCAATCACAATTTCGAAATAATGCTTAATAAACTTCAATTTTCGTCGAGTATTCTTAATTTTTTTAATAAGCTCGATAAGTGCGATAAGAATGATCGATGTGAAAATTAACATCAGTACCTATTAGCGTTCTCTATAGATGCACTGTTAAAAATGTTTGCAAAATTAATATACTTTTAATATACATTTTGTAAAGTCATTTGCATATACCGTAAATTAAATTTAATATACTACCATATGTTTTAGAATTAATATAAAACCATATTAAAATTAATATAGGGTATATTAATATTAATATAAGATATATTAATATTAATATAAAGTATATTAATTTTAATATGGTTGTATATTAATTCTAAAACATATGGTAGTATATTAAATTTAATTTACGGTATATGCAAATGACTTTATTCACAGTATATTAAATTTTGATCAGTTTTTTTTTTTAACAGTGTATTAGCATACCATTAGCATATCTAGCCCTCAGCTACTCGATCCTGTTCCCTTTGTACTATTCTCGTGTTATCAGGTACAAATCTACTTCTTCAACTTACTCTTATGTGGCTGGAGAAGTGGATTTACATTAGCCCTTTTTCAACCCTTCACTTTAAATTGAGCTCAGAAACTGACAAGCCCTTCATTTTCGATTTTCCGTGTAGCAAATTTACTCTCACTTGCTTCGTGATTTTCTCGAGAGTAGACACGAACACAGGTGAAAAACGTGGCTTGCGCATTTTTTAAATTGCTCGATCATTTTTAAACAGTTCCTTGAAAGTGATCGTTAGCATTAAATACCTACATCCTTCTCTTGAATGCCTGAATGTTTGAGTGAATTCATCAGAACTGAAACAAAATTTATCAATTCGAATATCCCACACAAAACCAAACGAGAAACTTCAAATCTGCAGGTTGAATATATGGATGGTAGTATGAAGTAAATTGAAAACAAGAGATGGAAATTTTCGACTAAATTCTGCTACTGAAATGCATAATTTTAGGAATAGATATCAAGCTTGTATAGCATTTACTGTTTATTTTTAAAAGAATATCCATCATGTAACTTTTTTTTAATTATTAGTAAAAGAGTTTTTTTTTTCTAGGTAAAAAGAGGAAATGAATAAACATGTAGATCTTTATTACTTCATTTCCCTAGAGACATTCTCCAATCTTGAAAAAGTGTTGTCAATTAATCTATGGAAGAGAAAGAAAGTAAAACAGTCTAAATATTAACATATATAGTAAGAAATATCTCTTTCAGACATGAGTTTATAAACGGAATTAAATTATTACCGCAATATTGTTGCTGAGGATGCGAATATAATCTAGAACTTAACATATAACTTATGAAATTATTGAAACTTTGATTTTCAAAAACAATTTTGAATATAGAATTCCTTCACTAAAGTTTTTAGGTTATGTTTAGTAATTTTTAACTCTTTTCAAATTCTATAAAAGTGCATTCAGCAATCTGTAGACTATTTTTGTAAATATTGCTGAATCTATCCTTTAAAGCCTTGGAAACTAAAAAGCTTTTTACTCATCCAGCTGAACTTTTAGCTGTAAAGGAACGAAAGAATTTAGGAAAATCTTTCGAAGAGCCAATGAAATACCTTGATCACTTTTCCTGTTCTATAGCGATATCATATAGTCAATGGAGACAATTGATATAGCTAGAAATTAATTGAAACATAAAATGGCGTAAGTTCAAATAATGAATCCAGGACAGTTTTTTTAATCTTGATGGGGTATTGACCAGTTTCTCTACGTGGGGTATTTGCCAATGAGTGCGTGACGCGCCTTGTGGGATCCTTTGCATTTTTTCAGATTAGGACCAAATGAGAACTATGGAAAACTGGCCAGGACCCTATCAGGACCCCATCAAATTTTCTGCATGGGGAGGAGGTTTCAAGCTTTTGAAAGGTTTGTATAATTTCTAAATGAAGCATTTTTATGTATTCGCAATATTCAATAATAAAACAAGTGTCCTGAATAGCCCCGGTCTCCCCTCTATCCTAAGCGTAAATAATAATTAATACAGGCGCGTACTTTTGTGTGCGCAATATACTCAAGCATTAGTAAACTTATGTTATGCAAAAACTACTCTAAAATTTGACAAGGAATGTATGTAATCGGTCTTTGACCGAATTCACGACTGCTATATTTGTCAGGTAGATAACTAAACGAGTGCTTTGCATGCCGGCTATTTTAATTTCACGATGAATTGAGTTGAGGGTGACTCACTCAGACACAGCGTCATTCTGACGAGATCGTTTCATCCATTGGCTCATCCGACACGACGTTGGCGTCGATCGTTCGCGTTGTAGTATATGTATAGCGCTAAGAGCAGAGAAGCTGTGAATGAGAAACGTACGGTGGCCCAAATAAATATTCCACCACATTCCGAGCGCCGCGCCGTACCTAATAACATAGAGGATACAAAAGAGGAGCAAAATTGTTCGATATTTTATGGTTTGGACTTTGGTCTGCTAAACGATATAATCAGCTGGACACTTGAAACGAAATCTCCCAGGCGATTAAGATACATATTTTCCGAAATTTGGGGTGTGGGTAATGCCATCAGCATATTAGTGCTGGTGGTGACATCAGAATGAAAGTGCCGTAATCATATAAAGAGCGGGTGAACTATTTTTACATCCTCGCACCAATGTTAGCTTGCCTTAGCATGGAGAAGTATTATTTATTCTGTGCCACTCTCTTAGTTCATGAATACCTATGATTCATGAATTTTAAAATACGTCTCGTTGACTTATTATTAGTCTGCAAAGAGCAAAAGCACTTTGCCCCAACTAAAAG
The DNA here is from genome assembly GCA_904066005.1 of Synergus itoensis. Classification (NCBI taxonomy): domain Eukaryota; kingdom Metazoa; phylum Arthropoda; class Insecta; order Hymenoptera; family Cynipidae; genus Synergus; species Synergus itoensis. The sequence continues at coordinate 625,081 of CAJFCP010000173.1, forward strand.
CAGTACATATAGAAAATATCTAATCATATCAGTTAATAACTTAATAATATAAGACTCTCAAAAGATACAAATCTGTAAAGTTTCGAATAACCTAGTATATATGGTAATATTAAATTAATTAGTAATATATCTATTAAAAGAATTTGTAAGTGTATTCCTGGTGTATTACTGTTTTAAACGCAAATTGTTTTCATATTTCACATTCATTTGAGGTTAAGTTTACTCCATGATGGCGACCAATACAAAAATTTTGACCAATGGCAACCTACTATATCCCTATGGAAGACTAACGCCATCAGTCGAGAACTTTTTGTATTTTTCAATTGTACTTCCGACCAAAATGGGTTCGACTTTTAGTTTTCTGAATAAGTCGATGTACAGAACTTTGTTTTCCTTATGTCTATTCTCCATGTTTCTTCGTATCAAAACAAAAGAATGTACAATAAATTTGGCATGCTAACCGTAGCCAATATTCAGGATAGTATTTAAGGGAGGGGATAGAGGAGAAAAAATTCCTCTCACACCTTTGAAGTGTTGGTACAATCGTATCTTAATTCTCTCTAACAAACTCCCACACGAACTGACAGCACTTTTCTTTTTTTTTTAGTCAATTAATTAGAGACTAGTACATCACATCAACTGCAAATTAATAGCAAAACAATTATAGAAACAGATTGAATTGGATGGTAAACTATAGCATGAAGGAAAAATTCCCTCCACCGTAAATATTTGCATGATATAGAGAATCGAAAACAATACGTGGAGCGTCATACTACTCTTGAAATAAGCGCGCTCTCAACCACGACTATTCGCAGACTTCGCATAATCGTGGCTTACAGTGTCTGAATAGCATCCGAAGCGTTTGCATTCTGAACTTCAGAAGCACATATACCTTTCAAGCAAAAACAAGCACGCATAGACAGTACAGACAAATATCTAGTATAGTTGTATGTAGTTTTGTTGATCACAAGAGCATCTTCTTGCCATTTTAGAATTTCCTGATATTTTTTTATTCTTTTCCGTTTAAACTTCATTAAATTTTGTAGGTTACTATGATCGCAGCTTCAACTTGTAGCTTATTAATTATTGTTTCGGTAAAAATTCGTTATTTAATGTTTTGGAGAAACATGGAAACATGAAAAAGATTGTAGAGATGAATAAGCTACAGTAGTAAATTTTGAAACGCGGTAGATTTTAATATGCTTCGAAACCAATCTAGAGCGTTTCTGTCCCTCCACTTTTCCGAAGAAATCCCGCGAAGAGGAATCTGGGAGATCATTTTGATCATGATTTTAGGAATATTTTTTCAACAGAGTTTTTTGGTCTTCTTCTTCTGATTATTTATAGACAGCTCGAGCAACTACGAAACTGTATTTCGCTAATAATGTAAGTCTAGAAAATCGCTATCTAGAGTGAACACTGAGGAGTAATAACATCTGTATGTAAATCCCCACTGTAATATTCAGTAGATCGAGTAATTGTTATGTAATAATACGGTATTAACAACCCTTGTCAGTTCGGATATAAACGGCTTGGTAATTACTACCAAGTTACACATTGTCGTAAAGGCCCTTATAATGTCTTAACAATCTATATATCTGCCATAAAGATATGTCTCAGGTAAATTCTAATTACACTGAGAAAAAAGTTTGGTTTGACCAACAAAAATTTTGTTGGCTCAACAAAATAATTTTGTTGTTATTTGTGCAACCAAACTGTTTTGTTGAGCCAACAAAATTTTTTTGTTGAGCTGTTTTGTTGGCTCAACAAAACTGTTTTGTTGGCCTAACAAAACTATTTTGTTGACTCAACAAAATTCGTTGGTTAGCCTAAAAAAATAATTTTGTTGGTATACCATATATATATATATGTATATTATTCAGATGAAAAAATACTTTTTATATTCTCAAAACCCAAATTAAATATAAGAAAGAACCGATTTGTATGAGAAAGTCATTTATACTAATTCATAAGTAACATCGGAATGAATTAGTGAATAAATTTTTCTTGCAAATCAGTTATTTCTTATGAATGATTCCGGGATTTGAAAATATATAATAAGTATTTTGATCTGATTTAAAAAGTAATTTTATCTGATTCAAAGGTATGAAATAAAAATTATAAAATATGTAGAACACAGATAAACATTTATTTTTAAAGCTCATGACATTGAGAACGTGGTGAGAGTACCTAAACATTTATTATATATATTAGTAATCCCAGTTTACAAACGACTTTCCTTCTGAATCTGAAAGAATATGAGGTTTTCACACCATTTTTTCAGTGAATGAATAATAACGAATTTATAGGTTAAAATTTTAAATTGCTTGACATATACTTACTTTTGAAGGTGTCGATTAGGCATTTTAAGCCCCAGCCTTGTAGAATTTTTCTCACTTCTTTATCTGCCATTATTTTTATTTCAATACATAATTACAATTCAAAGAACGAAACACATTGAAAGAAAAACACCAAAGCGCACAGAACAACGTCATCCGCAGTCATCCGCCATATTAAGCATATGAACGAGTTCGCGTTTCTGATACGCATGCGTGGTCTCGTATCTAATTGGACTAACCAAATAGTTTTGTTGGCTCAACAAAACTTTGTTTAGGTCAACAAAAACAGACTCAACAAACAAATTTTGTGTTACCAACAGAATATTTTGTTGGCCCAACAAAATAATTTTGTGTTAACAACCAAAATTTTGTTAAGGCAACAAAAACTGTTCAACAAAACGTTTTTGTTGTAATAACTAAATCTTTTTTCTCAGTGTAGCGACACAGGAACCACAGAATTTCGATCAAACTATCAATATGTGTTTTTTGAAATTCGAAAACTTGAATGGTCCATAATTGTGAGGCTAATTTAATTAGCTTGAAATATCTTGAATTCATTTTGTATAATTCAAATCATAAAGTCACTTCGAGGCTTCCAGTTTATAGAAACAGCTTTCATGAGTTTAAATAAGGATCTACTAATCAATGAGTAAAGGAATTTGAGTATTCGCAAACTGATTCAAGTTCATCGAAGTACCGCGATAACTGCAATAAGTTCGCAATCCGTCCTAAATGTGACTTGGAGCAGCGACGCTGCAAGCTTTGATGTCTACTCGAAGCGAGTTTCTCCCGAGGATGAAAGAAGAGAAACGACGAGAAATATCTGTCTGTTAACCCTGCTTTGCTCGTATCTCATTCCCCTTTAACAGAGATTTTTACCAGCTTTGGTGGCTTAGGACTCTCCTTTGAGCGATAACCTTTCACAGTTATCGTGCTGCGGTTCGTGCAATTATTTTAAAAGCTCCGAGTTGCTTATAATAGATTTCGGTTAACCGCATAAACTTTCTCGCAAGCAAAATATCCATTGGTAACCGTAGAAATTCCTATTTCACTTGAAAACATTCCATAGCTTGGCTCATTCCTGCTTTAATATGGGACATTCTTTTACAAATCGTACACCTATCTTGACTTTAGGATTTAGAATCACTTGATTATCTCCGATCTAACTAATCGAATCGATTTAGGTTTTGTTTTATTTATCACTTAACACGAGCTTTAATTTGGCACCAGTCTCATTATATTAGTGGGAGCGCGGGGCGATGCGATGGAAAAATTTTCGGTACCCTCCTTTGATTAATTTGGATTGAAGATCAAGGACTTTTTTTACTCTTAGCCAATTTTTTTAGTGTCTCAGTTCTGTTGGTTTAAATTTGTTTCAATTTTTTGTCTCCTACTTTTTTTTTTTTTTAAATATCTCATTTTCAGTGATATGTTTAATGGTAATAGATGCTTGATATATTAAATTTATCATAGAAGATTTCACTTTAGGGTCGAGTACTACATCCACTCAAAACTTATGTAGCAGAATCAACTTATTCGAAAATCAGATAATATAATATCCAAAATCCCACTTAATTCACTGGCGCCATCTATTTTATCGCAGATCGTTATTCTCAATTCGCTTTTTACTTCCTTTGGGGTTCTAAGGTTTCGCGAATAAAGTCACGCTACACGGGGTTGAACGGAGATTTTATCGTTAGCTTTCTTCAACCGAAATCAATCTCGGAATCATCAAGCGGCAGTTTAGTGGCTGTCCGGAGAGTAATAAAATCATATCGGAACCCAACAATCTCAGCTGCGTGTGGATGAACAAAAAAAAAAAGAGTTTGTATTTCGTGTTCAACTCACGAATCTCGTCTTCCTCCTTATTCTTATCATCTTCTCTTTTCGTTAAACGGAAACTCTATGAAAAAAATAGCACTCACTTCTCTGATACAACCGGAAGGATTGCCAGTAATAAAATGTTAATAGGTTAACCACGGAGCAAACGACTATCTTCCAGAGTTAACGTAGTTGCTTGTTGTAAACTCTGTCGTAAACATTCCCCGTTCACCCCGTCCACAACAATATAAACCAGTTCGTGCTTAAGCGATATAACCTTCAATACGTGTTTTCTTATATTTCTATTTACTGAAAAAGAAATCTTTAATCCAAAGAAATGCCTTTCTTTAACTCTATTTCTTTCAAGCAAAACGAAATTATTTACATACCTAATTTTATTAAGGGGTTGGTCACAGTCAGGATTTTGAGCAAATAGATTTTTAGTTTTTTGCATATTCTTGTATAGTGTACCTAACATCTTGAAAATATTCTCTATAATTTTGAAGGTGATCCGAACAAAATTGACTGAGTTATTATTTCTCGATTCCCGCCTCGTAGTCTCTTATGCCGCAGCATAATACACCGAAAAATATAGATTGCACCGTTTAACGTCTTAGAAGGTTAACTATGGGACACTGATCTTATAAATATTGAATCATACAATCTGGAATAGGTGACGATATATAAGTAAAAACAAAAATGTCATTTATATATGTATAATAGTACGATTTAGTTAACGTCTAATGGCGTTTAGTATCGCATCACTTTGACCATGCTAACCACACTTATTCTGTCACTTTTTCTACTGGGAAAAGTGTGTTGACTTTCTGGAAATTTTCTAAAAATTTTTCAAATCCCTTGAAACTCTGTGAAATTTTAAGTCGTTTAAGAAATCTTGAGATAACAACCATAATCTATTGTGTAAATATGGTTATGATTGGTTATGAATTTATTCGGATTCATTCAGATTATAAACACGGATTGAAAGGTGTGTGTTTGTATTTATTCGGATTGGAAGCACGGATTGAAAAGATTCTTCGAATTGATTTTGGATACATTTAGATTGAATTTGGTTTTAACGCACACATAAAAAAGGATACAAAAGAATTGAAAACTGCCTTTGGATTACATCGGAATGAATTACAGTTCGACACTTTCGCCATTAGAGAGGCAATCGAATGAAGCGAGAAATTGGAAACGGAAGCATTTTGCACAGCGTGGGTTTGTGTCTCCAGGAAGTTCCATTTGTTCCCTGAATACTAGACATAAGGGCCAATGGTGATGTTTGCGAGTAAATATTGTGCTGGGCGATGTTCCGGAGGGGCATTTGTTTTAGTCTCAACAGCGGAGTAGAAAGCTTGGTGGGAATAATAAGGGTCTGCATGACTACGGCGCGGCGGAAGCAGAGCAAATTGTTGGCTTAGAAGGCTAGGTAAGCAGAAATTAGTACCGCAACTCTAAATGCACATTAATGGACTGCATCTACATTAGACAACACTTATGAGCAATAAACTATCGTTTCTGTAATTGAAGTTTGCTAATCCTCATACCTAATTAACGACGTTGCTTACGAGAAGCTCTTTTCTAAATTTTAATTCCTTGAATTTGCAACTGCCAGATTAATATTTTAGCATATCAACACATCAGTTTATTGCAGTATTCTAATTTGTTTTATATTATCATATTAGTGTTTGTCGCTAACGTTATTACGCGAAGGGCTTACTAGAAAGGAATTTACATTTATAAGGATATTTGAGTTTCTCTTTATCAGTAAACTTGATTTGGATTCAAAAGAATCCGAATGATTCCCATTTCTTTTCCAATCCTACGGCTGGACGTAAATAGCAATTTTCTTTTTTTTATATATATAATTTTTATATATATAAATAAATTTTCAGCCGCCACAAAACTTCGGTAAGAAAAAATGCAGCACGTGAAAAATTGTAAAGTCACATTCACTTCTAATATTTTAGGTGGTTTCAGGGATTTTAACGGATAGATAATAGTTCGAATCGATTGAAATACTACAGTAACCCTCAAAATAGTATATTTTCTTGGGGAAAATCGATTTCAAGTGTAGCATTTGTTATCGATTGTGGGCGAAACTGTGCATAATCATCAAAATAAAAAAAATTGTAGAGATATATGCCCATATGTATAAATAGAAAACAAGTAGACTCTTATTGTATGCAACTATACTCAATTGGAAAAACACTGCCTCGCAAACGCCACTTTTTTAACTTTTGTACGCCTATGCCGACCCCGTATTTTTCATTACCTTACAAAAAAATATCGAAGCACCAAAACTGAGCCCCCCAATCACCCTCGATTATATCGCAGTTTCAAACTTGTGGAAACTCAATACGAAACAGAAAGAAAAAGGAAAAATAAAACAGTTTAAAGCGATTTTCGTACATATACATACATTGTGCCGTTGAAAAAATATTATTCAAGCTAAAATTTCCCTCTCAACTCAAACGGTGAAACACAATCCTCCACAAACATCATTGTACTTTTTTCTTCGCTTAAGACAATAAGCAGGCGTTTTTTGTTTGTGAAAAAGCTTAAGATCGGTGAAATTTGTCGCATGTGAAAACTGATTGATTGAAACTAAAAAGTATTCATGTGTAACTGTTTTAAAAGACTGAAAATTATTGCAGAGAACACAGATCGTCATTTTTTCACCTTTGTAATCGTTATATTTTTCAAATGGTTCAATTAAATTTTCCTTAGTTGATAAATGTGTATATTATGGTCTCATCTTTCGTCTTTTGTTTCATAATTCCCTTTTTTCTCCACTCGGCTACTGATGATGTTTGCAGAAAAAATTTTCACATTCCCTTGGAGATTTATTTTGCTGCATTTACCTTCTTGAGTCATTTGCAATTAATTGTAGGGAAAGAAACAAAGACAATACGGACATGGGTTTCGAATCGGTTTGGCTAAAGGTTTTGGAATCTACTTGGAGCGTGCACTGGGCGATGGCCAAACCCGATTAAGTCGCCTTAGGTAAAAGAAGTAAAAAAGATCCTTTCGGTACTTGAAGGATATGCAAGGTGTTCTTCTGCCTTCTTGACAATTTGAAATCGTTTGGAGAGGATCCAATCGTCTCGCATATTGGCCAGTTTACCAACGGCTGTTATGTGGACCCTCGAGTGGAAAACGAGCTTGGTCACCGACTGTGGATTTGTGCAAACTCAAATGTTCTCGAAACTTCAGCACTCCCACTCAAGAAACCAAGATTCCAAAAGAGATTCCTATCGTAATCTCATTCTAGAAATCTTAAAGAAGAACATGCGCAACTCTTGAATCATGTAAGCGTTTGTGAAAAAATACATTGAGAAACTTTCTTCCCGTGTGGAAATCTTCCCAATTAAGCCCAATTATTATTTGGGCGCCAATCTGGGCCCAACTGGGCAACCCTATTTGTAAAAAAATCTTGAAATATAATAGTTTTATTATTAAAATAGTATTTTAGTTGTGATTTTAAATGTGTCTCGTGACCAATTATGATGAAAGTTTAATAATTAATCTTATTTAAATTCATTGGTCATTAAGTGAGTAACCCCATTTTGGGCATAAGCACTACTCAGCGTTACAACCCCGACTAGAACCTGATTAGTAGTTGGGTATTTGTTGGGGTGTGATCGGGAAACCTAATTGGGAGTTGGGCAAATCAACTGGGGCCCATTTAGGCCCCAACCGGCTTTTCCACACGGGTTTTAGAAAAATTACTAAAATAGATAGCAAAGTGCGGAGCAAATAAAGTCGTAAATTTTTACATTTTAATACATATGTAATAAGTTATACTATTTTTATAAGAATTTTTCTTGTTTGATAATAGTAGCAAATTTTATTATTTTCTGTACTAAAATCCAAAATAGGAAAAATTATTAGAGAAATTTAATAAATTGCACAATAAAGAATATAGAAGTAATAAGTATTTTAAATAACATATCAGAATAAATATTTAGGCAGTAGGAGACATTACTATTGATTGCATGAACACGATGTGTATTTATAGTACTTTCCTACATTTTTTAACATACTTTAATATTAATTAATAAAATTGATTCCAAATAGTACCTACTAATTGATTTAGCAGTGGATAACGAGTCTTGGATCGGTGCAGTCGAGCTTATCCGACGTGTGTCGACTGCCGATCAACGGATTTACATGTTTTTGTTTTCAATTGTGTAAATGGAAATAGCTACGTAAATGGAATATTGTCAGTCTGCTGCTCCGGAGACCCGTATTCGATGCACGCTAGCCTATGTTTCAGACTGCAGTAATAATGTCCAACCAACGCGTGAGCAAATGAGTAAAAACCTGTCAATTTCTAAATCCCCCCGAAGAAGTGGAAAAAACAGAAGGAAAGGAGAAGCTCGAGAACCTCGCGCTGGACTATACACATAATATGTAATTTCTAATGTCTCTAGTTATTCTAATTTAAATGAATATAAAATTATGTTTAATCTAATAGTGTATCTAGGTATATTCGATTTCGAGTTTGATAGACACGTGATTGTTTCTTTTTGCTATTCCGACTGCAGAATATTTTGCTCATCAGTAATATACTAAAACCCTGATCTTATACCGGTTTTATTGGGCATGGTCTGAAGTTGCTGTGAATCGTTTCCTAGAATAGAGGAGAGTAGGATCCTATGATCATTGATCATAGGATCAATGATCATATCATCAATGATCAGTATGAGATTTATACTGTTTGTATCATGCGAGTTAAAACTTCCGCCCTTTTTTGCATAAAATAATCTCGCGCTCTTTTGGGACTATAAAAGTGATTTTTCGAAAAACTGGTGATTAGGTACGCAATGATTGTTCAAACCTTCTTTCCTTTGTCTGATACCAAAAATCCTAAAATTTGCCCTTTTTTTCTTTCAAAATCTCGAATTAAAATCCAAGTGAAAATTTGACAGAATTAGAGTTTTTTTTACATTGGTGACTTTCAAATTCTACCAGCCTTAAAATATTTTACAAGAATGGTTTCTCCTAACTTCTACTTATGATTCACTCTCACAGAATTCTACAGATAGAGTTGAAGAAACGTTTGATTTGCTCGTATAAAAACCAGATTACTCATGTTATTATATTTAATTATTCGGTTCCTGTCACTGGAGATTGCGAGCTTAATTATTCATTCCGAAGGATGATGGCTGCAAACGAGATTAGGTATCAGTAGGACATTAGTTGGGGCGTTCACCGGAGAGGCTGAGGCAATTAGTGACGATTAATTCGGTGTATTCATTTCGCCGTTTCGTTCGGATTTAGCTCTTTGACTCCACCAATATTCATGGCCTTTTCAGTGCACATAAAGGAGGTTTCCACAACCGGATATATACATATTGACAGGAGATACGCGGAGAACAGACCGAGAAGCTTCCCGTGTGGAAAAATTTCGTGGCAGTCTTAAGTAGAGAGATGGACTGCCTAGACCGAATCGAGACCGTCTACTTAAGACGGTCTGACAGGGTGTTGGCCATGGCCCTTTCAGACCGACTCGATTGAAAATTTTCAAAGTATCATCGAGACGGTCTGGCTTGGCCCCGCTCAGACGGTCTCAATTGAAAATGTTATAAGTGCTATCATGACATTTTGTTGTTTGTTGCAAGGTTAAAAATAATTAATTACAACTGTAATTACATTACCGAATTAAATAATAATTACATAGAAACATATTGTATTTATATTCAAAATAATTTAAAATTACAATAAAAAATTGTAATTGTACTCAAAATAATTAATTAAACATTTTTTTTTTAATTTTCAATTATACGGAAACCGAGAATCTTTATTTGTGTATTTGCCTACAATGAAAGAATGTTACATTAATTGTAATTGTAATTGTAGGTAAATAATATACACAAATATAAACTCTCGTTCCGCGTATAATTCAAAATTAATTAAATTATTTTTAAGATTAACTATTATTTAATTAACTATTATTTAAGATTTAACTATTTATAAAATGTGTAAAGCAAAAAAAGAATAAAAATATATTCCTCGCAATTATCTCTGGCTTTTCAGTGGAAGAGCTTGGCTGAGATTTTGTTCACGAACTCCAAGCGGTTGAATAGCTCAAGCGGTTAGGGCGTGCGTTTAGGATATTAGGGTCGGGGGTTCGATCCCCAGCGAGTGCGATTTTTCGAAGCATGGAGCGTGCGATTATATGTGTAAGAGTCCGTGCAAGTAATTGTGTAACTTAAATCATAAATTAAGTGCAGTTATCATATGTAAAACAATTTTTTTTTTATCAAATTTTTCATTACAGCTCGTTGATCTAGCGCCTACCGTTAAGTCTAAACCTTTCAATACAATCTCTATAAGATGGCACATGATGGAGATGAATTACTTTACTTACTGAGTACTAGATTTCTATTACTACTCATCAGGGTTTTAAATTCGATTTCTCTGCGTATACAGCCAAAAAAAAAAATCTGGACGAGCTGACCAGCGGCTGGTCAGCACGATCTAATCTAGACCATCTCATGGTTTAGGCGTCACTCATCTAGCCAGCGGCTGTATAGACCGTCTGCCCAGAGACTGGACAGAAATAAGGACGGTCTGGCCAGTCCCCATCCAGCGCCCCGAAATTTTTCCACACGGGTTACACTTCGCCTTTATGCGCTCTAATTTAATTATTAACTAAAACTGATAGACTATCCGAATCTAATTGGCTAAATCCTCGATTGTGTAAGGTTCTCCTCTATATGCCATCGTCGCAATATTTCTCAATCCCATTTCTGGCTATTCCTATTTAATTGAATTATTTACCATATGATTATAATTAGGTTCTAACGTTAGTTAAGATAAATTAAGATTGAATAAACATTACTTGTATTTTTATTACATAAGACATATGGACATATGGAAAGACATATGAAGACATAAGAAAGACATATGGTAAAAATAGAAATTTTATTAAGGGCTCATTTCTGAAATTTCATGGTAAAATATAAAAAATGCATTGTGAGAAGTAGGGAAGAATTAATTTCAGAAATAAACTTATTCTTTCGTTGTGTTATCCGCCTGATGAGAAAATCATGTTTTTTAAGAAATTATAAATAGTTCTCACTTTTTCGTTGAAATATGAAAAACTTAATTTTCCTCTATTCTTCTCTTCTTAACGGGAAAGTTTTTTAATGTAATCACAGTTTAAGTTTAAGACTCTAACTATCAACTCACCCAGCGATGAAATAAATTTAAAATACACGAATGTTTTAAGAGAACACTTGAAACTGAAGTAATAAAGCAGAGGAATGAACTTAGAACAGGCGTGGTGTCCATCTAGCGATTTAGTCTAACAATAAGAGTTAGGGCGTATAGAAGTAATACTGGTACATCACACTCAAAATCAGTTGCGTCTCAAAATTTTATTGCCCGGAGCCCTTGTTGGCACGTAGACAAGCGGCGAGGGACGTGAAGCAAAGTATAATATAATGCAGAGAGAGAGAGAGGGGGGGGGGAGAATCTCTTGAAATGTTTTTCAAATCTCTCAAACTCATTTGAAATGCTTGCAATCCTTTGAAACAGCTTGAAACTTATTGATATCTTCTTAAAATCTTTTTAAAAATTTTTAAATATTTATGAAATTTCTTGTAATATCGTTGAAATCTTTTAAAATCTTTCAGTTTTCTAAAAATCTTGAAAAATCTTTATTGACTCTTTATATCTTTTTGAAATCGTATACAGTCTTTTGAAAACGTTTTAAAATTTCTTGAAATATGTTCAAACTTTTTGAAATTCCTTGAAACCTTTTTTAATCCTTGAATTTACTGTAACAAGATAGAGAAATCGATTGAGAAAACAAACGTGTTGTCCAGCCTGGGAACTAGCGAACTTTCAAGAGTTAGGGCGTATACAAAAGTGATACATCACACTCAGTTGAGTCCCAGACTTTTATAGGTCGCGTTGTACGGAGCTCTTGTTGGTATGGCGAAAGGAAGCAAGGGACGTGAAGCAAAGTGAAAGACAGAGTGAGAGAGAGAGAGAGAGAGGGGGGGGGGTCTGAGTAAAGGAGGCACCACTTGAAAGCTCTCCAAAGGTCTTCACCATCAGCACTTCATCCTCGCTAAGAACCATACTGGACTTTTCTTTTCTTTGGGACAATCCCGAGCGGCATCTTTAGGAAGCCCCAGCGGGACTTTTCTTCCCTTTTTTAGGGAGAGGCCTGTTGTCTTCGAATAAAGAATCAATGAGGCTTCAGGATTTTTGATATTGCGAAACTACAACATTTGCACCACTAACACGAATAAATCCAACTTGTAGATGGATAAATTGCCGACATTTTAAACTCAGAATAAAGTTTTTACGGTTGCAAAAGAGTCATTGGTAAATGTTGAACCGAGTGTTGAACTTTGTAAACCTGCTAGAGATACAATCTCGATTCTATTCTGCCAAGATCGATCCAAAGGGTCCGATTAATCGATTTTTTGAATTGATTCTTCATGCTAAGAATTGACGCCTCGATCTTTTGATATTTGAGGACTGGAAAACCAAAAACGTATAAGAGCCATTTTCCAAATTTTAGGAGCGGGCGAAAAAATGTTCCCATTTTGAGAGATAAAAGAACAACAATAGTTCTTACATAATGGTCCTGAGTATAGAAGCGAGAAAGCTCGAACCTTTAAAAAGGAGACCAAGATGAACTTAGTATAGGTACTCCTATACATATTTCGAGACGCCGAAATCAAACGGCAAGAAAAAAGAAATTTCACTAGATCTGGCAGAGCAGTTCTCTGGTTCGTTTTGGAGTTTCGGGGAAGATTCTAGAGTAGACTTTGCCTGAATACACCGCTGTGTCACCGATATGATTCTCTTGAGAGATCTACGAGCCATTCAAGTTTACAACCCAAATAACAGGAGCATAACGGTACATGGTTGGAACCTGGTCAACTGTTGAATCGTTGATGTTACAACCTACTAGCTCCCGCTTTAGCAAACATTACTATTATACATACTACATACTAAGTTCCTGTTTTACCTTCCTACATACAAAAAAAGAACTGTTTATTTGAATCAAAGAAAATTTTTTGACCCCATAACAAAGGCAAAATTGGTTTTATTCAAATAAAATTTGTTTGAACCTACATATGAAGGGTGGCACGGCATAAGGAATTAACCAAAATTTTTCTGAAAATGATATTATTAGCTAGAATATTCTTAATAATTAATTCATATAATAATTCATAATAATAATTCTTAATTCACATTATCACCAAAGGATTTTGTTTATAATCCGTTCCTTCGAAATTTATATAAAAATCGAAATTTCACAAGGGCATAATTCACAATCTATTTTCGCGATTTCAAGAAATTGCAAACTATTTTAGAAAATATAAAAAAGTTTCAAGAGATTTGAAGGGATTTTAAAATATACCAGATTATTTATTTTAAGAGTTTCTAAAGAATTCAGTAATATTTTTTATACCCAAAATTCAAAAATTATTTCTAAAAAAATAAAAAATTTTGAAAGTTTTCGTGTAATTTCAAAAAATTTCAAAGGTTTTCAAAAGATTTTAAGGGATATCAAAAGATTTTCAAGCTTTCCAAAAGATTTTAATGGATTAAAAGAATGCAAAGGATTTTGAGGAACTTAACGGAAGTTTGATTTAATACTTTAATTTAATAATTTAATATTTTAACGTTAAATAGATATTAAAAATTTTCTAGAATTGAATTTTGAGATTAATACTTGATCTCAGCTCCCTTAAATAAATTAAAGTAAATAATAAAATATCAAATTTTTTCAAATAAAGAAAGAACTCAATGTTTATTAAAATGAATAATTGAGAACAAAAATATCGTGCAAACATCACCGTATATAATATTACCCAGGCAGAGGTATGCATTAATTTTTAAAGCGTAACGTAACAAATGTTGACAGCAGACACGTAATTTTCATGTTAAAAAATGATAAAAAGTATAAAATGACTGCGAGGTAACTATTGTTTATAGTCTTCACGAAGAAATTTTTATTTATTAAAGCATTTTGTATTTGTTCTTATTGCATAAAGTCTGGCACAAAATTATACCTACACGTTTGATAAATAATTTTTTTAATAAAATGATTGTCAGATTGAAAGCTCGATAACTTTCGAAAAAATTATTTTGGATTGCGGCTTGGATTACGCTTCGGCTTTTAAAATAACCTGAAGTTTTTATTCAATGAAATTATTTGGAACTTTAAATTTCTCTAAAATTCCTTAAAATTTTTGAAATCCCTTGATCTTTTTTTTTTATTCTTTATATTTCCTTATATTTTAAGGAGAAATATATCTAATATGTGTATATTATGTTTTGAAAAATTGATTTTTTAATTGTAACTTTCCAAATTATCAAATTAAGGGCTAGAGCCAGGGAGTGTCATGGTCTATGAAAACTTTGCAGGGGGGAGGCAGGTTCCGGAAATCTTAAAAAAAAACCGTTACCTATGTAAGTATTTTTACTATGAATTAATTAAAAAATATTAATTCATTTAGTAAGGGCAATGGTAACCCTTACTAAAGAATCGACAACATTTCACTAGTAACTTCTTACTAATTCGGACTGAAAGAATTTATTAAAAGATATTTTAGATATAGAAATTTTTATTTGAATATTACGTTTTTTCCTAACCTTTTTTCTTAACTCGATAGTAGTTTCAATTTTTTATTAATATTTCGTCTTCAATATTCAGAATAAAACAATGTTGTTCAAAAATTAATTCGGATCTGCAGGAGGCACTAATTGATTTTAGAGGAGTTTCGTGACAGAAACTTGGGAATGATTTAGCGATTCCCAGTAGAAATTTCACAGTGGAAACAAGCACAGGAGCTACTGTCTCATGGGGAAATACACAAACTCAAGAATATTCTTGAAGCATGTACAAACTCCATATATTCAGAAAGGAAACATTTCACCACAATTCCCATAAATCTAGGTATATCTATATTCTATACATATATCAACTAAAACGTTTTGAAAATTCTCAATTCGATCTATCCTTTCAGAAGCAATTTCACTTTTTAAAATTTTCCTGTGTGAAATATCAGTACATACTATTTCTATTCTATAAAGCGCATAATTAATTAAATTAAATTGCTTCATATTTATTTTAAAAGTTGTCCATATATTAATTAATCTCCATTAGTACAGTAAATAATTTTATAGTTTTGAAATTATCTCCTAAAAATTTCAAAGCGGGCCGTTGGGTACTTTTGCTATTAGACATCTAATTGTAATTGGTCATATTACTGATTAGGATTTTATATTTATGGCTCATGTGTATGTAACGCAGCCCGATCTTTCCATTGGTGGAAGAGCTTCTCTCCTCCAAAACAGTACAGCAGCTTTGGTACTCCAAAAAAGTACCAAAGCTCAAATAAATATATGAACATTTCTACCAAAAAAAATTGAATAGCACTGTATTTTTAGTCGTTAAAAATCTAAATGAAAGAATGGTTATTAGTTGTATGAAATAAAGTAGACTTTAGTTTCATTTTGTAGAGTTATGTGGTGTCAGTGTTCCCGAAGTTGAAATTCTGCTATTGGCCAATTTTTAATTAAATTTTTTAATTTAATAAAATAATAATTAATTAAATAAATAATTAAAAAAAAATTTTTTTTAACACTGGCGCCGCATAAAACCACAAAATGTAACTAAAGTCTACCATTTCAGATAACTAATAACCACTACTTGTAATTTGTAATAAAAATAGGTATAAACCATTGTAACGTTATAGTCGGCAAACAGTCTTTTAACATTTCTACTAAAATGTGTATCAAAAGGTTTATTAAGAGGTATTTATTGAAGACGATTTAATACTGGAAAATTGCGTTCGCTTCTGCTATATTTTTTGTTAATAAAAAATAGTTTGCTCGCTCGAACATTTCTGGAACATTTTGTGAAAATGAAGCCTAATAAGTTTAGCGAAACGGTCGAGGGTGGAGGTGCGCTCTTTGAAGTGTTGTATCGATGTGCTTCGTTAGAACGTGTGAAAATAAGCGAGAGAGGATAAAGAATAAAGAATAATGGATAAAGGAGGACCTACTGGGGAAGGAACCTCGACTGAAGAGTGGGATTTATTCAAGCAGAGGAAGCATTAATACGGCAAGGTAGAGTCGATCTAAAAGAAAACCATTAACTATTATACTTCTACTATAGAGGAAGGAAGAAAAACAGAAGATGTAGAATGGGATATGTACCCAGCACTATCCAGCTAGAGAAGAGTATTCCTTTTCTGGATGGTTTCCTCGTTGCCGTTTCCATTACAAGATAGATCGTTCTCTCTGCCTTTTGCCATCAGTGACGTGCGCCTCCGAATCATCATTAGAAATCCATTTTCCGAACAGTCAATCAGATCACCACAATGCAGTGGATAGTACTCATCCTTAGACTCGACCGACAGATATCCACACAACATTCAACGTAACCGCAATACTCCTCTTCGTAATTCTTTATGAGTGCTTCTTGCGCAGAAAAAGTCACTGCGACGTTCAATTAAATACTTGGAAAAGCTTCATTCCAGATGTGTGAGAGAGGCAGAAATTTACTTTCACGTTTCACTCATTTCATTTGAATTTATACTTTCTCAATCTTCATTAATTGAATCTTACTAATTGATGAATACAAATTGATGATAATAGAAGTTTCTTATTAATTCGAATAATGCGAAGTCGTTTACTATGAATTAGTAATTAAATAATAACTACAAGGTGTCCATAATTGTATTATATTTCCAAAAATATTTAGCATAATGTCATTTCTTATAGTATATTGCGTTTTTTGAATGAATGACTTATGTATTGAAAAAAATATTGGGTTTAAATTTCAAACGTCTTGTCTGACAAATTTTTATTTTTAATTGTTTTGCTTTACTAACCATGAAATTGCGCTCGCAAACCTAGACGGTGCATTTACCACTAAACCGAAAAAATGTAACGTTTTTCAGATATCTCAGTCGAAATCTACTGTCCAAAGGATTCCTCTGGATATGATAGTTAAAAAATTCATTCACCGGAAGACCGCTAAAAACGGAAAAAACTAACCATGAAACTGTGCTCGCGGACCTAGACGATGCATTTCCCACTCGGGAATGAAACTGTTTGGATCTGACACAAATTTGTATGCATTTTTTGATTGAACTGTGGGCTCGAAAAATGGTTATGATTGTTTTATAGCGACATATATTTTTACATATATTGTACGTAACGTGTACTAGACTTGACTATGCTTCGAAAAGTACTTACTGATCTTCTCATTCCAGATATATATATATATATATATATATATATATAAATCATATTATCAATCATATATATATACCCGTGTAGAAATTTTGCTGTGGCCCCTATCGGGCCCAGATCGGATGATTTCAGATCGGTGATGGAACGCTGAACCAGACCGGGCCCAGATCTGGCTCGATCGTGCTAAGTCTGGGCCCGATCGGGACAGATCTGGGCCCGATCAGGTTCAGCGTTCCATCACCGATCTGGGCCAGGTTTGGGAATTTCTGCACGGGTATATATATATTAATTGAAGTTTAGCTATTTCCTGATATCCATCACCCTTTTATAGCTTTCCAATATCAAACTTTATGTATAGTATTATATGCATTAATTTGGAAACTAACTGATGAATCTTGTATCGTAAACTTTCCTTATTGTTGCTAAATTCTTGCACACAGTGGAATAGAATCTCGTCTCCAACTGCAGGAAATCGTATAATTAAATGAAAACTTATTCCTCCAATTCCTGGATTTAATACCTTGATTCATAATTATTTGAACTTTTTAAATATTTCTCGTTCTTTTAGAGGAAAGTACCTTCGTTAATTTTATATTTAAAGTTAACTTTGACTAAGAGTCTTTTAAGCTAAACTGTATAATATTGCCCTTGTGCATTTTAATGACTTCCGTTGCTGACTGATATTTTTTCGTTAAAAATTAGGAAAGCAGATCTCAGTCGATGGAGCATTTTAAAATATCTTTTTTGGGTAATTATTTTATGTAGATATTGTTGATCAAATTGTTATGTGAATTACAGATTCATAGGTCAAGATTTTTTAAATCGATAATAATTCTAACGTATACCATGGAAGTGAGCGGGCATTCCCAGAAGAATTGCTATAGGTAATAATTCTTGTGAAAATCATATTCTCTCACATATTTACGTACACTGTTATAAAACAGCAGAACATTATAAGATGATTCCCATGTGTGTTCTGATAAATGCATTATACCAAAAGTTATCTCAATTCCATACAAAATTACACACATAGTACACACACGCAAAAGCACAATAATAAACACATAATAAAAAAACAACAATAATCACATAATATAACACACTAACAACAGATACATCATCATACATAACACAATATGCAGAACACATACACATTACAATAAATACAACACATAACAATAAAAACATAATACACAAAACACAAAATACACACTACACTCATAACTTAAAAAATACACACAACAAAATTACACCCTCAATATTACATACAATACAACGCAAACAATAATAAAGACATTAAACAATAAACACATGAAAAAAAAGACACAACATCATACACAACACATTACAAATACATACGCAATACAAAAATAAATACAACTCAGCAATACGATAATATAAAACGTAACGTAAAACACATATACAACAACAATACACACATAGAGCTCTCGCAATAAAAATACAGCAACAAAAAAATCACATAAACAACGCAATAAAAACAGTACACTCTTCTCTTTCGATTTATCTACTATCTGTTCACTAAATGTTTGTCCCTGAACAAAAGTTGGAATGAGTCAGACAAACAAAATCGTTAATAAAAAAGATTCACGTCACTATAAAGATATTTTAATTGTGAACATTTTTTCCATTCATTGTTTTTTACACAAAAATTATTTTAAAAGTTTTATGAACAAATAAAGGTCAAAAAATAGGGTTACCGACATGAATTTCACATCAGTGAACTTTCAGTTGCTGCATCTTTTTAAAAAATAGGTAAGTTAAAACGTGCGAATAACATAACATAAAAATACAAAACCGAAAACAGCTTTGTAAAAGGGGAAGTTACCAGACTGCCTCCTTAAAATATAGTTGAATTTTAGGAAAAAATTTGTTTACGTTTTTCATTTTTAGTATTAAAAATATTCATCGAACGAAAAAGTAGAAACACAAAATATTGTTAAATAAGCCCACTCGCTATAAAAAGTCACCATCAGGTTCCATTAGCTGAAATATTTTGAAATGTAAAATTTGCAATATGCACGTTACATCATCCCACTGTAAAAAGACAGGTCAGGGAACATCAAATCCGTTCTGCGTGTTGGAGCTTCGGAAATAAATCGCTAATGGACATCAATTCAATCGTCTATCACTCACCTGATTTTCGTTTTGCATTTGCCTATCCACTTTCAATAATTTTAAATGTACGCGTCCGCGTGAAGAAGAGAGGCAGAAAGAGCACCAATTGGGCTTGCACGAGATAAAGCTGGTGTGAGAAGAAAAAAAGAATGAGTTAGAGGAGGAGAAAGATAAGGAAAAAAGTGAAAACGGCAGAGAAGCTGAGTTTCTAATTTGGTGTAGCTGCAAGCATCGACACTCCGTCTAGACTACTGCTCCTACTCTCAAAAGAGAAATGGTAGGAAAAAAAAGAAGAAAGGAACATTGCTGGATTGCCAAGTAAAGCTATATTCAACTAAGTTCTAGAAGGACACTTGTAAAAAGGAAATAATAAAGAATGATCTAAGTATTCAGTAAACAAAATTGTAGCTTCCAGATAGAAGAAAAACATACATAGAGAGAGATATAAAAAAGTTTTTTTATGTTCATTCGAACTCATTTAGATTAAACATTGGGATTGGTTCGGATCCCGTTGATAATAATATATATATATATATATATCGAATAATGTACAATAATTAATTAAATATTCCTTACTTGCCTCCAGCACTTCAAAATTATCAATATTATCAACGGGATTTAAATTATTTCACTGGTGAGAAAGAAGTATCAAAGGGTGTGTGTAGTAAAGAAGGCAGGGATTCATTCACTCACAATCAGTTGACTGTTTAGGCACAAAGTATATAAGTGAATAGACTACGGTAAACAACTCTCGATATCGAATCCCAAATTCGATAGGGAAGGCTTCGTTGAACATTACTATATCTACATACAACTACTTACCGACTATGTAAGTAGGTGTAGACAGTTAAATACTAAGGTTGGAAACTCATATTGAAATAAAATGTCCGATAAATGATATTTCTGTTACACGGAAATTCTCGCTTTTGAAAATTCTGGCTAATGGAAATTAAGAAAGATTACCATTTGGGCGAAATGAGATTAGATTATGTAATTTGATAAAAAAAAATCTTAGGTTAAATGATCAGTTGGTGAAATTGAAGTTGGGACAAATATAAAGCAGAGAAAACGGATATTGATTAAATAGTAATTCAGAAAATTAGAAATTAGGTCAAATGAAAATTCGGGTATATAGAAATTAGGGTTTATGAGAATTCGTAGCAACGAACGAAGATTAGGTAGAATAATAATAATAATTAGGGTGCATACAAATTAGACAAATGGGATTATAGAATTATGACAAATGGAATTTGGGGAATATTCATGCGCCCCTCGATCCCCTTAAACAATCTTTTTTCTTTGCAAAGGATAAGAACTTTGTCTCCAACAGCTTTTTATAACTATTCCCAGTGACCGTTGAATATAAGAAATATAGTGTATATAGAGTCTATATGTATATCGGTCTCTCGACAGATTGCATGAAATTTCAATGAGTAAATGATTTCATTTCACGTAAAATAAGTTTGATTAATACTTTGTCTTCATTTATGCGCTTTTATTTTTTTCAGCTTTTCAGATATTAAGTAGGTATTTTTAATTATCTAACTTTTACGGTTACTGAATTGTAATAATAAGATTATCTTTTCAAGTGGAATATATTCTAACGAGAACAAGTTTGCAAGGGAACGAACTCAACATAAAATGCAGCTGCAAATTCAACTTTAAACTTTTGCTCTCGCTTAGTTGAAGATTTGAAAAGTATATTGAGAATTCAACGCACAAAAGGCAGTAACGCTCTAATAAGAAAACTTCCGCCGTAACCTTAAAAACTGGCTGTGAGAAGCGTCACCTCATCTTCTCGTCATGGAACGGATGTACGAATGCATAATGAACCACACAATTACCGGTATAAAACTGCAGTATCTCAAAGCTTTCAATGTCATGAGTGAAATTAAGTGATTTATTTAGTTCTTACATATACGTAAACTATGAAATGAAGGTATAACACAGGTAAAAATTAATGTTTCTAAAATAATAACAGAGAACACACTGAAAAAAAAAGTTCATTAGATTTTACAGAAATAGTTCTAGACTAGAGGATACGGTGGGTAGTTTAATAAAAGTTAAAATCTTCTTGGTTTTAATGTATGTTGAACTATTCTACAAAGAACGTAGAACAGTTCTAGAAAATCTAAAGCTCCAGCTAATATGAAATCTATATCGAAGAAGTCTCGAAACTTTAGAGAACAGTTCTAGAAAACGAAAGCCGATTTTGCGCCGAAAAAAATTAAGGTTTTATATACTTATTATTATCCAATTATTTATTATCGCACAATTATTTATTATTACACACACAGTCACTACACTATTTATAAACGCACGCTATGAAAATTTTTATTCGCCACGGGGTTCGAACCCTAACACTTTCGCATCCCACTCCTAATTCCTAACGCACGCCTAAAGCATCGCAGCTAAACCTAAAATCAAATACAAAAACAAAATCTAAGATATAAGCGGGAGACGCGAAGAAAGTCGCTACCAGCGCACAGAACGAGTGCGCAACTCATTTTCTAGAACTCAGTTCTATAAACTCTCAATACCTCAAATATGATTTCTACGAAACTTTTCAACATTTTTTCATGAATTTTTCTATATATTTTATTGAACTCTTTTAAATCGGACTCAATTTAAAGTTTACAGAACTTTTGTAGAGTTATTCCAGATTTGTTCTACATTAAATACTGAAAATTATACAAAATTTATCAAATTCGTTCAAGATTCGCTCTCATCCCCGACTATAGAAATAGTTCTGTAAAGTCTAATGAACTTTTTTTTTCAGTGTATATTCCAAAGTTTCAAAGCGATATATCAGTGCGTTTGGTCGTGGTGACTTCGAAAAAATTTTTCATTATCGGAGCATAGAGCATGCCCTTAAACCTTTTTTTTAATGCTTGTTAATTATAAATAGGTCATTTAAACTAAGTAGAGCATTTATTTTCTAATTGTAATCAGAGTAAGACGTTAATCGTGTGCGCTTAGTTTATTGATTAGTTTTGAAAATATAAAAGTAATTTTTTAAGTCAATTTGAAAAATAATTGTTCCCTTAAACCATCTTAAATGAATTTTTAAGAATAAATAAATTTTGGATTTGAAGTGATTTTTAAAAAATGTGGTGGGGCGGCGAGAAGACGAAAGAAAATGTTGGTTGTGTTGGTCTGTGAGATCAGTGCAGTAGAAAGAGAAAATCGAGCGAACAAAGCCGCCGCCGCCGATTTTGAGTCGATCGAGTATATGCAAAGTCGATTAGTGAAAGGTCGACTTCGACTTTTTCATCCCTACTACCTAAATAAAATAGAGCATTTCGCAATGAATTTGAGTGAAGCAGGCGACAGCAATGATTCAAGAGAATTGGATTTTAAAAATGCAAGACTAATTAGGTTCCCTTACATTCTGCTTCTTCCTTTTTCCGAGTTTTTCTTTTTGGCTGTTTTTCACGTTCCTTTTGCACAATATACTTTTTCTCGGAGTAGCCGTGTCGTTCTTTTTATCCTTCGTGTTCTTGAAATAAAAAATTCGCGGTCACGAGCTGCCCTCAGGCATGAGCCTGTGCTCAGGATTACTATAAGAAAGAAGGACGAGATATGTAAATGAAATGAAATCTTTGCTAAACCTCCTTATTGTACATCACAATAGGCAAGGTTCGTGTATTAGATGGAACGATGATGTTTAGTCTCCTAGCTCTTCCTCAATAAACTCATACCCGGTTGGTAAACCGTGTCTCCATCTTGCTTACAAAATCTTTTCCGGTTTTACTGGCTAGACCAAATGTATTATATAAATAATCCTAACTTTAAAATTACACTTATCGTATGTATATTTGATACAACTTCACAGCTAGTTACGTTATTGTAAAAAGTATATGTTTTTTCGCTCTATACACACACTTATATTGAAAATTGAGTACAATGAGAGGATGATAAAGAATCTAAATTTAATATTTTAAAAGTAAACTGAAAAAATTGGTTCACGTCGCGCAGTACGTTGACCAATACTACTAATGGTTGTCGGTTGGTAGATGAATTTCCGCACCAGTAGTCAGACCCGTGAATGGTCAGACGACTTAACCTTCTGCGTCTACATAGTACATGTAGTTAAAAAACATAATAAATTTGAAGAATGATTTCATTATCTGGTTGTTTGTTTCCACTCCAATCCAACAATCTGAGGGAGGCAATAAGACGTTTGACGATTTGAATCTGACAATAGTAAGTCGGCTAACAAAATAAGACTCTATAGTTAACGTCGTTCGCTACGTCATCTCCAATCATCTCCGTCCGCTTACCGACAACGACAACGACAAGACGTGATAACGGTAACGGTAGACGAGGCTTCTCTCGCCTCGCCTCACCATTCCGTTCTCGACTGTTGTTTTGGCACATGTGTGCAAGTTTCTTTGAGACTCTTTTGAGCAATTTTGAGTTGAGTTGGAGCAATTCTCCTTTAAATATTTGCGAAGACTTTCTAGTAGTTAAACTCCAGTATCGATCACGATTTGAATTGTAAATCTGAGGACAGCTATATTTATTATCATTATTTGGGCGTGTGCTTTATTTTAAAACTATTTCATTGAAGCAACATCAATTGTTCAAGGTATGTCCATTGGTCGCCATCCTTGTAATTTTTAAATGTACTTTTCCGAATTTCATTCAAGGACATATTATTCATGATTTAGAGTCGTTTTATGGAAGTTTCCTGTAACTAATCTGCAATACGATATAATCTGCAATTTGAGAACTAACCGTCAAATTAAATTAATAAAGATCAAGAACTCTAATATGTTAAATTATAAGCTAAAATTCTCAATTATGATCTTGCTATAGTGAATATAGCTAATTTGCTGTACACACAATGAGCGAAATCTCAATTTGATTAATTATATAATAAATTCTTTATTAATTTTACATTCTAAAATATGCCTCATTCTCATTGACAAATAATTGATTACCCCTTACCTTGACCCCTCTCTGTGTTGAGTAAGTCGGAGGCTATTTAATTTTAAAAATATAAATTATAATTAAAATTTATTAATAGGTACTCATTCGGTCGTTTTGAAATAGAATTTTATTTGATTTAAAAAAAACCACCTGACGTCAAAAGTTGTTTGAAACAATTGTCAGGAGCATAGCAGTAAGTATAGCTATGAGTTTAATTTTATAATTTAATAGGTGGTTGTTTCATCTAATTTAATATTAAATTGAAAATTAACACTAATACAAACAACTAATAAGAAAAGTTTAACGGTTATAATATATATATATATATATATATATATATATATATATAATATGATAAATTATTGATGTATATTATATTATTTATACGTATGTAATGATATAATAGTGATACATATAATAACTGAATTTTTGTAAGGTAAAAGCACAGATTGATTGGACTAATGGAAATATCTCTGTATTTGATTTTTTTATTTTACTCAAAAAACTTTATAATAAAATATTTTTTCTCTCAGTACTTGTACTCACTTTTTAAGCATATAGATAAAAAAAATATATAGGTACTTTTAATACTTTTTTTGTGAAACAAAATGATTTTTTCAAGCCGATTTCAAACTCTTGATTGTACAAAATATTATATTTTTTCGCTCTGTAGACACCATTTTATTTCAAAAAGGAATTCATATCTACACATCGAAAATTAAAATATATATGCCTAGAGAAGTATGAAGTAAGTAAGAAGTCTAATATTTTCGAGTTTGAAGTTTACTCGATCTCAAATTTGAATTGACTCGGTAAGAAAAGAATCCGATTTTGCCATTAATTCTATTTTCTTTTTTTATGTTTAAGGCGGAGATCGAAAGTAGTAATAGCATCAGCAAAGCTGGAAGATAGCGGAAGGTACGAATGCGTGGCTGAAAGCACTTCCGGTCATCGAGCTTCACTTGCAGCTCAGCTTCTAGTCATTCAGGATACCAGAAGACCGGAAACCAGTAAGTAAAAGTTTTACCGTTTAACTTCGGAAAGGGATGTCGATCTAAAATACTTCATATGGCATAATTACGATGATTAAGGAAGTTCTATCGGTACATAGCTAGTCAGAACAAAACATTTCGTGAATTTGACTCACGAGGTAGTTGATGTGGCAACACCGCCTCGCTTTTTTTAGTGTGAGTGTACGTAGACGCACACATGCATCTTTAACTTACTAACGTATACTCGGGTGCGGTGTTGCCAAGCCTACTCAACATCATGGTTTTTGTAACATTTATTTACATTTTCATTGATTTACAAGTACCTTTCTAACAATATTATAAGCTAAAAATGTTTTTTACATATTTTTCTCACTATTATAAAAGATTTCATCGATATTTAACCGTTAATAAATGTGTGGTGGGTAATTGAATGCAATGAAAAGGTAGTTTTCCATAAGAGTACATGTTAAATGACGAAAAATATTTATTAAAATATCTTAGCTTCTAGGTACCCCGGAATATTAAAAATTTGACTGATTATTTTTTATGCATTTAACTAACTATGTTTCAAGTTTCATCCTTTTCTGACCGTTAATTCGTTTTACGGTAGAACCTCCTTAAAGAAGAGTTTTCATGTTAATCTAACATCCTCGTTTTCATCTAAATCATTTATTACTAAACAATATGCAATTATAATATTAATAATTTAATAACTTTAAGATAATTTGATAAAATTTCGAGAGTGTACTATAAATGGTTTTTGAAAAAAAAAAACAGGATACATCTAAAAAATATAATTTTTATAACACACGCATGAATATGGACATTTGTATGTAATGTATTTGTTTTAAAAAATATCATGTGAGACACGATGGAGGGACTTTTACGAAAGGTGTGATATTTTCAGTGTACTGTATACGTAAAAAGTTCCACTTCTCCCCCTTGATGCATAATAAACTGTCATGTATGATTTCTAATCTCTTTGCGGAAAGGGGGTTTATAAATTTCCTGCATTTGACTTTAATGCATAAAAAATACGATCCATTATAAAGACTTTGTTAATACACGCAAGTTAGATAGAAATCAGCTTTCATTGCGTTCTATACATATTGAGTAATAGCACTATTACCATTCCAAGTGTACTCCTACCTATATTTACCAGGAATTTCACAGCTGGGCGGAAGCTTGATCAATTTCATTCGCTGAAAAAGCAGTATTTTCAAATAAAGGTAATCGCGACCCGATTCAACTAGCGGCACAATATTTTCAAGTCAATAGCTCTCAATGTACGTAGCGATTTCGACTAAGGGCTGGATGTTGTCATAAATATAGCATTTTTACATTTTCATCGTATAATGTATTAGATTTTTGTAAAATTTCACCCTCCCCTCTTTTATCAAATGTCTACGTTTTGTGACCCCCTGAACCCGAAAAACATATTTTCACGAATGTGTCTGTCTGTATACATTATTTTCAGCTTGTTAGCACGATAACTTTCGAAAGAATTGACAGATTGGATTGGCCTTTGATATACCTACTCTGATTTAGTGTCCTCCACTGAAGGTCAAGTTTTTCAAGACAGCTTGAAATAAATTAATAAAATTGAAGAGAATTACAGAATACGAAAGAATTGAAAAAATTTAAAGGAATTCGAAATAATTGAAAAAAAATCAAGGCGGATTTAAGTGTATTTAAATTAATGCATTAGAATTGTTAATAATGTAAAATAATTCAACTGAATACAATGGAATTGAAAAAATTTTTTTTTTAATTTTTAATTGAAAAAACCAATGAAATTAAAAGATTTCAAGTTTGCGCTCATTTTAAACCTAAAAGTGTTTATTTGTTAAAAAGTTATAAGGAAATAAAATCATTCGGGATCCCCCAGACCAAATGTGGCTAAATAAGGGTCAAAAAATATGTGTTACCTCCTAAAGTTGACGTTTATCTTTCTCATCAAAGCAAAGACATCATTTTGATGTTCATTTTAGATTAAGGATATGTGTTACTTAAACCATATGAGCAAATTTAGATAAGATAGATCCGGTTTTTTCCTTACAATTTTTATTTTTTTGAAAAAGTAAAAATTATAAGAAAATGACGGGGTTGTTTAAATTTGCTTATATGGTAATTGCTACATGCCCTTAGCAGACAAGATTTTCATAGTTCACATTCTGTCGCGTATTTTCATTTATGCTTCCATCAATTTCCAAAGAATGTGCTCTTCGAAGTATTATATCTCACCAATTTCAGAGCCTGAACGACGAGACATTAGCTACGGCGCGGGTTCGGCGTTTGCACGAAGTAGGCACCTGTTTCAGCAGCAGTTCCAGGCATTCACTTTCAGAGCACATGCATGCGGCAATAATTATTCATGTGAGCCTGGAACGCGTTAATATTTACTAACGCTTATTTTATAAAACACTCGCGACACTGGTGACCATAATACCATATGTAATACTATGAACCAATACATACAGGTAAATTTCCTGGCAGTCTTGCACAATGCGCATGTACAGAAATACACTCTAGAGCTTTACTATATTTGAACAACATGCATTAAACTTTTATCTCATACGTCTTGAACAATCAAACTCCAATCTTCCTCGGTTGAAATATTCCGCTTTACTGTCCAGGATCGAGAAGGAGAAACGTTTTCTTTTCAACCAACATCGGTACCTATACGTGTCCTCTGCCAATAGGAACTACAACCGATCCCTTATCAGCACTGCTTCGTTTACGAGGGCTTTTTCAAATAACGAGGAACGATAAGTGCGCATACGTAGGTACTATATCTTTGGATCATTCATTATAAATTCCTATTAAGGTGTGCCGAAAAAACTCGATGTTATTATATTCAATGGAAATTGGGGTGGTTTTTATTTAGACTTTTGCACTTTTGTTCATTTATATCATATGACAGAAGGTACTGGTTTTATGTGAAGAATCACTTTTGCAATTTATATTAAATCTCCACGTTTTGAAACCCTCTGAGTAAGAAAAAACGTATTTTACAACGGTGTCTGTCCGTGATGTATATCCGTCATCTGTCGTCTGTCCGTGCATCCGTCGTGTGTCATCTGTCTTAAAATATTTACAAAATAAAGTATTACAAAAAATGTACCGAACGTTTAAGCACTCTTATTCCGATCTTTAGGAGATAAAGTTTTAATGCAACGTATCGAACATTATAATGGAATGCACTATTATAATGGAATGTATCGAACAACAGACTGGTGAGAATTCCAAGTAATGAAGGTGAAGCACATAAATGAGGGATGGAGAGGATAATTAGAGGTTTCTGCGAACGTCTGAGATCCATAGCTATAATTTCGAAACATATGAATTAAAAAGAAAGAAACGAATTAGGGTCAAATGTTCTGATTCGCGCGTGCACAACGTGGCGTGTGATGATACATACAATGCTGTATTGTATACAATACTTCTCTCGTTATTATAAATTTTGAGAAATTTAATTTTGAAATTGATTCGCATGTAACATCAAAGTCCTTCGAAATCTTCTAAAATCCGTTAACTGAATATACGTAAACAATAAAATTTTCAGCTTAATAATTTTTATATTTTCGCAATGAAAATCCGTTTATTAAATCCAAGGCTATCTTTTCACAATAAAACGAAGTCGCGCGTCGCATCGTATCGCCTGACCGTGAATCACTGAATACAGCTAGACATTACCAATAGTTCCCATTGAAAACTCTACAAGCCAATTTTCTTCTCGAAAATACAATTTATTCACTCCTGCTTCTCTCGACTTCTTCTATTGCTTCTGGCGAATTCTATAAACGTCTCAAAGGTTAACTTTGATTTTTCTCAACACAATCATCGAATTTAATTTTTATCGAATCTTCGATAATGCAGTGCTCTGAATGCTATCTGCAGAACAAGAGGAAGTAGGTTCCACACCTGTCATTAAGGTGGGGGGTCGTAACCTGAGGAGAGCAGTGACGTTCGAGAAATATCCCGGATAATAAAGAAAACGATGTGCGAACGAGGGGAAAGAAATGTCCCCAATCAGGGTACGATTTCCATCTCTTATACAAGGCGCGTGATCGCGATGGAGGGACACGAGAAACGAACTAGGATGTCCCCAAATAGGGTACGATCCGTATAAAGCAGAGATGTCCTCAAGCAGGATACAATCCCTATATTCAATACACACGTAGTCACGGAAAATAAAGTAGGAGTGTTCCCAATCATCAGGGTACGATTCCTAAGTTTGTAATCACCGAGTCGGAGAAAGGCAACAGTACTAGAGAGATTTGTAAGTGCAAAAAAAAAGTTCAGTTACAGAGGGGGTGTGAATAATTAACAATTTAATTAATTAATTACTTAATTAATAATATCAATATTAGGAACCATAGAATTCATCAGAATTTTAAATGGTGGGTAGGCACGCGAAACGTGGTCTTTTGACAATTAGAAGCCATTTCATCTAAGGAAGCCAACGAAGAATCCTCTAACTTATTTCAAACTCTCCAATCAAAAGTCAAAAATTTATTGGCATCGCTTTGAAAATTTTCAGTTTATGAATCCCACTTCCACTTTTCGTCTACCAACTTATGCTATAATCATGTAATAATCATAATAATCATAATTATCCAGAATAAAAACGACAAAGATATCAAAGAAAGGCAAGAAATGTGTTACCGGTTAGACGTGTTCGTTGGTGATAAACCACGAATTACGCATACTGCATGATAATTTCACTGAGCAGTGGCTGAAAGAGCCTTGGAAACTCGCGGCTAGCCACAAGCTCACATGGCGAACAAAGGATGACAATTACGGCCTCACTAGCTATGTCAGGCTTTCGTATACAATGACGCGTGGAAAGCGTCAAATCAGCAGATTATCACGGTCGCACATAACCACATCATAAATGTGAACATTCATGAGAAAGCGATCTAGTCTTAAGTTTACAATGTCAAATGACAGTTACAATAGTCTATACCTTGCGATGAACTAAAATAAGCACATATTGAATTCGACTTATGTGTCATCTATAAATATTAATTAATTATCCGTCGTCAATTTCACAAAATGCTTAGGAAGTTTTTTCTACAATTTTCTTTTTTTACATCTCTTGGGTACCAAAAGAAGAAAAAAAATGCCCAAAATAAACTTTGTTGGTGACATATTGTGAGCAGCTTCTCTGTTAGACGAAAATTTTGTACTATAAAGAAGCCCAACCTTCTACGTCAACGTTATTGTCTTGCAAGCTCGGTATCGCACAAAGCGGAAAGAGCGAGAGTGTCGGGGCACCTGGCACGAAACTTCCATGAACGAAGCTCTCACTTCTCGAAGCTCGCTAAACAAACGCTCTTCCTCCTTCCCATTCCGAAATAAAAAAAAAAAAAAAAAAATCTGAAAAGAGGAAGTGAGATATAGCGTGTCAAAAGCCGCATTCGACTAAAGCATCTGCCTATTGTGATTCTTTAAAAGAAATACTTGTGCAATTTAGAACACACATACAGAGCAGAAAGTCTTTGCACAAAGTCTTCAAGCTACAATTTTGTATAAGTAGTTGGGAGAAGAATCAATTGGGCAATCATCACATTTAGATAAGAAAGAAATAAGAAAGAAATTTGTGAAAGCAAGAGAGAAAATAGATTATTTCAAGTAACATATTTCTTTATTTTTGTAATGAAAAGTAGATTTGATAAATTTTATATACTTGAAATACAGTTTGGGGAACATTTAATTACAATTAATTAATTTTTAATTAAATAAAAAATGAGGTAATTAACATGTTAATTTTAACAATATTGATTTTATCGAAATCATCAGAAAGTGAAATTGAGATTGGATTATAAAAATTGCAATTCATTTTTAGATTAATGGACTATTAGAGGAGGACTATTAGAAAAGCATCTTCAATATTTTGTACAGAACATTTGAATGCAATGGTGAGTCTAGAAACCATCCTATAAGAGGATGAGCTATGAGTGACCCGCGGTTATTTCGGCAAATACGAAGTCCAATAGGAGGCCCCTCGAGCAACTAATATCCTCCTGTACAGTCCATGTGTTGTAGTAGTCAATGGAATTCCACATTGCTTGAAATCTACTGAAACTAGAAACGCAGTTTGATTTCTACCTAACGTAACTACCACGTTAAGGTAGAGTTCGTTGGCTGCATTAGTTAGCGCGCTTATATACAATTCAGTTTCTAGGACAGCGTCGTGGTCGTTGTAAAGACTCATGCGTCCCAGAATCCTCACAATGGAACCGACGATGAATAGACAGGGTGTGTTTGCGATGAGAGGCCAGTACAGAATTCATCCTACCACCTTCGGTGTTAAATTCGGTACTCCCTCTCGCCACCGATACGTTATGAGCATTGAGCACTGACGTGCTATAATTCATTGACGACTAATGCTGCTTCGATTCGATATGCCGAGGTACCCGGCATTCGAACACCTATCAACCCGTAACCGATGACCTTCTGCAAGATCAAAAACTTTCTCTCCTAAATGGTTTTTTCTATATCGATTCGTTTATAATTTCAGAATTGTAAAAAGATTAAATACAAACGAAAACATCTGCTGTTCCCTTCAAATATAATAATTAATGATGTATTTAATTAAATAATTATAACAATATTAATATTCATAGAATTCATCAGGGTCTTAAATGGGGGTAGGCGCGCGAAGCGCGCAATGGAGCGTATTTTAACATGTCAGTTCATTAATAATTATAATTCATTCATTCATTTCATTGGCGCAACTTTAAGAAACCTTCGACACTATACATAAATGAGCCCCGCAGTTAATGAAAGAATGGAGATCCAACACTCTCGAGAATTGTGAGCAAAACTAGTCTTGAAACTTTCCACAGTTGAAATATTTTATTTATGCTTACCATCCATTCTCTATTTAAATTAACAGCATAATTAAATTTCCTCAAAATTTTATGCTTCGAGCATAGTCTGAAATTAAAAAAATTTTGTGCAGGTAATTGTTAAAACTCGCTTTAAAATTCTGGAATTGCTACTCTCGACATTATTTAAATGTCCAACTTAAACATTTTACTAGAAGTGACAAAAGTGCAGCTTCCAAAGATTATAAATATACGTCTTCGAAGAAAAGAAGTAATTAATGGGAGAAGCAGGATTCTCGGAAGACTCCTACGAAAGAAAAGATCATAAAGATATTTTCCACGTGCAGCTTGAGAGTATTTTCTCATAATAAAGTTTTTAAATTCGTGATACAAAACGCCTTTACGACTTTCTACAAATTGAATCAAGTAACTTGCTCATTTGGCCTCCGAGAATTGCATATATATATATATATATATATATACGGTGGTGGCGGGCTATACAGCAGATCTGGCGGGAATACTGCTCAGATTTAAATAGATGTAAATTCCAATTAGTGAGTAATAAAATTCCGATATAGTTACATGTACAGAATAAAGCAATCAAAATCATGTATGTAGATAATAATCATCCTAGCCAAAATACAAAACAAGTTTTCAATCTGAATATTAGCTGTTTGGTCGACTGAACTCTGTGATGTACTACTTGGAGAATTCCTACTTGGACTGCATTCACTTACAATTAGGTACTATGTAGACCGTGTCTGAATTGAAGAAGTAAGATCCCAAGTAAATGCTTTCGCCTTAGGATGACTGAAGCATTTGCTTGATAACTTACTTTGTGAATTGGGATCACATACGACCTTAGTGAAAATAAATTAGGGATGATCCTTTTTTATTTAGTCTACTATTCACTTTCTATTAAAGCATTTTATTTAAACTTTCTTTATCCAGCAAAAAAGAAAGTATCGATACGACTTGAATTAACTAAGACCCGTGCATAAATTGTCAAATTTCAATTATTTCAAATTGTTCTTTAACTCAGAATCACTAGAAAAAGTGACTAGGCACGTTGGTACAACCAAGCACCAATGCAATATCAAGTAAAGTACTTTCTCAATAATAGAACCGTCTCTCTTGAAGCTTTCTATGGAAGCAAGTAGGAGGCGTGACTTTACGAAAGCCGGTATTTCACGACGCGATATAAACTACCAGACCTCTCGAAAAAGAGGAATTCAAATACGAAACTTGTTTCGAGAGTAGCCTACTCTACAAAGTTACTGAGATAGTTACTGAGATATTCTCCTTTCGTTATGCTTTGAGATCCATTTTACAACTTTACTGCTGCGAAGCAACGAAATGTTACAATCTTAAGAGCCACTTAAAATTTACAATTTTCCAGAATGCTATACAATGATTTGAATCTAAGCTTTTTTAGTCATTCTCTCATGAAATACATAAAACATCTGTAGCGAGGGGTTACACACGTGTGCGAGCCGCACGCACACGCATATCATTTCTCTCAATCCCCACTCTACTCTCACCAGTCAGCCATTACAGGCACATTTCATAAAACCGCCCGCGCAACAAGCATTCGGCAGTCTAGCTGGGCGAGACCCACCGAGCAGATCGGTGAGCTCTCGCTCTGGTGAAAACTCACACGCTTTACCTATCGATAGGTGCTACTATGGTAGGCTAAGCGCTGATGGAATTACAAGTGACAGGCGCTTCTGTACTTGTCAATTCAAGATGCTCTCTCTCTCACTTTCTTTTCCGCTCTTCTTCTCGAGAGTTGTCTATGCTCAGGCGCTTCTGACATAGCCAACTCTAAGTCGCTGAAAATCACAATTATCAGGCGCTTCTGAAATTGTAATTTCTCGCATTCCGTTCTTCCTAAACTTTCTTTCTCTCTAAATTTAAAGAAACGCGATTTTCACAATCCATAGGTGCTTCTATGATTGTCAAAATCAAACTCGAATGCTAATAGTTAGGCGCTTCTAATATTAGTAATTCACCGTTTAAAACTAGCTATTTCAAACTAAGGGATCACGACTCTAACTCCTCGATTTCCATTTCCGGCCAAATCATAAAAGTCAAAAGGAATAAATTTACTCTCGTCAGGTGCTTCTGAGAGAGACAAATTTAGCCAACTTAGACAAAATCCGATAGGCGCTTCTATGGATATTGCCTATGAAATAAATTAAAGAAACACACAACCGAACATTACTTTATCTCCTTCACTGTCAACCTTTCTCCCCGCTTACCGTAAAACCGTCGAAAGGAAGACAGATGTCGTCGATAATTGTAATCCGCTCAGTATCACTTGTGTACCAAATTTATTTCGCCGAACATAATTATTTGTTATAAATAAAGTCGTTTGACACGCCGATCATACTTTGATTTCAGGAGTCAGGATAATCGTTCCCTCGCATTCTCCGCCTCTGTTCTACCGATCTTCATTCTTCAAATAAAAATTTAATTGTTAAATTTCATAGAGTCGCACACTCAAAGTTTAAATTTAGAAATGTAAACTATAGGTTTAATAAAAGCATTATTTTATATTTTCGTTAACTAAACTTCAGGTCTATTTATTCGTCTTTAAAATACCTATAAACCCTGGTAGACTGAAGCGTCCGGTGAGACGAATATTGCATTAAAAAAATAGACCGTTACACATCTAGCAACTAGCAAGACACATCGCTCAACAACTAACATTTTATGTCCACTTCCAATCCTAAGCAAATTGATCCAAGCCTCATACGAAAAGATTTTTTAGTTCTTCTGAAATATTTTTAATCCTTAATCCGAATTCACCTGTTAATCTTCTGCAATCCGTACCTATTCCTAATCTGCATTAATCCGAAATCAATCCGGTCGTCTTCCAATCCTATTCAATGCCGTAGTCTCAATCCAAATTAATTTAAAACCAATCCAAACTAACCATTCAATTCTTTGCAATTTGTGGCTTCAATCTGAATTAATCCGAAATAAATCCAATCTCCACTACACGGATTACGAATCTTTCTCCTCTTCTACTGTACCCTCAGTTCGAGCATTTTACGCTCTTCCTTTAAGGGCATGTGATACTTTGAAAAATTATGAGTTTCAAATAAACCCATTGTTTAGCCCCAAAAATGAATATTTTGCCCTGAAACTTTAGAAAACGAAAGAGAACATTAAAACGGAACGTTATTGACTCTTTTTATCTTGTATAATGAAAAAAAGTTTAAATTTGATAAAATTCGTAATGCATTTGTCACTTTGAGGTTAGGTGCTCTATGTCCAAGTACTGACAAATGACTGAATATGAGTGATCAAATAAACCCATTGTTTAGCCACAAAAATGAATATTTTGCTCTGAAACTTTGGAAAACGGAAGAGAACATTAAAACTGACCGTTATTGACTCTTTTTATCTTGCAAAATTAAAAAAAAGTTTCATCTTGCTAAATTCGATCAAAAAGTATCACATGCCCTTAACCGATGAATTATTCGGTAAACTTCGTAGATCTTCGGCAGCATGTTTCGTCTTGCTGCCCAACGTCGGTAACCCGTAACGTTGGCTAAACTGTTGTGAGCTGGGCCTGTTCGTCTGAAAACATCTTGCGTTAGCAGACTAATTGTACGACGGAGTTGTTTAGAGATAGAGTGGCTACACGGAGAAAAATGTAACCTCTAAATGTACTGGAGCTTCTGTGTTAAAGAATTTACGTTTTTGTTACAGAAAATAAAGATAGAAATGACAGATTTTTTGAGTTAATATTACTTCCCAATATGTCAGGTTTACATAAAATTTTTGTAAGCACCTCTGTAAACGTAACTAGAAATATCTGTAATATTTACAGATGTTAGTGTTACATTTACAGATTTACAGATTTACAGATTTTTCATGTTAGTGTTATATTTACAGATGTTTCATGTTAGTGTTACAATTAAATCCTGTCATAGTTGCAGATTCTATTTACATAAATTTTATGTAATGAGAGTACTGAAATTTTATGCTGTCACTATATTAGCATAGGAAAACTGTATAACGGTTACAGACTTTTCGATAAGTTTAATGGAATTTTTTTCTCCGTGTACAGATGTAAAAAACCTTTCGGCACTTTGTCTTGCATCTCTTATAATATTTCATTGCTTCTTCCCCTCAAAAAACCCGTCACTTTCTATGTCTATTTAGCTCTCTTTTCATGACTCTTCCTTAAAATCGTACAATCTCTTAATTAGTTAACCGATGAATCAACGCATGATCCATAAATATTCATAATTATCAAGTCTTCAACTATTTCACAATTTGAATGCGTTTAAGTGCATGCGGCTGTCTGAAACATTCATCTTTCACACTATGAATCCTCTGTTTAATCCCAACTAACATGACTCACACTGCCAGCTTTAACAAATGTTAAATTGTGGATTGACTGCAATCATTTTGATTAAATTTTCGATTAATTTGGAATAAAAGTTCGGATTGATTTTGAATAGGCCTCGGATTGATCCAAATTGAAAACTTTCTTAGGATAAGATCACAATGCAACTGTTTGGTTCCGATAAAAATTCGGAAATAATTCGGAAATTTTTGTATTCGTTCGGAATGAATTTCAATCTGAAACTTTCGCCAGGGGACTTCTTTGACGAAACCTGATTGACACCAATTAAAAGTTCAATCGGACTGAACAGGATTCAATTGTACTTTTTACTAGAAAGGCACTCTTCACTGTAAAGAGAATTTAGTGATTTTTTTTTTACATTCTCATCAAAGAGAATGTATTAGATTTTTTTTCATCGAATAGTTCTTCTTTTAGTTTTATTATAACTTACGATCTTCTCATCTACCTTCGCCTTCCTTCTATTATCATGTCGAGAACACAATCAAATACTAAATGTTCTTCGACGGTGTAATGTTTTTTTTTTTTAATCTGCAAGCTATTATAGCGATGACGATGGCTCGTGTGGCACGCCAGCTGGTAAGATCGATGTTGTGGAATTCCGCCGTGCACGCTACGTTAATGTTCCAGCCGCCATGGTTAGGCTTTGCATTCACATACTGGAAAACTCTATTTACCATTAGTTTTAGTTCGTTTAATCAATAAGATATAATAGGATGTCACTTTATCGCTGAAACATAACTAATATAAGAAAAACCAACCTGTTTGCGATTGAACAATTTGATATAATTATCACTTGATCTAGTTCATTCACATATTCAGAACACAATTCCGATAGTGGAGAACGTTCTGACAATTTCGTAATAGGAAATTCTAAACATAACCTGACTACCAAAGGGATGATGGATAACATGCCATTTTCCAGCAGGAGTGGGATCCTCAAATACGGAAATACTTCAGTAAGACTTATTATACGAATATTCCGATATGATGATTGGTTTTAGTTTTAAAAGTAAAAATTTCATTGAAGAAAGATGTTCCTTTATTTTCCGACTAGGAGTTTCAAGGACTTTTCATTAATTGTATGTATGTGGGACATTCTTTTACAAACAGTACACCAATTTTGACTTTAGGATGTAGAATAACCAGATAATTTCTTTACGGCTTCTATTTATGAAATAAGCTGTTACGTGAATAAGGATTTTTTTATAAATTTTTTTTTTTTTTTTTTTTTTGAGAAATATATGTTAATTCAAACTTTCGATAAAATTTGTTAAAATACTTAATTCTCTCGTACTTTAACTTCATTATCTCCGGTTAAACTAATCGAATCAATTAAAGTTTCGCTTTATTTCTCACCTTGTTATGTTAGCTTTTCATATGAGTATTTACATAATTTTTATTTTGTTAATTAACTATAGATATTAGCAAAATTAAAAATATGTCACAAATAAAAAAATGTCATATTGTGCATTTGCATGCATGCATGAATTAAAATGTATAATGTTAAAAATCAGATAATCATATTTTGCTGCCCTTAAGTGGGCCCCGTAAATCTCTAAGTTGGCCCTGCTAATGACTTGATTTGCGCATCTACATATATATTCACAACGATATTGCGTAAAAAAATCTGTATTATGAGAATTCGTACGTGTGAGGAATGAAAAAATGCTAAAGATAGTAATTTTTGTTTCTTTGTGGCAAGCAGACGCTTTGTTTCAACTGCAAATTTGCGATTTAAATTTCTCAGAATGTCACATTGTAACAAAATGAGAAAAAAAGGAAGACTGAAGCGTATATAGGCGACAAAGGTAGACGAGAAGTTGGTTAAGCGAAGAACGAATAGAGTGTGTGAGGGTGGTGTATAAGGATGTAAAATAGACGTTGAACATGAAAGTAGAGAAGAGGATGACAAGTACAGAACGAACACACAATTCTTTCACACGAATCTCACGTAATGTGGCGTCCCAGATTTTTTCCTTTATCCTATTTTTCGTACTTTTTTTTAATACCTGCAGCAAAAGTGTGACATAAATTTGAATCATTAACAATATAGAGGAAAACTGTAATACATACTACACATATCCTCAATGAAAAGGAAAAAAAAGAGAATGCGAAGAAAATGTGAAAAAAAATATAGTTTCGTCGAGTAGGTAAGCTTGCTTCGGGATATTTTTCTTATTATTTAATTTGATGAATACACAAAAATGCTTTTTTGTAAATTACATATACCTTTCAAAAGCTTAAAACCTCTCCTAAGACACACTAAAAACAGATTCTCTCTAACTTCGATTTGGTTTGGGGTGCCTGATGTACCGAGACAATTAGGGACAGGCACTGACGCAAAAAAGTTGTTTCCGTTTTAATCGTAAAAAATGCTGTTAAAAAATCATAAATTCAATTTTTTCACCGAAAAACGTTAAGTATAAAAAAATATTACCAAGAAAAGTTATTGAACTCAAAAAGATCTCTATAAACTCCTGAACCACTTTTTTTTTATGGGATAAGTAGTTTTCGAGTTAATCGCAAAAAATACTGTTAAAATATCAAAAATTAATTTTTTTATCCCACAAAAAACTTTCCAAAGAAATATCGGATTTGATTTCGTTTTGGCAGACAGAAAATATATACAGAAAATCGAGCGTGAAGCGCAAATATAAGAAGGACCACGGAGCGCAACGAACAAATCGGATGCGCAATAGACGCGCTCAAACTTGCGAGCAATTCACCATATAAGAAATTAATTGCGTTTTACCTGGCGACTGGTAACTTTATTTTTTAATTGCAACCAATTGAATTCAATTGAATCTTTTCTTGCAGGGTCTATTTTCTGGAGGATCTTCCACTTTGTGTTATGTTTTTGCTGTTCCAAATTTATCCCTTAAATGAATAATCACGTGCTCTCATTCTGGAAGACCTTTTCGTGAATTTTACTTTTTCTTGAAAACCTCTTATTTTCCCGACAATACTATGTTCGTCTGAGAAAAAAAAAATACGAACAAAAAGAAAACGCGTGAGCTATCTTATGGGCTGTTTCTCCAACGTGGAGCCTTTCCTGCGAATACGACTCAAGGCGGCAGAAACTTGGAAATATTGTAGTTTATGACGTTCATAATGTTTCAAATGAAACGCAACTTTTTTTTTTATCAAAATAAGATTCAGCTCATTCATCAGCTTACACTACACTCGACTCCCTCAATAGTCAACCCCGCAATAGACACAATAGACATTTGATAATCACTGCGCATGCGTTGCGGTCCGCATCTTATTGGTTGATATTCACAAAATACTCAAAATAGAGTACATTCTTGCACATGTATCGAACCGTACTTTTTGACACGACGTGTTCAAAGTTTGATTTAGTATACGCTTTTTTATCGAACACGGAGAAAAATGGAAGTCAGCGGTTTTGTAATATTCACACAAATTCTTTACACAAAACTTTTATTATAAGACAGAGTCCAATAATACGGTATTCGTTCCTAAACAGATCACTAATGATTACCGTATTTTTGGACTCTATCTTATAATTAAAGTTTTTTTTGAAGAATTTGTGTACATGTTACAAAACTGCTGACTTCCATTTTTCTCCGTGAATGAAATCCCTTGAAATTTCATTTAATTTCTTGATATAAAATCCATGAAATTTTTTTGAATGCATGAAAATATCTCCAATCTTTTAAAATTTCTTGAAATCTTCAGAAACCCTTTCAAAACTTAAGTTCATTTTATTTATTTCATAAATTTTTCTAGAAATTTATTAAAATCTTTAATGTCTTATAAAGTTTGAAAGCTTTGTATTCCTCTGAAATCCCGAAAAATCTCTTAAAATTTGGAAAATCCTGTCAAATCCTCCTAAAGAAAATTCACTGAAAAGTTAATAATCTCACAAGATTCTCATTCATAGTTCTTGTAAAGATCAGCATATTTATCGACATTTTTGTAACTGAAACATTTCACATTTTACACTAGCACGCCATCTAAGACAGGAAAAAACAGCCAATAAGGATCGTCCAATAGGATGAGATTGCGATTTTATACTTTACTGACTCGGTAAATAGATCATAAACTTGCTGCTTCATATCACAAAAGAGTTAGACTTTTATTTTGCCTCCAGTTTCATTGAACAAATTCATCAACACTACTCGCTCTAGATTCTAAAAATCGCTAATAAAAAGCTGAAACGAAACTCGACTCTTTAATCCCTTGATGAAATTTCGCATCGACTGCAAAGCCACCGGCGCATGAACATTTATTTATCATCCTGTGCTTTGAGATTATTTTGTTCGGCGCGCTTTAAGCTCTAGCGAATAAAGAAATAGAGATAAACGAAACTGGCAGCATTTAACGTGGCTTTCGTAATGCACGCAAAGCTCCATTCATCTCGGCTGGTTTTTGCCGAACGCATTTTTGCGCACTACAAAATATTGAAGCCGACATTAAAATTTAACGATGCAAAATTATGAAACATTCGTAAATTTGAAGCAATGACATAGAAATTCACGTGTCCATCAGTCGGTGTCTATTCGAAATTTTCAGATATTTTCGATAATGAAGGTCAACCGCACTATTATAACAAAGTGTAGGTACTGTACTCCCTAAATTTGAAACAGTAAAAACTCACTGATTCACAGTAAAATTTCACTGTTTCCGACAGTCTCTAGGCTTCCACTGTAAATCAGTAAAAAGTAACTGTATGCGCCAGTAAGTATTACTGTTTTATCGCAGTTCCAAAAACTGTTCACTTTAGTACTTTTTTACTAATTCCCAGTAAACTCCACTGACAAATCAGTAAAGTTTACTGTCTTACCAGTTATCACAAAATGCACTGTTTCAATCAGTGGTATTTTTACTGTTTCAAATTTAGAGAGTATACATATATTATTTAGTAGGGAAGAACGGGACCATTCAGGACACTTTTTTTGTGAAATGCTTACATTTTTTGAACCCCTGAAACCTAGAAACATGTTTTTAAGAATGTGTCTGTAGATTTTTAGAATTTTAACACGATAACTTTCGAAAGAATTGTCAGATTGGATTAGTCTTTGGTGTACTCTTTTATTGTCTTTTTTTTTTTAAT
The DNA here is from genome assembly GCA_904066005.1 of Synergus itoensis. Taxonomy (NCBI): domain Eukaryota; kingdom Metazoa; phylum Arthropoda; class Insecta; order Hymenoptera; family Cynipidae; genus Synergus; species Synergus itoensis. Next base: position 666,846 of record CAJFCP010000173.1, read on the forward strand.
TTACAATTTCTATACACAGATATATTCGTATTGCTCAGAAAGTCGAATGATTGGTCCGTATGACTTTTTTTTGATAAAAAAAGTTAATTCACATAACATCTAAATTGAAAATAGGAAGGTTTGGGGAATTTTAATTAAAACTTTTTGTTTTATTTGAGAAAACTGGAGAAATAAAAGGCATATGATAACGACTAAATACCATCACAGATTGAAATTAGTTTTAAGATGAACATCAAGATGACACGTGCACGCACATCACAAATTGTAATTTCCGTTCAACTATTTTTTTAATTTCAACCCTAGTGTTGAAACTGTTATACTTTCGCCCCTCTGCGAAGGCATTAAAAGTCGAATTTTCAATTTAGATGTTATGAAAACATATTTTACACTTCACATTCTACATTTGACATTGTGCATTTCACGTCTTATATTTCCAATTTCATATTAAATTTTATTTTTCTCATTTAGTTTTCCGTTTTTGAAATATGAGATAAATTAAGAAATAATGACATTATGGTAAACGAAAAATTAAATGTGAATTTAATATCCATATCCAATAATATCCAATGCTTTTTATGCTTCTTTTCTCTTTAGGTGCGTCAAAATCATCAAAACATCAAAATACTAAACCAACAAAAGTCCCAAACCATCTCATAATATAAACCCTATGTTCGTGTTCGTGAAATGCTGTGGAGATATTCATAAGCTCTAGTGTATATTATAACAATTCCCAAGTTCATTTTTAAACAATCAACTCCCATGTACGAGTATATTCCGATATAAATTTTGTGGCAAGAGAAGCACCGCTTGGTTTGGTATCACGTGTCTCGAACGTGAATATCTATACACGTGTATAATGTATATTCTATTCAATGTATAAACCGCATGGTGGAACGTCATCACGTTGTCGGTGCCATTCCACAATTTGGAGCTGCGAAACTATTCGCGTTTAATAACGTAGACTATATAGAAAGCTTGAGCGGAAGTGTGGAGTTAGTTGTAGATACGTATGCTCTTCTAGTGGCGCCGTTGAGGAAATGCCAGGAAAATAATCGCCAAAGGCTAAAACTAATAGGAACCTATGCTAATTCACATGTACGCTCCACTGACCACGGAAAACTAATTTAAACTAACAACATTCGCATATAATCATTCGTGCCTTCCAGATTTTAGACATCAAGTATACATCATACTATACTACGAAATTTTCATAACAGAGTAGGTACCCGTTAAAGTTGAGAAACCGAGAGCGTTTCTTACCCTGATTGCTGCCGTCTTTGAAGCCAATGGAAGAAAATACGTGGAGGGCAAGAAGAAGCACTCTCCATTGGTTACTAAACGTAGTCAAATATACCTATACTGTGTAGCAAAATTTACATTTACAGTTTGCATCACGCAAACTGCCTGCGATTAAGCGTGTTTGCTGCAAATATCATCCATTAGAGGCGATGAACATTACGAAGATTAAGAAAAAATTATGTGACCCTATACATCAATTGATAATTTCGTGACGTACCTAAAAACACTGTCGAATTGAAAAGTATTATTAAAAAGTAATGTCATTTTAATGCTATTCCCCATTCTACTTTCTGCAGAATTCGCATTAAATTTAATCCCCGCGAACGCGAAGTATGGGCATTACCAATAAGTGACGGATTTTTTGGAGCACTAAACTGAATATCAAATGGCCGTGTCTCTAGGGCACTGAATATCTTGCTAAATATGCTCCGAATACTTATATTCGGAATGAAAACATTCACCCATGTCAAAAGGGGCGCTGCGTGGCGCCACAACAAGCATCTCGGCTGTAAACATACAATTTGACAGGTAATGTTGTCAAAATGTTTGTGTTATCACGCAAAAGCTATACACCGGTATCCAGAAATATGATCGAAGGATAAAATATTCTTAATTCTGGTATATGATTGTAACGTACTGTGGAGCTAACATAATTTTTACTCATTAAAGCTACCCTTATTATTAGATACAGTACTTTCTTTATTTAATTGGACAATTAATACAATTATTTACAGGTTAAATCACAAAGTCATACTTGAATTTGTGGAAAACTTACGAATTTCAACTATACGGATGAAAATCTACTTTTTTTCCGTATTCAGTTACATTTTTTATTGAAATAATACATTCTCTCTGACGAGAATGTAAAAACTTGAGTAGGTTTGTGTGGAATTGAAAATCGGTGCGTAACCTCACTAAATTTTTTATCTGAATGTGTTAATCACCATGTCATAGTACCTTCTCTGAACGCACTTATAACATAAATTATGTCAGTATTAAAAGTCAAATCAGCTTACCGGAGCCACCTAGCTTTTTGTCTGCCACGCCACTGCACACGTCTAAAACGAGAATTGAGCAGATAAAAAAAAAAAAAAAAAAAAAACTACACACGAGTGTAGGTACTCGAAATTCAAGCGTTGAACGCATTTCGAATTCTGAACAGAATCGTGGATAACGTTAGTTCGGTTCAGAGGTATTTGTAACCATGAACTGCTTTTATTGAATCTCACTTTCTTGTTCGAGACGACTTTTCACTAGATATAGCATATACCGTAGATACGTACGTGAAAAATAATTTAAGTGGATAGTATAGAGCGTGAGAGTACACAGTCTGATAACGTTAGCTGTTAAAACTTTAAAAGGTAAGCGATAGTCGCTTACTTCTCTGAATATACGATCGAATCTATAGAAATCATTAGAAATAGGCAGATTTAAGTGTCTAGAGTGGTAATCACATTTTTACTAACAATGTATTAATACATACACTAAAGGGCTGTGCCTCCTGCATGCATCAATCCCATAATTAATATATTTTTGAACTATGTTATTTTTTAATTACCTTTCGTAACATTTGCTTATAACATTATTTTTATTTTATTTGCTGTAGTGTTGATTAAGGATGTTGGATATGAATTAAATTTTTGGTTAGTGTAGTATATTTAGTACAATATTACAATATCTTTTCCAAAAGCATATTCGAGAGGATCTCAATATGGGTCAATGTATTTGATTAGGGTAGTTTCGTTTCTTGAAATAATATAAGTAACTAGATTTCTTGAAAATCTATGAATTAAACATTCGAAGAAAATATTGTAAATAAGAAAAAACATATTCCCCTCTTTAAAATTGTTTGTCTCGAGAATTGCAACGCGTTTGATTGATATTACGTGATCAACTAATCTCAATTGTATATTTATTTTTGACTTTTCACTAGAGAACACTTGCATAGAGAGGTAATTTGGCCTCCTCTTATTGCGTATAACGTTCTATGAAAGTGAAAATTCATCGCAAGGAGTGTAATGAAAGGAGTCGACAGCCACCACATGCATCGTTAAAATCACTTGAGAGTAACATTCCAACGTTGCCTTTATCCTAGTATCCGGCAAGCAGCCATATACGGTATGCATGCACTAGCGCGCTTCGCGCCGCGAAATCTATTCAATTTACTTTTTTCAGCGAGGAATCCATTCCGCTATCCGATGAAAAAGAAGCGACGAACCCGAAGCACTAGAATTTGGAAACCAAGGATGAAACTTCTCAATGCTTAAAACTCCAAAGAAGCACTTCTTTTGTAACCTCGGTCTCTTTTCCCGTCTCGAATAATTTAACGAGGTTCACTACTGACTAGATCTCCTGTATCGCTCTTAGAATCCAAATACCTTAGAAAATAGATCAAGAAAGTATTGATGCACCCGAGGGGGCATTGTCGCTCCTGGCATTGTGTAGAAAACAAAAAACGTAAATCCATTCCTATAGAGATCGATTATGTAATTTTTTGCTTTTAGCTTTTCGATTTTTGGTTTTCGCGGTTTTTCATCTTGCGCTTTTCACCTTTCACTACTCTAAATTCATTCTTGGTTTCACGCCATTGACGGATATCTTGATTTGATATCTTGCTTTAAATAGTCTAATATTTAGACTTGACTGCTGACAACAGCCAATGTTGTTTTCCAATGATTTTCATAGTACAACGCGGAAACAAGTAGAAGCTCTTAAATTCATTAAGCAAATTATTATTTCTTTGTACTCGGACAGCACAAGCTTAGCAGGTTTCCTTAAAAGTAACATCCTCGTTAAGAGGAAATAGGTATATCCCCGGAAGAATTTCAGGGGTAGGTAGGTATCCTCTTATATTTTACAAGCACATAATATGATAATAAAGCTTTAATTTGCTCTCTGCGGGTGGAATGAGAGGAGTTAACGTCCCCGTTTGGCGTATACAGGATACTTGAAGGCGAATGTGTTATTCCTTTCTCCGTTTCCCTACATCGTGCATTTCTCCTCATTATTTCTTACGAGCAGAAGATATTTCCGGGTGTTTTTCGCAAAAAGTTTTACGCTCTGGGGTAAAAGGGAGTTGTAGAAGAGAATAGTGAAATTTCAATTTTCTCACCGCATTCTAAGCACCGAAATATCTACTCTATTTACTGTAGACTGAATGCTGATACTCTTTTTCGTGGTGGTAATAACACCTCTGTGCTTTTTCCTACGACTCTCCTTGTACCTAATAGTTAGAAACCTTCAGAAGAAGGCAAGTTCCATTCTTATTTAAAAATAACGTCAGGAAATTATTTTACCTCATTTAGCAAAACTCTCGCTGATGTTCTCATTTTCAGTTCCATATAGAGTATTTTATTTTCTGAATTTCATTCCCTCCTTTCATCTTTTAAACATCACTTTTTCAATTTGCACTTTTTACGCAGTTTCAAAAAAAAAAAAAAAATTGAAAAAAATCCATAACTTATGCAAATTGTTTTCTCTGCATTTAGAGATGTGATGTGACCGCAGGTTTTGCAGAACGATTTCCGGAAATCTGACTGTCTGACGGGATATCTTGGAAAAAGAGAAAAAATCATCATCTCATAAATCGTTTTATGGCACAATTTTCAAAAACCAAATGAAAAGTTTTACTAAAGTGCAAAGATCAAAAAATAATGTTTATATTATACATAAATTTTCTCCTTATTTCACCTGTAATGCAATCGCTCGCATGTTTTAGGATTTTCATAAATCCGTTTGGCGATATTTGCATACCAAAGGCTAATCCGTACCGATTGAAATGAAAATGCACAGCTCCCATGAATATAATTTTCTTAGGCGGGTGAAACAAAGCCCTTGGAAAGGGATGCGATTTATTCGCACGAGAAGCCCCACTGTTACTACCAAAAGGAGCCAAGGTGGAAGCGACGATGGCTCGAAAGGATTTTGTTTTTAGCTCAGGATAGGCGCGCTTTCGCAACACTTCCGCGCAGTGAATCTCAGGAAATGGGACGTCTTTGGTCTATGTCTTGAGATAGGTAAAGCCTGCAGAGGCTCAGCAGGAAGTGAATACAAACTGCAGCACTGCTGACGCTGATTGTATTCGAGGTACTTCACAACGTCGTAAGAACTGTATAAAAACCATTCAACTCATTCATAAAACAATTTAGTTTCTTTAAATCCACTTTCAACATTTCTTTTATTACGCCGCACGGACTACTAACACAGCAAATTTATTCGTTGAATTGTGTGTACAATGTACACACATGTGCGTGGCGTACATGTGTACACTCAACGGAAGGAATGCTATCGAAATTGTAGGTACCGTACCTACCTAGAGCGCGGGCGGTAGAGAGAAGCCGATGTCTGACCAAAAATGATTCGAACCACTAACGGGCGAGACTCCCGTGCTCGGCAGTGATTCGAGGGTAGCTGCAGTCAGACACTTTTAGTCTAATTGTAAACGTACAATTTTCCCACTTTTCCATTGTTCCTAAATTCTCACAACACATTTTCGATGGGTCCTATAAGAAAGTACGTAACTCGCGCTGACAAATAGAATCTACACAACTCACAGTGACGAATAGAAAGTACGCAACTCGCTGTAGCGGATAGAAACTAAGTATGTCTCAAACTCCAATATTTTAGGAGACCGTTTTGAAAGTTTAATTAGTATCAACAATTATTATTACCAATTAATACGCTTTACAGCAATGCATATAAGAATTGAAGCATCTTTATTAGGGCTTTCAATATGCTCCAAAAGTTTCTGATGGTGATTAAAAATCCGACAAAATTAAGCTACTTCGTTTCTATCTGCTACCGCGAGTTGCGTACTTTCTATTCGTCACTGTGAGTTGCGTCGATTCTATTTTTCAGCGCGAGTTACGTACTTTCTTATAGGAGCCATCGGTTGAAGTATATATTTTGACAAAAAAGAACACGAAAATGTTGCGCACATTGATTGTATTTGAAGTAGATTATAGAATAATTCACTATCCTTGCCTATCTTAAAAAAGTGGTGTCACGAAATGTCTCGAAAATCTCGCATGCATTGTTGTTGCAAACCTGATTGGCTTTTGAATGACTTGAAATTGTAACAAGGAAAACAAAATAATAGCGCACATGTTGATTTGATGGTCTCTTAAAATTGTACAAAAAACTTCGAAATCCTCCAAAATTCGTTAAAATCTTTTAAAATATTCTTAGAAACCTCTTGAAATTCATTAAAATTTGTGAAAATATCTAAAAATTCATATAAATCCTCAAAAAATTCCACCAAATCCTGAAAAATTTTACAAAATTTTTTGAAAATCAGAGAAATATCTTGAAATTCCTTAAGGGCATGTGATACTTTTTGATCGAATTTAGCAAGATGAAACTTTTTTTTAATTTTGCAAGATAAAAAGAGTCAATAACGGTCCGTTTTATTGTTTTCTTCCGTTTTCCAAAGTTTCAGGGCAAAATATTCATTTTTGTGGCTGAAAAGTTGGGTAATTTGATCACTCATAAAGCATAGAGCACCTAACCTCAAAGTGACAAATGCATTACGAATTTTAGCAAATTTAAACTTTTTTTCATTATACAAGATAAAAAGAGTCAATAACGGTCCGTTTTAATATTCTCTTCCGTTTTCCAAAGTTTCAGGGCAAAATATTTATTTTTGTGGCTGAAAAGTTGGGTAATTTGAAAATCAATAAAATCGAAAAAAATTGCTCATATAGTAAGTATCACATGCCCTTAAAATTATTAGAAATCTCATAAAATACTTTATGAAATCCTTTAAAATTTCTTAAAATCCTTTAAAATTTTACAAATTTTTTATAAAAATCTCTTAAATTCTTTTAAAATGCCTTAAAATCCCTTAAAATTTCATGAAATCCTCAAAAATCTACAAAACCTTTTGAAAATCAGAAAAATCTCTTGAAATCCACAAAAATTTGACGATAACTTTCAAAACCTTTTTAAATTCGACGAAATCTCTTCAGTAATAAAAATCTTTTGAAATCCCTCAATAAAATTACCCAAAAAACTTTAAAATCCTTCAAAATCTATAAAATATTTTAAAAGTTATCAAAAATCCCTTAAATTCTCTTAAAATCATTTAAAAATCGTCAAAATTTGTCACAATACGTTAAAATCTCTGAAAATTTCACACAAAATCTTCCAAATCCCTTAAAATTCGTTGAAATATCTTAAAATTTCTACAAATTTTACAACATTCAAAATCCATTAAAATCCTTTAAAATTCTTTTTAAAATCTCTTAATAATGCATGAATTCCTTTAAAATTCCACGAAATATCCTGAAATCCTTTAAAATTCTACGGAATCATTTGGAAATTCTAAAATTCTTTTGAATTTAGTCAAAATTACTTGAAAATCGTCAAAATCCCTTAAAATTCTTAGAAATCTTTTGAAATTCCTCTCTAAAAAAATGGTGTCACAAAATGACTTGAAGTTGTAAGAAGGAACACAAAATAATCGCGCGCTTTGCGCGCGTGTTGGTTTACTAGTCAGATAAAATTGAAAACTGCCAGTAAAAGTCTCTTTGTTCTTTTGTTGCAGCGACAGTTTCGTGGCCAAGGCAGGAACAACCCTGTCCAATTGCAGGGGATTTCTGCATGAACGGCGGTACCTGTCTATTTTTTGAAACTGTCGGTGAACCAGCATGCAGGTAAGAAGAATTTACATTAATTTTGTGAAACTAACCTTGTGTATAGACGGCGCTGAATGAACTTCCAGACTATAAAATTTCACATTTCCTTCAAAAAAAAGTTTATTTCTTTTGAAATTTTCATTTATACTACTAGGCATACCCAGGAAAACTGTCATCTTTCTGTCACCAAGATTTTACAGGTTAACCCACACTTAAAATACAAGTTCAATTACATGAAAAATTACAGACGGACTTCCTGAAATAGGAACAAAAAAGCTTACTGTTATCAATGAAACCTTCATGAAAAGATGTACCTAATATCGAATAGTTGGACCAAATTCCAAAACTATACCTGTGTAATATTTGTCACGAAATGGAATGCTTTTTATGCTCACTGCATTTTTGCGCAACATTTGCAAATTCTGAAAAAAAATCTTCAGAACTTACAATCTTTAAAATCTTTTGTAAATCTAATAAAATCAGTATTTAAAACCACTTTAAATATCTTGAAATCATTTAAATTTTTTTTTTAAATTACTTAAAATACGACATTGAAATCCTTTAAAATCATTCGAAATCCCTTAAAATCGCTTGGAACTTTTTTAAACCACTTTGCAATCTTTAAAATCTCTAAATTTATTAACATCTGTACTTAAAACGATTTAAAATATCTTGAAATCCTTTGAAATAATAATGAGATTCTTCTGTAGACGCTTCGACGACTACCCTATGTATACAGATCGTGGCACTTCGAATAATGCACGTTCCTTGCGTATGAATCGAGGCATGCACCAAGCAGACAACCCGTTTATCGTTTATCGCAGCTGCATACTATCGACTTGGCTTTCACCTTTTAGACAAACCACATACCATCGACCTTACCTTCATCATATATGTATACGCCAACCAAACCCCTGCACGGTAATACAAACTTTTTCACCCCATACGGTTCACTAATAAATCTTTCTCCTTTAAAGCAACACATTCCGTTTTAGCGACGCGTTTGTTTGCCTTAGCCATTCCCTCCCCTCCCCTCAACTTGTTAACTTTACGTTCTTACCACTTATAACCAAATTGCCGTATAAAATATGACCCGTGACGATGCGTACCTATATACACATTTTATGGCCGGTTCGCCCTGTAGAAGCTGCAAATTTTATTAAAGCGGAATTTGCCGAACTAAATATTGTCTAGATAGAATCGAAAAATGGACCACTTCGCATCTACATATACATATAAATGTCGTCAAACTTGAAAGTTTAATCATGTTTATATCCGTACAATCCAACCCAACGTCATATGGGTGCAGAAACGGGCCTCTGACGAGGTTCTAGTCGGAATTTCCATTTTTAATAAAAATATTTTTATACAATTATGTATTATATGTATAATATTAAAATTTCAATCTTACATTGGTATTCCAACCTTAAAATAATACCTATAACAATAAAACCCGTATGTAGTAGATAATGAAATAAGGTATTGACGAGTTTTCCGCACGTCAGAGTCATCATACATCGTGTAAAAATAGGAAATGTACAATTTTCTGAATGGCCAAGTCTGCAGAGGAAAACAACATCGGCGTATCTATAATATATAAATATAATATATTATTCAAGAAAATAATCTCTTTGAAGGTATTAATAATTTTAAAGAACGTTAAAGAATTTTAAGGGACTTGGAATGATTTTAAAGAAAGGAAACACACGCAAGGAACGTGCATTATTCGAAGCGCATTATTATCTGCATACATATAGAATAGTCGTCAGAGCGTCTACAGAAGAATCTCATTATCGGTAGAATACTTTTTTTGTGAAACAAAAGAGAGGACGAAAGCACATCAGTCTGCGATTGCAATTAAAACTACCAGGAGTAAGTACCTATTGGATGCGATTCCTCGAGAAATAGAAGCATTTCGAAGCAGGGAAAAAGGAAGGGTTAAAAGTAGGACTTCTTATTAGAAGAAATCAAATTTGTATGAAATGGAAAACAAAGAGAATTTTAATTGTCACTTATGAGCCGGATATTATTTCATTCAAGAGAATGTAGACACATTTCCGATTTTCAGAAGAGGGCTTCAGCTTCAATAAATGAAATTTGTGTTCTTGAGTATACATTTCAAATGGAATGGAGCTTTTTGTATAAAACGGTCGTATGATGCTGGATAAATGTAGCATAACGAACAGAGATGAAAAGATTTGTCAAGACAACTGAATCCGGTTTTAATCAGCCAGGTTCTACAAGTCTCAAGATCTCTTCAAAATAAAATATATTTTAGAGAATATAAGAAGGTACGTATTTTTTCGATTTAGGGAAATAATTTTTTTTATAAGATATTATGACTATTTTAATTTAGAATTAAATTAATCTATTTTTTTTGTAAACTAGAATAAGTTAGCTAACCAGCATTGTCGATTGATATCGTGTGTTGATATATACCATATATTGATATATTGATATATTATATTGATATTGTAGACTTTAATTTTTATTTTACAATACAATTCAAACTTCGAGCGCATGGGTGCTTTTCTCTATCACGGAAATATTATCTCCACTCTCGTTTTAACAGACCAATCGGCGCGACGCAGAAAAGCGCGTCTCGTCTGCGGAGTTGCCTGCGAGTAGCGGAAAACGCAATGTCAGACATTTTTCACCTGACCTTCTCCACTTCTGTACTTTCCGTAAATAAACTCTAGAATATTCTGGAGTCTAGCTAGCTCTACTCAATCAACTTCTTCTTTCTTTCGATTTTTCTAATCGGTGTATTTCTCTCTACCTCTGCAGTGTGTGTCTATGTGGTGTTAGTGGTGTGCGATTTATTTGTGTTTTTATTTTTATCGATATTTAATTTCGCTTTTGAAATTAACGACATAGAGATTGTACCCTGCTTGGGTACATTTCTATTTTGTTCGTTACAGATCGGACCCTGCTCGGGACTATCCTCACTACGCTTTTTCTTACTCTTCCGTACACTTCTTGTTAGCTAGGGGAATCGTATCCTGACTGAGGACATTACTATTTCTTGATACGGGACTTTACCCTGACGGGGGACGTCCCCCATTTCATTTTATTTTGATCCTTTTATAAATTCTTTGATTTCGGACTTAACTCCGTATCGATCCGTATCGCACACTCAAGTAAAATGTATTTTAATTAGACAAAAATATATGTACATAATAATTTTTTAATGAATACTAAATACATAAGAGTGATGCTTTTTCTATCTGTTATCACAGATTCTAACCTTATTTATCTGTAATTTATTTGTAATTTGTCGTATTTCGCAATGTTGATCACGACGCGACGCTTCTTCTCTCATATTATGATAAATTTTAGCTAAATAACACCTAATATTTATCACGGCAAATTTTCCCTCACAGAAAAAACGAAGGATAAAGTTTACATCGATTTCAGGGTAAAGATTCGCCGCAAAAAAAATTAACCCTGTAGAATAAACTTTACACTAAAAGAAGATAATTTTGCGTTTTTAAACTGTCTCGGGATAATTTTTCAGTGAAAAAGCGTCGTCTGCTATACGGCTCACAGCAGTGAAAAAAACAACAAAGTATGGATAAAGTGGGTCTGAATATCAGGATATCAGATTTTAAAAAACTTGTTCTTACTTCAATTTCATAAAAAAAAGTAATTGTATATTTATCTCGGACTAATGAAAACATATATTTCGTTACTGAGAATAAAGCACTTGACAGTCTTGACACTGGTAGAAAAGTCGCCATATTCACTGATCTTAACCATCACATGGTACAGAAGTTGTGAGATCCGTCGGTATTGTATTACCGACGGATCAAACATGGCGGGTTTTGTTGATGTGTCAATTGCTTTATTGCCAGTCACGAAAAATACGTTTTCATTCGTTCGCGGCAAGTCTAATTATTTTTAAAATAATAATTAAATATGTACAACGTTTTTTTTAAATCTGGTATCCTAATTTGTAGCTTGAATTTACTCATATTTTGTCGTTTTTTGCATTGTTGCTATAAAGACGTAGCAGACGACGGTTTTTATTCCATCGAAACTTTCGCCAAATAGCGTGTAAACTTTAACCGCGGAAAATTTTATCTGCAACAAAATTTAACCATAGTTTTTTCTGTGCTGCTACAAAATTTCACTTTAGTATTCTCTATGATGTGGCAAAAATTCATTCGCAGTGAAAAAATCAGCCTTTGTTTTGGCTGATTTTGAGAACGCAAATCCCAATGGACAGGGAAATTATTCGTGCGTTTTGACATGAAGGTCTGCACAGCCGGAAACTCGTTAAACAAATTTGGCAGCCGACTCGTTGCCGTGATCCGGGGGATAAAAGTACCCCAGGGAAGTGGCAGATAGACGAGTTAGGAACGAATCGACCCAGAAAGGCGGATGGATGTAGCTGCGACTGACCGCCGCCGCCACGCCGCGCCCGCGTCCTCTCGGTTGACGAGGGTTTATTGGCTTTATCAGAGAATCAGGTCGTACGAAAAAAAAAAGAAATAACACGTCCAGATACATACCTGACGCATTTCGATCTCTTCTTACCGCTATTACTCATTCTCTTCCCAGATGAATGCGAGTACTCTCCAAAATTTTATAAAAATCTTGGCACTGAGCCATAATATTCTTTCTGCAACTCGCTCAAATCCTTAAAAAAAAAAATAAATAAAAAATAAAAATCAATAAATAATAAATGATCAGGAATTAGGATATCTACATTATACATCCTCTTTCATACTACCAAAAAATGCAGAGAATATGAATGATTTTTATTTGCATAAGGCATATTACATGATATTGACTTTAATATTTTTATTTACATATTTATTGCAATCTTCTCTACATACCCCTTTCCTACCACATAACTCATTTACTTTTTATCTCCATTTTTCAGTTCATACTCTTTTGTAAACATTCTTTGTCTTACCATCAGTTTTCAGCTTCATTGTTCTTTTCTCATCAATTCTTTTGCTCAGTAAGTATAGTTTGAATTTCTTATTCCATTTCCACAATTTCTATTAGCTATTACGTATTTATTGATGCGCTATCCGAAATCAGAACGTTATTTTCAATCTTTTTAAGCAATATAGGAAAAATACAATTGTGCGTAATGACCTCGTGTGATGACAGAGGTTAGAACTGATTTTTATAATGAAAATAAGGCAAGAATTTTTGAGATGAAAGCAGAGCCTGTTTTGTACTTGAACCACGTCGATATTTTTACAAGTTAACAATTTTATAAATATTATTTGTAGATTGTGTCTCAAACTTTTAACCATAAAGAGGCATTTTTAGAAACTTGACGTATTCATTTAGGAACCAATCAGATCAAGCTCACAATGCAACCGAATCTCTCACTCAAAAATTCTGCCTTTAACTCGCACTTCGACGTTAAGAACATCTAATTCGGCTACATATTCATCCATCAGAGTCTATCACCGGACATAAAAAACTATGATAGATTTTGTCTTCAGTGAAATGTGTGCATTGAAGAACCAGCAAGTCGACATCGTTTCTCGAAGTCTCTCCTCTCGTGAGTGATGGGGAAAGCTTTAGTTTTAAATCCGGACATAGTCATGTGCTTTCCTTTTTCCGAGTCCTCTTGCGACCCAATTTGCATCTTCGTGCGTGAGCGTCCCCATAAAATCTTTGGCACGTCGATTCCAAACTGAGCATCCAAAGAAAAGACGATATTTTAAGTTTTAAAAGTAAAGGACAGACAACAACAATTTACATAAAAGCACTTAATAGGCCGACTTAACGCGAGCGAGCGAGAGAGAGAGGGGGGGGTAGGGAAGAGAGGGAGAGGGGGGGGATGGGGAGGGGGAGATAGAGAGAGAGAGGGCGGGGAGTTTTCCGCCTTTCTCCTTTTGATAGACTTTCGTTTTATCATGGTCCGACCGCGATTAAAATTTCGTGATTGAGGTTTTCCCTTGTTAATTGCAAGTTGAAGGTAACAGAAATTGAAAATATAACACTGGCTGAACTCGGCACTTTCAAAACAAACATTTTTCTGTCTAACGTGCTTCTCGAATATCTTGTGAATTTTTGTACTTTACTAGAGAAAGATTGGTGTCAATTACTTGATTTTAATTATTTCACTTCCAAATTTTTCAAACTGTTGCCGTCGAAATAGCAGACGACGCTTTTTTACACCTACATTAAGTGAATAATTCTCTAGAAACATGGTAAAAACTTAAACTTCGCTCCACTTCAATTAGAATTTAACTGTGGCAAGATTTATTTGTGTTGAAGCTTCGTGAGAATATATACGCTGCTATTTTATTACTATTTCGAATGAAAAATAATTCTCAACAAAAAAATAAGCGATCGGTGAGCCGCAACCTCGGAAGTTTCATTATGTTAGACTCCGACTAAAACGATCCTATCAGCAATATCAGATATCCAGTTAGTAAAAAAGCCCTAACCAAGTAAGTTTCTTGCGGAAGAAGTTTCTTCTATAAGCATTGTTTCTACAGGATGGTCAAAGTTGAAAGCGAAAAAACTCACATTCAAAAAATAATATCCTTGAACTGAAAGCGGCGGGAGGAATTGCGGGAGAAATAGAATATGCGGTTTAAGCAGTAGATAAGTTGCGGTCGATAAGGAAGCCACTCTCCAACTCAGTCCTATAGTTGGATTAGTTAAAGTTCTGAACAACTTAAAACAGTTAGTCCAAACTTCTCTTTCATTCTATTTTCTACTCGTTTCCTCTTTAGACATATTCGCGAAATATTCTTTTTAAATTGAGAAAATTGTTTTATACCTTGCCTTTGATTTACCATAATTTAAAAACATCTCTAATCTCATTGACGACGTACGGTTTCCCAACCTCTGTCTGTACTCGCATAATACGATTCTTTTCTCCTTTCCTTTGATTAACCCATTTTCGCCGTTTTTGCGAAAAAAATTTTTATTTGAGTAAAATCAATATAGAGACTTTAAGTTAGTCTTGAAAAACTTATTCTAATTAATTCATATTTTTCTGGTACCTAGGAATGCCGTGACGTCATGTTACGTGTACGCAAAACAGATTTCAAACTTATCTAGAACACGCATAATGACACCCAGATAAGTCATAAACCAATTATAATTTGTTCTTGCATTTTTGTGAACGTATTTTTATGTCGTCCAGAAAAAGAATTTACGTTTGACAATTTTTAGTGTGCGAGTCAAAATTTGTCTGAAAAACATGTGTCTACATATACAAGTGTGTGTGTCAGTGTGTGTTTTATAGGTGATTGAGATATAGAGGGGAAGAAAGCCTAAGGATATACCTTCCGAACAAAAAAAAATTTATGGCGATACCTCACACACACGGCACATACGAATTTTTTGAAAAGTAACGTTGCGTATACGCAACAGAGGAAGGAAATGGGTTAAAAAACTAAACAACGTTTACTATACTGCATTATGTCATTTTATTTCTCATTGGCTGCATGGATGAAAATTATGAGCTCTGATTGTGAAAATAAAATAATATATCGACACACCAGCTCTTGTGGAGAATCGTAGACCCCATTATTCTTTCTCGTCGACGCCGCCCGCCCGCGTCACTAATAAAACACGAAAAATAAACAAAACTAACCGCTGCATCGTTTAACTGCGAAGAATTAATCCGATAAAAATTACTGCAATGAGTCTTTGCTCGAAGCCAACCAGTTGAATAGTAGGTATTAGAGGGAGCAAAAAAGTCACACAAAAAGCAAAATGTGTTTAATTTCTATTCGAATTACAATGCGGAAACTGCAGACAACAACAAAATTACTTGAAGATTTTCATCATAACGGTCAATAAAAAGTTTAAAGAATAGCTTATTTTTACAGTTTTTTCTGTATGTGTCATATTTCCAAATATTGCTACTATACCTACATATAAGAGACGACGTTCGGCTTTAGAAAAAACCCAATGATCCCAGAAATTTGAAATCCATCATATATGTATCCCTTATTTCAATAATTAAATGGACAACTAAGTAAGACCGACTTAAAACTTACTTCGTTTCTTGTGAACACATAAATAATTGATACAAAAATTAATTTTAAATAAGAAAATTGCTTTTTTGTTTCTGGTGCCTTGGATTATGGTTTGAACTTTGCGTTTCTTCGTTCTGTTGTCGAGGAAATAGCAGACTGTGCTTTTTTACGCACATATTAGGCGAATAATAATAATATAATAATAATAATAATACTCCAGAAACAGGATTTGCAAATGTGAAATTTGCTTCGTTTCAACTGAAGTTTAATCCATAAGGTTAATTTTGCATTGCAGCGAGTTGTTAACCAGAAATCAATGGGAATTATATAAAATTTGTTTTCCTGTGATAGATATAAGTTTTATTTTATACACATTTTTTATAGGTAAAACAAGTGCAAAGTATAAAGTACATCAATGTTTGAACAGCGGAAAGGAGAACTTATATTGCGTTCGAAACGTCGGACCGAGACGAAAGTAAAAGATCCATGTAGATCCTGTAATATCAGTACTTTTCGCTTTCGGTATTTCGACAGCCTTCATCCCTCAAGACCTCAGCATTCCGTCCGCATACTGATGCGTATGAAGTCTACATGTTTATGGACTCGCAGTCTGCCAACATAAATGTAACGCGCACGGTGTATTCGCACACGGAAAGCACTTCGTACTTTGGGCAAAGCGCCGGCCACCCTGGTCTTTTTCCCTTGCCACAGTCAAAGAATATTTCTTTTCGATATTCATTATTTCTAACAAGAGAAAGGTGCTTTTATAGAAAAATAGTATGTACTACCACCTTGCGATGAAACTTTGTTGCTTATCGGAAAAACTCTCGAGATGAAGAACCCTCAAAATTTTGTGCCTGCATTGAGTCACGTTGAAGCGAGGGGCTGTGCACTGAGGAAGTCACTTGACTACCACCTCGAATCGAGCATGGGAATCCTTCTAGGATTCAGTAGTAGTCTCTAGCAATATCTGAGCATTCTTTGAGTAGTCACAAGTAGTCGCGAGTAGTCGAGTAAGTAGTATTGGGAGAATTCGGGAAATCCGAGTCGGTAGTCCCAGCCGACCCAGCAGTTTTGGTACGTTCGGATATGCGCACCGAGACGTGCGCAAAAGACAGCCAGTCGAGGCCTCGCATATAGATAGATATATACATATATATTTGCATAGATCTACATAATATCATTTACAACACTTTTAACTGTCTGAAGGTTTGTTTTTAAAATTAAAATTCTTTAATCGTATATGAGGACTTCAAAATTAAAATAGTATACCTATAATGAAATATTGAATTAATTCTTCAACTCAGAACGTAAATATTTTCAAAATTATTATTATTCAACATTTTGATTTTGATGTCTTTATAGGATTAAAGAATTACAAATTTAAAAACATATCTTTAGACGAGTGGCGGTTCTTTCGTCATGGTGGGATTTCCCAAAGTCTAAAGTATTCTTAAGTACAGTGG
>CAJFCP010000174.1:0-13425 GCA_904066005.1 Synergus itoensis
AAGGTCGGAATTTAAATGTACTCCCCCCTTTTTGTTAGAAGCACTTCATTGTTATAGACTGTTGTTACAAAACGCGAGTTAAAGGATTATGTGTATCAAGTGTGTATACACAATAAATAAAACTGTGTGAATTGTGAATTAGCCCAAATAGAAAAGGCCGACAATCAACGAAAAACAAGTGTACGAATGTTGACCCTCCGCCCTTTCCAGTTGGTAGAGCATTAAGGCTTCTAGTTAAGAAAGTAAGGTAAGACAATCTGTATCGTTCCATGAATTATAATTATAAAATCATTATATAGCACCATGTCAGTAGAATAATCAGACGTCTCTATCTCGATGGTACAATGCAAACATGAGTTAAAGTGTGGTCTCTTATTTTTGATTTTGTTAAATAAATTCTTGGATATCGGAATAGAATTTGAGTACTACTCATTGATCTTTCGAAACAACCCTTCCCTTTCTTTCTATTCTTACTAGCTAAACGAAGACAACACTCTCAGTCAGAGAGCAGTGATAAGCGATCCCATAAAATTAAACAAATTTAAATAATTAAATTTGGCAGTTTGTAAAAACCTCCCCCGTACCTAATAATCAAAGGCATTATTATAGAGTTTCTTTTAGCAGGATTATAGTGTACAAGATTAAAATACTATCTGTAATAATTGATTAAGTGTCGTACGTAACAAACTGATGGTGGCAGCGGTGGTGATAGTTGTCACGCCGTTGTCTTAGTCACGCTATCAGTACAAGTTACTTGCAACTTGTAACCAAATTCTAATTTTCAATTCAAACAAAAACTCTTGTAAACAAAAATTAAAATTTGTATTTTGGTGTTGATTTCTGAGATTAAACTCTCTCGCCCTCGTGGCTGAGAAATCATTCACATTGGTAGAAAAACCTACGCCCTCGTGGCGGAGGGATCTAGCCCTCGTGGCTGAGTTCTACCGATATTGACAGGGTTCGCTCTCGTAGCGCAAATCTGGATATCAATACTAAATATACTTATTCAGTTAAAAATTATATCACTGAACCTTTGACTATAATTTTGTTTTATATCTTTGAAAATAAATAAATATAATAATGTCTTTGAATGATTGATTTCAATTTCTGGAATGATTTTGAACTATGTCCGATAACCCTGAAAACAAAAATTCTAAAAAGAGATTTAGGCGTCGCGCAGGAAAACAAGTTCGAGAAAAATTAGCGAGAAAACTTCTTGCTGCAAAAATTGACGAATCAAGATTTCTTCCAACAAGCAGCAACGAGTCAAAGCAGGAAAACGTCGTTTTTGCCAAATCCGAGATTCCAAAAGAAATTAAAGAATTCTATGAGTTGCAATCTCAAAAACTAACGAATTTCGACCTTTTCACCAACTACTTTGAAGACTGCTTGAATAGAGCAGAAGCTAATGTAAGACTTTACAAGATTCTTCAAAAAAAAGACAATCCGAACAAAGAAGTTGAGATAATAACCTTGGATTAAAATACAAATTCAAGAAGGAAATACATTGGATAGGTTTGGTGAAACTAAAAAGAAACCCATTATTGGAATTCATTCCTTAAGTAATCGGTTCCTGTCCTATAGAAATGGCACATCAAGGCGGCACACCACCAGAGGCAGATCCTCGCACTAATTTTGTTAATAATACAACAACGAATGCATTTGACCACTCGGCTGTCAATGTGACTGGAAACCCCCCCAATATTCCAAATAGAAACCCGTCTATGGACCTGAATATGAGCACTGCAATGGCCTCGGTTCTCGAGTGCATGACTCTTCAACAGAGTACATACCATATTCCCGTGTTCGATGGAACTGATCCACCCTTAAAGGAATTCATTCAGGACGTGGCAAATGGTGCTGTGTATATCACCCATACTACAGAACCCGGTTTTATCAAGGCAGTTTTAGCTAAACTTAAGGGCGTTGCTCGAGAAAGCGTGCGAGATAAAACTTTTTCTCGCATTGATGAACTCATTGCTCATCTTAAAGATCGTTTTGCCCCTACCCGAAAGTACCAGTGGTACATTGAGTCAATAGTAAACCTCAAAATGAGACAATCGGAAACAGTTAGCGATTACAATGATCGTCTTGGAGGTCTTTTGAGTGGAGCAAGATATACATTGGCCGAAAAATATCAAGGAATAAACGGAACAGTAAAAGAGAGTGAAACAATGATGAAACCAATAATTGACTGCGCTTTAGATGCCTTCATTAGGGGTCTTCCAACCGAGATGTCCATTTTCGTGGACACCCGTAATCCAAAAAATATTAGGGAGGCTTATGACCATGCAAAACATTTTGAAGAACGCCTCAAATACTCTGAAAGAGTAAAAACACCGCTATATCACATTTCTGAAAAGAAGGAAGGATCTTCAGAATACGTGCGTCCGCCCAGCCCCTTTTCACACCAAATTAATAAAATGGAAAAGAAAAGGAATAGAGGAGATAAGATTGAAGGTCGATCTCAATCACCTTTCCAACACCCACTTCAGGGTCAATATCCGACTTATTAACCCGGATATCCACCACCCTACCCTTTTCAATATCCTTCAGGCTACCCTTACCCGTGTCCTTTGCAGTACCCATTTGGTTATCCACAATTTAATGGACCTTGGCAAGGACAAGGAAAACCTCCAATAGATGAAAGAACATTCTCAAGACCTATTTCACCGAAATTACCTGTAAATTTAAACTATCAAAAGACTCCTTGTTCGGACGCGACAACGAGTCAACCGATTCAAGAGCGTCCCCTGAAACAAGTACAATTCCAGGAAAACACTATCGGATCCTCGGAGCAGGATCAAAAATAGAAGATTCTCCAGTAGTCAAGTTAGCTGCACCAGAGTTTAGAAGAACGGAATCCAAATTTCTAGTCGATCCAGGATCAGGTGCAAACATAATCAAGGCACAAGCCTTAAAAAAAGAATTAGTCTTTAATCCACGGAATTCAATTTCTTTAACAGGGATAAGCCCACACCCAGTGGAAACCATAGGAACGGTAAATGTAACTTTATTTAGTGTTCCTGTCGAGTTCCACATTGTGAATAACAATTTTCCGATTAGTCCAGACGGCATCCTCGGGAGACCCTATTTGCGTCAGGAGCAGGTCGAGATGTCATTCAGGCATAATACCATAGTGACTATTTCAGATCCGATAAAACCTATCCCTTTTATTGATACTGAATCAAAGCAAGCAAAAATTTTACTGAAGCCCCCAATTAAACCCTTTGCCCGAATCTTAAGAATCAAGGCCAGACACGGATGTCCTGTCATTCTCGATATCTTAAATCCTGAGATTAAGGAAGGATATCTTCCTAGGATAAAAACTCCAGAAGGGTTGTACATTGGTGAAGCTGTGGTTTCTTCGAAAGATGGAATGTGCAGGATCCTTGCCATAAACACGCTTGAAGAGGATGTTGAAGTAGAAATCCCACCTCAGGAACTTATTCCTTTTGATTTCTGTGATCTACCAGGAGAAGAATCCTCCGATTCCGAAACTGAAAAAACATTAGAAAATGAAGAAGTGATTTTGAACGGTAACTACTCAAAAAGAATTGAAAATGTTATAAAAAGTTTACATCTATCTCATCTGAACGATGAGGAACAACAATTAGTTTTAAAGTGGGCAGAGGATTATCCGGATATCTTTCATTTGAACGGAGAAAAGCTTACAAGTACAACAGCAGTGCAACATCGTATCCCCACTATCGATGATGAAATCATCTCAAAAAGACAATATCGACACCCTCACGAATCTAGGGAACAAGTAGAAAAATTGATTCAGAAGCAAATCGACAGCGGCATCATTGTCCCATCTAAATCTCCTTACAGTTCACCTCTTTTAATTATTCCAAAAAAGATGGACGCATCTGGAGAAAGAAAATTTCGGATTGTAGTGGACTACAGAGCTCTTAATAAGAAGGTAATAGGAGATGGATATCCTTTACCTGATATTACTGATATCTTAGACCAACTGGGCCACGCGCAGTATTTTACTGTGTTTGATCTAGCAAGCGGTTTCCACCAGGTAGAGATACATCCGAACGACTGTTTCAAAACAGCCTTTTCAATCCCAAGAGGGCATTTTGAATATAAAAGAATGCCTATGGGAATAAAAAACGCACCAGCTACGTTTCAACGTCTCATGGATACCGTCTTAAAAGGTATGCATGGAACTGAAGTTTTTGTATATCTCGACGATATAATAATCTATTCGTCAACCCTAGAAGAACACGACATTAAGGCTAGACGATTGTTCGATCGTCTTCGCGAATCCAATCTTAAATTACAGCCTGATAAGTGCGACTTCCTTCGAACAGAAGTGGCCTATTTAGGTCATATAATCGGAAGCGATAGGGTGAAACCTAACCCCAACAAAATAGTAGCAATCAAAAGTTTTCCTAGACCAACCTCGGTCCGAGCTGTCAGGCAATTCCTGGAAATCTCAGGATATTATCGGAAATTTATTCAGGATTATGCCCAACTGGCAAAACCCCTGACTGATCTTTTAAAGAAAGATTTCAAATGGGAATGGGGACCAAGTCAAAAACGAAGCTTTCGAAAAATCTGAAGATACCTGTGTAGCGAACCTATACTGATATACCCGGATTTCAACACCATTTTTAAACTGACTACTGATGCTTCAAAACACGCAATCGGTGCGGTGTTAACACAGGAGAGAGACGGCATGGATATGCCAGTAGCATACTTCTCGAAAGTTTTGAATCCTTGCGAGCAGAATTATCTGGACGCCGAAAAGGAATGTTTCGCTGTTTTGTACGCAGTTGAAAATTTCAGACCTTACTTATATGGTCGAGACTTCATTCTAGCTTGTGACTCCGAACCTGTTCATTGGATAGATATGTGGAAAACCCCGGACCTAGATTGCTCCGTTGGCGATTGAAATTGAAAAATTATACTTATAAATTTGAGTATCAAAAAGGAAAGTTAAATAAAAGAGTCGAAGCCCTATCCGAAAATTCAATAGATGAAGAGGCATTATCGGAGTCCAGTGATTCTGACGAAACTGAGAAGTTATCCTACTCTTTTATCCCACTCACGTCTAAAGAAGCGAAAAATCCCGCAAGACAAGAACAAGTTTTGGTAATGCATAATCGTTCAAGGCAATTAAAAGTATTGCCTATTACACGATCTGCAACCTCCAAAGGAGATAAAAGGGAACTAACGAAAGAAGAATATACGTTAAGGGCGACAACAAGACCAAGAGCCTTATCCGAGCGTACTACACGAGTTAGGAAACCTAGAACCTTGCATAAAGAGCCAGCTGTTACTTCAATTTTAAAGAAGAAATTTCCCTCATCCGATACACAAACTGTAGCACAAAAAGGAAAACTTGCGGCGTCGAAACCTGCTTCCCTTAACCCTATGAAATTTAAAACTACAAATCCGAAAGAATCCGAAAGAGTCATGAATTATAAAAGAAGATTACAAGGATTATCAACTTACGAGGAAGACGAGCTCTACACCCCTCCCCCTCATGTAGAGATCCCGGATCCTACTGACGACTGTATTGCAAGCAGGCGCCCAAGGCGTAAGGTAACAATCGAAAAACCCAATCTTCCAAATCCTGGAAAGGATTCGTCATCAGATAGTGACTCTCCTCCCGAATCGGAAAGTAATGAAGATTCTGATCCCCCCCGTATATAGGAAACAACAAAGTGTGCTTCCTAGTTTGGAGCCATCATTGCCAAGGAGGAGCAGTACCTCTCCTAAGGCCGCTCCTTCTAGTGCCCTATTATCTAGCCCGTGGTTTCCTCCATTAATGGACTCTTATGTAGATGTGTATATCGATGGAGCCTGTAGCTTCTCTGACAACAAAGAAGCCAAAGCTGGGATAGGGGTATGGTTTGTACCTAATCACCCATTGAACGTTTCACGAGCCGTTGAAGGTCGACAAACTAATAATGTGGCCGAAATTGAAGCCGCAATTGAAACTGCTAAGAGAGCTCGTGAAGGAGGTTTAAGAAAAATACGTCTGAAAACTGATTCGAAATATCTCGTAAGTAGTGTCACAGAATGAATGCCAAAATGGGAAGAAAATAACTGGAAGACGTACGAAAATAAACCAGTTAAGAATCGAGCTGAATTTGAAAAATTAAAAAAGGCACTCGCACCGTTAGATGTCATCTGGGAACACATTCCTAGTCACAGTGGTATCGAGGGGAATGAAGCGGCAGACAGATTAGCCCGTGAAGGAATGGGAGATCAGGGATTTTCAATAACAGAAATCCTTGACGAAACTGAAGAACCATTAGGGCTTGCTCAAGTGTTTGTAAATGTTCCTACTACCCTAGTCGACTCAGACGATAGCGATACTGATGAGGAGTCACAAATACCTCAAGGAAATGCAGGTTCTACAGTAGATATAAATCATCTAAAAAAGGGTTTAAAAAAATCATTTGCCCAGTTCGACAAATCTATGGAAGAAAGAGGGTTGGACAACTCGGATGCTACTCTTAATTCATTCTATTGGGATCATGAAGGGATGGATGAATCCGTTTGTCCAACTCGCACTTGTGTTTCGGAAGGGGAAGGAGATGAAGAGTTGTTGGAAAACTTGAAGGCCAACGATCCTTGTAGAGAATATGATGATGATGTTTTTCCCGAAAGAGTGCGAGCCTTCCTAGGAAACTATGAGAAAAATATTTCAACAATAATAGAAAAAGAATATAAAGAAAAGGAAATTGAAAATGAAAATATCAATAAGCCATCTTTAGAATGTGTAGAAGCACAGTTCGCTTTAGAGAATCCCGAAATAATGGAATCACCCATTATAAGTACACAACCCTCAAGAAAATCACCGTTTCAGAAACCAGGTATAGAGACTGTGCCTGAGGCAAGATCAACCCCCTTTCATAATACAAACGAAAATCCAAATTCAACCCGAAATACTAAGGAATTTAGACCACGACGGCTACACTGTCCAGAGACGTCAAAAACGACATCAACATCCTTCGACAATTCTACGCCGTTTTCCAGCTCTTTAATAAATGTTACAGTCCCTCACATTGACGATTTCCAATCTATGGAGAATCAACTGGACTTTGAACCTACTATTGAGAGTAGTAAACTCAATTTTAAGGAGAACTGCCAATTGAAAATATGTTCCTGGAATGTCTCAGGTATAAGAGCCTTAATAAAGAAGAATGGGTTCGACTATATAAAACATGAAAATCCTGACATTATTGCACTCCAGGAAGTGAAATGCAATAACGAAAATCTACCAAAAGAAGCTAAGCCAGAAGGGTATTGGCACTATTTTCTGGATGGTGCACAAAAGGGATATTGCGGAGTGGCCCTATTTTCAAAAATCAAGCCACTCAACATTATATACGGACTGAGAAACAACAAACTTGACACTGAAGCAAGGGTGATCACAGCCGAATATGAAACAATGTTTGTGATGAGTGTTTACGCTCCTTACTCTGGAGATGAATTGATAAATCTTTCTAAGAGACTTGAATGGAACATCGCATTCAAGAAATTTATTAAAGACCTAGATGAAAGGAAACCAGTTGTCATATGTGGAGATTTAAATGTTGCCCATGAAGAAATAGATGTGGCCGAAACTGAAAGACACGGTGGAATTGCTGGTTTCACTCAACAAGAGAGAAGTAGTATGACCGAATTACTAGCAGAAGGCTTTGTGGATTCGTTCAGATTCTTATACCCCCATGAAGCATCTTATTCATTTTGGTCATATTCAAAACATCATCGTGACAGAAACATCGGATGGCGATTGGATTATTTCCTGGTATCAAAACGAATTCAGGATTATATTAGTGACAGTATAATTAAAAAGGGTGTCTGCGGAAGTGACCACTGTCCAATATTGTTACTCCTTGAATTAAAAAATTTTAAGACGAATCCTGTCAAGGTAAAACAAATCTCAACTTGTATAGATATACCCAATGTCATCCATAAATGGACAGAACCATTGACATATATTCGGGACAATTACGCACATTTCCTTTCTGAGGACTGCGAAGTGAGCAATTCTATTATTAGACTCCTGGTAGCTACAGAACGTCTTGATAGTCAAGATATCTGGGAGTTACGGCCAAAAATCGGACAAGTCCTAACCACACCTCAGGGTCGACATAACACTTACTCTATCGTAGACAAAAGGCAACATTTTGACGAACTTGATTGGAAGAATGTTATTCGAGGATTGCAAAACCTCCGCCTTGCTTTGGAACGAGATCACCAAACGCAATGCCGAATGGCTAATTCAGGAGATCTTTTAGGGTCATTACCTCAAAATAAAATGACGGAACTCGTATCAGAAATATTTCGAGGCAGTGGAATTACTATTACCTTTCGTCACGGTAGAATTGAAGTTCCGCCCCTTGAATTAAGATCCAAGATAATAAAAGAATACCATGACAGCCTAATTGGAGGTCACAAAGGTATAACAAAAACATATAGACGCATTCGAGAACGGTACACTTGGCCCGGGTTGAGAGACGAAATTACTCAGTTCATTCGTGGTTGCAAGAGCTGCTTAGAACAAAAATTGGTTAGAGCACGCACTCGAGAACCAATGTTAATTACAGACACACCAGCTGAACCTTTTGATAAGGTATCCCTGGATACTGTCGGCAAACTACCCACAACCCCTAATGGAAACCGACATATCTTGACAATACAGGACAACTTTAACAAGTATTGTATTGCGATTCCTATACCTAACCTGCACACAACAACTATCGCACATGCTGTTGCAACAAATTTATTTTCACAATATGGTGCACCTAGAGCTATCCTAACAGACAGAGGTGGTAGTTTTATCAGTATCCTAATGAGAAAGTTGGAAAAGCTTTTCAATGTTAAACAACTAACAACTTCAGGGTATCGACCTCAAACCAACGGATCTCTCGAAAGAAGCCATATTGTTCTGACCGACTACATCAAACACTATGCAAATGACTACGACGATTGGGATCGATCACTCCCATTCGCCATGTTTGCATACAACACATCAGTCCATGAGGCCACCAATTTCACGCCATATGAATTGTTGTTTGGTCGTGTGACAAGAACTCCAAGTGCATTCCCCCACGGAGACGAACTGGAGATTTATGGGACTTACCTCCGTAATCTTATAGTCAGAATAAGCGAAATTCAAAAGATCGCTGGAAGTAACCAAATTAAAGTAAAATTGCGTTCCAAGAATTATTATGACCAGAAGGCCAGACCATTAAATGGTAGGATTGGAGATCAAGTCTATGTGGTTAAGGATGTTCGAAGCGGAAAATTTGATAGCCGAGGAATAGGTCCTTTCACGATAGTCGGCTTTACTGAAAACAATAACGTCATCCTTGAAAGGAAAGATGGAGAACGTTTCATGAAGCATTCCGACAAACTCTTGATTTGCCACTGTTAAAATTAGGTAGTTGTCGAGATATGTTTCATGAGATGTTGAAGTCGAAGGTGTGCCAACGGAATCCCAAATTGAGTTCAAAATTTTAAAACATGTACGAAACTAATTCTACAAATGACTATATGGGCTTCTTCTTGGCGTATGTTCGACTTCCGCGTTTAATATCATGAAAATTTTAACTCTCAATTCTTTCAGGATACCAAAAGAAGAATTACGATGTGATGATTCCGGTTCTCGTTGCTGCCTCGTGTTCCTGGAGGTGTTGAGGAGAGTCCAGAAGGGCTTGATTGATATGGAAATTTCCTCTGGTCCAGAATCAAATATTGGAAACATCAGCGACAGAGCTCAGTCAGCTGATTAATCTTATCCATTTCTGTTAACGATTCAACAACTGGGACCTGTATACCACAGCACCTCAAACAGCTGCCCAGTTATGGTGATAATAGCTTCTGGAGCCCCTCGTCGACTTCCAGGAATTGACGAAAGTACCAAGACCACAATCATCTACAAAAAAAGAAATCCTCAGTACATCTTCCAGGAGTGTTGGTTCTGCAAACAATTGATCCACCACTAAACGGTGGAGAGCCAATCCTTCAAGAACCATAAACAGACAACATTCTCTCTTACTAGAAGAGATTAGAACATGAAGTATGTATGTATATGCATAGCGAACTCACCTAATTATAGAGTTCCAAAATCGATATCTTGTATTCCGAAATCTGTGAAGCTGCAGCATTCAACTTACCAAGGGCGACACACATGTATATAATTGTGTCAACGAACATACGCAGAGAAGCTCTTCATTATGAAATGTATTAACATTCGTTTTGTTAGAATCATTAGGAACGTGAAGAGATAATGTTTTTTTTTAGAAATTATCCGAGTTAAAATTATACTTTAGTATATACCATAATTTAATATTAAATATCAAATAATTTGTAATATTTAGGGTATCGGCTCAGCATGCCCTCGCTTTTCCCTTTTGGTTTTATTAAAAGTAATTAGGTTACGCATGGAATGATAAAGCCCACAAGAATTAAGTACGAAAAGTCATATATTTGACAAGTAAAATTAACGCCATAATAATGATATGGTCAAAATTAGTGAGGATACCGATGCGGAGTAGGGCCTCTTAGGTATCCGATGTTCTCAGGCACCGGTACCCATGCCTCGATAATCTCTGGAGCGTAACGCTGAAAGCAAAATTGAATTTTTTTTGAAAATTTCCCTACTATTATTATCAAACAATGCAAAAGTTAAAAAATCTTACCAAACTCCAGAAGCAATGAATCTTGGGTCCCCCGTCGACGAAGCAATGGACTTATACAAAGATTAACTTGTATTTGTCCTCTGACGATTGGAACCCAACCGTTGGAGGAAATTTGGGCAATGACGCGAAGTTGCTAAAAAAATAAAATAAAATAAATATATAAAAAAAAAAGGAAAACCGAAAGGGAAAGAAAACGAAATCTCACCAAACACTTAACATCGTCCTCGTCCTACAACCTTGGAAAAATTTAAGGTCCTTGAACTTAGACGGGCATACGGTCAGGGGATGAATGTAGTTTTCCTAAAAGAAATAAACCACAGGTTAAAAGAAACTGAAATTTTAAAGACTAGTAAAATTCAAATTTTTTTTTTATCAACACACCACGGCCCAGTAGCTTCTACCGCGATGAACGCTCAATGCTTCGTTCCAGGTATACTCCTGGAACCACTTACAATGAGAGTAAGGTTTAACCAAATCCAGGTTCGATGATTGGTTAAAACCCCATGGTGTGCTTGGATTTTCCCTGTTGGCAACTGATTGCCATTCGGGAAAAGTTGTCACAAAACTAGAAAATTTGAAAATTTCCTTACTGAGCGCGCATAATTCTAGTTAAAAATTTAACTTTATAGAGAGGGAAAAATTTACAATTTTTGATATTTGTTAGTAAAATAGAGAAATCAAACTTTTAGATTAGAATTTGGCTCTAACACACTTAAATTAATTAAATTCTTGAAAATTAAAATAATTTCACCAAATTCTTTAAAATCAAAAGAAGTAAATATCCTTAAAAATAATTAATATTTCATAAAATATCTTAAAGTCGCTTATAATTACTTAGAATCCTATATGAAATTTATGAAATATCTTAAGTCATTGAAACTAACTTGATATTCTATGAAATACCGTAAATTCACTTAAAAAGTTTACAATCTTTTTTTCAATTTCGCAAATAATGTGCACTAACCTTATAGGTAGGGAAGCGACGGCGAATGCGGTGCACACAAAAAAAGAAAATGCCAGATTAAAATTCCAATATAAAGCAAACTATTGTAATAAAATATATTTTGTTTAGACCAATATTTTACCAATGCCTTATGCATAAAGATAATTTAATTGAAGTTCATTAAAACAGTAAATTAACGTGTTTTCTAAAAAAATGCACCTACGCCAAGTTATCATAACTTGTTTGGTAAACTGGCGCGTTTCGATTAAAAAAAAAAAAAAAAAAAAAAAAATCATTGAATAAAACAAACTGATGGTATATTTTCAAAAAAAAAAAAAAATTTTATCATTCTAAGCAATTTCAGGGCGTCTGGCGGACCGAGAAACCGGGAATTTTATTTGACCGGAAATTTTTGGTATTTTATTGAAAAAAATCGACTTTTCTCTATTTTATCTTCTTTTTATTCCATTTCTACTTTATCAAATTTAACTTTATCTAAATAAATAACTTAAATAAATAAATTTAAATTTACCTATCAAATTACTTTATCAAGTTTTCAACATAAATGTTTGCGAGATTTTTGAGATATTTCGTTATACTACTTTTTAGAGAGAAATTTCAAGAGGTTTTTAGGTATTTTTAGAGATTCTTATTTTAAAGAAATAAGATATTATATTAGTATATAATTATATTATATTATAATATCTTATATCTCCTAATTATATTATTCTTACAAATCTTCAGACATTTCGAAGGTTTTCGTGAAATTAGAGAATTGCAAAAAAAAAAAAAAAAAAAAAAAAAAAAAAATTTGACCGGGAATTTCAAATTGCCTGATCACTAGACACCCTGAAATTTCTGTAATTTTCACTTTTCTTTTAACTACTCTAAAAATACAAGCAAAGAACCAAAACTAACTTTTCGCCATAAAAATCAGGAAATTAATTAACTACCTCCATAAATTTTAATAATGTAAAGTTCAAAACATGTATGGTATACACGTAATGAAACTATATCCACAAGCAGAAAATGCGTTAATATTCTAAAACTTAAACGCGCCGCACTAGCCACCGTTCCCCTATATATTTTAGAATACTTTCTTGTTTCATTAACTATTAACTGCTCAAAGTTTCATAAAAGAGAACTGGACTTACCCTCTTTTCTTTTCGTCTGAACCTGCAAGCACATCATCCCAGGCAATTGTAAGCGCACGTATATCGTCTCTTGAAGAAAAGCGAGAACAGTCGCGATTGAAACTTTTGTGGTGTTCCATTATTTTTGAAAATTGAAAACTAATTTTGAAATAAAAACAAAAGGGGAGAATCAAGAACTAAATTTTTAAGACGAAACTGCACAAGATAAAATTAAACCAAAAGATTGACGAACTCGCGATGTTGCACAAACCAAATGTACGAGGTGACTAACGAGATCATGAACATAGCGATCACCATAGATGCAATAGATATAGTCGCATCGCCTAGAATTATATTCAATTCCTTCCGTTCCACACCGCGAAACTCTTAAACATCATAAGGAGATGATAACGCCTGCATAGTATAATTTTTAAACTATATGATAATTATACCATTAGGAATTCAAATAATATGACTCATGTATATCATTTCCCAAATTATAAACAGAAAGTCTATGATATAAAAAGAAAATAATATTAAATATTGACAAGTCTCTCATAAAGGCATGGTTCATTTTGAGTCGCCGAAGCATTTTAGGGACAAAACGCATAAAAATCCGGTGTGGTGTGTAACGTACACATTTTGCACGTTATAAAATTTAACTCTTTTCGTG
>CAJFCP010000175.1:17558-37253 GCA_904066005.1 Synergus itoensis
AAAATGGTATAATTGGAACCTCTATATCTGAATCTAAAGACAGCTTGTACGTAAATCTCACTTTCTTCGGCAGTTCTATAACAATCTGACCTCTGGGGAATTCGATAATCGTTATTCGATATCGAATTCATTTCAGCCGTGAATAATCATCGAGTTACTACTACTACTCGGTATAGGAATTCTAAATCCAGGAATTATTGACATATGTTCTCTCTTCTGAATAGCCGCAGACGGGGCAAATATCTGTACAGTGTAAGCAAAAATATTATTTGTTTAATTGAAAGGCAGCATCCTATTTAGATTGTTTCTACTTTTTCATATCAAAAAACCGTAAATCATAATGCAATTTAGTCGACAGACAAGAAAACGTGGAAATTGGGACAATTGGAGGCTTCTTGGAAACGTGTCGAAGTCGTAAACGAAGACGTTGACAGACAAAGCCAAGGGGATTAGAAGCGAGTTTGCAATTCAATCCTAAATCTCCTTTGTCACTTCCATTCGACATTCTTCCTCACTCACACACCCTTGCTCACAGACACATTCGAGGACCTCTTATCCTTTTTCCTCTTCCCTACCATCTTATTTTACTTGATCTCACGAAACTCTCGACGGCATCTCATATCTTCTCCAACGGGACATATAATACTGCTGCTTTCAGCATTTCTCATCATTAAAACTCATTCCTTTTGAATATACTTACTTCCACTGAATAAAGAAAGAAGTAAAATTATTTCAAATATTGCATTCACTTTAACTATTAGGTGCACAACTTTGCTTCCGCGGTTTTTTCCCAAAATTTGAGGCTTTCCCCTTAAAAAGTAATTACCTGTTTATGATTCAAAGTACTGTCCGTCACTAGCCACTACTTTTTGCCATCTTTCGGTCAATTGTCGGATACCATCTCGAAAAAACGATGCGTCTTTTGAGGTGATCCACGAATCGATCCATTCTTTGACTTCTTCATAAGAGTGGAAATGCTGCTCAGCTAGGCTATGTGCCATCGATCGGAACAAATGGTAGTCGGAAGGAGCAATTTCTGGAAAGTACGGCGGGTGGGATAAGACTTCCCACTTTAGGGTTTTCAAGTATGTCTTGACGGGTTTTGCGACATGTGGCCGAGCATTGTAATGTTGCAGAATAAGTTTATCGTGTCTCTCTTGGTACTGTGGCCGTTTCTCCTTCAAAGCACGGCTCAAACGCATCAATTGCGTTCGATACACGGAGAGCTAGAACACTATGGTTGGCACAAACCTAGCTATGGTTGGGCCAACCATAGTAAATTGAAAAATATGGGGTAACCATATCTATGGTTGCTGAAACCAAAGTGTAATGCTACCTGTGTTCAGGTACAGCGAAAAAGTGAAATGGCTGGGCTGACCATAGCAAATGGATGGCTCATCCAATGTATTTTATTATGCTGACAAAAAGTATGGCTGGCATTTCTACTGAGACATATTCCGTCAACTATGTAATGTTAGTGATACTTCTCCAGCCTAAAGTATTTAATGCTCTGTAAATAAATTAGCTTATGAGAACTTTTCTAAGAAAAAAATTAGATACTTCAATGCAATTATTTCATTTGTTTATAATTATACAAAATACAAGTATACAAAATGCATATTGTACATGAGTAATAATAATGGTGCATAATTAAATTTAATTACATTCAATAAAGGCTTTTAGGTTAGGCTTACCACGCCACGTTATACACCTCAGGAAATCTGGACACACATATATATGTATATTTAATTTAAAAAGCATATTCAATCACCTTTAAATTCTTGGAGATATTTCAGGAAGCCAATTTCCGTTAAAAACTGTTCCATTACACTATAAACTGTGCTTGCACTGTAACTGCACGATGCCAAAGGAACACAAGACGCCACAAATATCAAAAAAGACGCGACTGCCCTAACTACTCGTCGGGGTTGATCCAACTATAATCTATGGTTGGCTGGACTACTGCAGAAACG
Organism: Synergus itoensis; assembly: GCA_904066005.1. NCBI lineage: Eukaryota > Metazoa > Arthropoda > Insecta > Hymenoptera > Cynipidae > Synergus > Synergus itoensis. Next base: position 19,532 of record CAJFCP010000175.1, read on the forward strand.
GAGTAATATCTTCTGTTTGGGGCAACCATAGCTATGGCTGACCCAACCATATCGCTTCCATCCAGCTGGTTTGGTCAGCACAACTATTCAATTGCTTAGCTAACCCATTTTTTTAGTTCGTCCACCTAAAACTGTGGACGTGTCAGCAATATCACTTGCAACAATATTCGAATGGTTGCGTCAACCATAGCTGTTCTTTCCGTGCGAAAATGACGAGAATTTGGCTCGAAAACTGACATCTTCGATCGAGAATACACTTCTGATGCAAACAAAAATTCACTAATGTGGTGCTGTCGTTACGTTGACAGATGTCCAAGATGTCCTAATAATTTATATGAAATTATATTTAATGAATAGTTTGATTGGAAAAATGGTGAAATTCATGAATTCAGAGAGGATTTAAATCCTTTCTCCATTAGCATTTGGGTGAATTAATTAAAAGGATGCGAAACATTTCATGCAAATGTACCTACATCCAGAGAGGCCAACCATTTCAGTTTGGTTTATCCAAAATATAGTTCTGCTTGTACAAAATGTTTACTGCTTGAACAATGAACAACTCACACTGCCTTTCATTTTCCATTTATTTGATCAATAATTGTGAATTTTAATTCGTGTCTAAATTCGTCGCATTTATATTACAGAACATGGAAAATCGAAACAAGACCGCGCAGAGCCAGCACAAATTTTTAATTCAATCGATACTTTATCGTTCTTGTATAACGAAGTTTCATTGATAGGCTCTTTTTCACGATAACGCTTTTTGTGCAACACGTGGAGTTAATCTGAATTCAGCGAAACGTTTTTACTATTCTCGATACTTTTCATATTAATAAAAATAGACAAGAGTATCAACAATTAACAACACTATGAGATATCGATATTAAAGATCAATAAATGGAAAATTTTTTCCTGATGAAAATTTTTAAGAGAATTGATTGATTTTCGTAATAATTCGGGCTGGTATTTTGCTCGATTGATGCAGTACAAAACCCTATTGATACTAAGCAAAAGAGTAATATTTCCCTCCATGAGAGAATATCTACTCGTTTATTTAACCGCAATTAAACCAGATGGATAACGATAATATTGAGCCAACGACAATATCTCCACTGCGAAACCGCATAAATATGGTGAGTTTCCCGATTCATCCCTACGACGAATAATCGTGAACATCGATAGTAATGTCGACACATCTGCTGGCACCAATTCGGCGTTATCCATTCCAACGGAATGTAACCTGACACATATGTTCATGATATCTAAAACGTCCGTAATCATTTTTGTTAGTGTCAAATACTAAATTAAAATCAGGATTTGATTCCAGAGCTAACGTTTAACCAAAAGCAGAGCATCAAGCATATCATAACATCAATAATTGAATGAAGAATAATCTATCTATATTATAAAAAGATCTCGCCGCCGCCGCCGCTGTGTCAGGAATCCGTGGTTGGGTTAGGTTAGGTTAGGTTAGGTTAGGTTAGGTTAGGATTAGGTTAGGTAAGGTTTAGGGTTATATTAAAAAATGATCTGCCCGCCGCCGCCGCTGTTAAAGAACCAATAAGATTACCACAAGATCCCATAAGGCCCCTATAGGACCCCATAAGACCATAATAAGACCGCTATAAAACCCTTATTGGACCTTCATAAAACTCCTATAAGATTCTATAACACGTAACCTCCTTGATCTTGGCAACAATTTCATTGAATTTCAAATGAATTGTAAAATATAGTGACCATGATTACTATATTTTCTCATAAATATAGTTGCCAATAAAATATATACAATTAAAATATAAAATATACATTCAATAAAGTTGGTAAAATATCAATAAATTAAATAATAATATCAAAATTGGAAATCATTGGAAGCATTAATTAATTAATCAAATGTATTAATATTAGGTTACATGAATCGTGTCAACACAAAAAAAAGTTTATTTTCTTTACATCAGCTTTAAATTTTTATTATTTGAAAAGTTATAGCTGAAAAATTAATTTTTGAAAATACAATTAACCATAACATCCTTATTTTTTAATGAAATGCTTTAATCATATATATTGAAATGCTTGGAAACATTAAAATTTAATTAAAATCTGTATTTTTAGATTTGCTAAAGAATCAAATTTTCAAAATTTGAAGAAGTTCAAGTTCAATAATATTTGAAATTATTTATAATAAAACTGAATTTTTTTTGAATAACTAAAATTGATTTATTTAATTAAAAGTGTTGATTGAATAAGAAACAAATCACGCGTCTTGTTTTTGCTAGTTTATTATAATATAATACGAAAAAAGCTCAAATCATTGTTTATAGCTCTACGGTATGCTATTCAGTAGGTTGGGATTTGGGCACTGAATACTGTGTTGTTACACCTGTGGGTAGAAATGCTACATGGCATGAGACTTGCCACTGGGTCAAGTGCGAACCACTAATTACCATCCGGTACCCTTGTTTTGAGCAGTAAAACTAAACTCCGCAGCTCCATGACTGACATTGTGTCCGAGATATTAAACCAGAGGCAGTGCCATCTTGGAAGGATTTCGAACTCTATTGGCACGTGATTTATCTTTAGTAATTAAGCACTCATCCACTCAAAGAAAACCTCCAAGAAAAACATTTTTTTCCCCTTTAAAAAGATCTATGGAGTTGATTCAATGAGGAGATCCCTGCACGGAAAAAAATTAATACCTGGCGGACGAGGGAATGACAATTAACCCTAATTTAAATAATTGATATACCTAGAGTAAGCAAAGAATTTATTTCTACTATTTAAATTTTTTCGGTAAACCAGCACTTTTAATGAAATTGCTAAGGCAGAGAAATGATTAATTTCAAGAAACTGGGTATTCTTTCAATATTTTAGAATTAAATAAAGATTTAGTTGAAATAGGAATATATATGCCCTGAGCAGCCACTTGTTTTTCAAGTATAGGGAATTTGACTTTCGTTGTAATAGGTATATTACAAATGCCTGCGAATCCATGTGATAAAATAATTTTAAATGGCGGTTCATGTCATTCATGTCAGAGTGCAATATTTCCTATGCAACGGAGGATAATTTTTATTAAATGCGAGGTAAGTAAAAGTAAATACCATTTTTTTAAAAGAAAATATAAATATAAAAATAGGCTCGTGTGTTTCCTAGTTACGTCCTACTCCCTAGTTACGTCAGTTATTGACGTAACCTCTCTTTTAAAATAATTGTTTATAGAGCTAATGAAATGTGACATTAGCCTAACCTATAGTATAAAACAATTATTATTACTTTTCGTATTCCCGTTTATAGACTTTATGGTTACAGTAGCTGTATATCCTCCAATAGTCCATGTTAGGATTGTAATATCTTTGTGCCAGCTATATATGTATAATATGTGTTTGTTAACAATATGATATCGCTAGAACAGTTAAAGTGGTCAAAGATATTCACTTTGACTGATATAAGGATATTCCTATACTGCTGTCCCAACGTAAAACCTAGTAAGTGACATTTGCCATAGAGACTATATTCCGACATACGCGCACGGAAAAATAACCTTTATAGCAAATGTCACTTACTAGGTTTTACGTTGGGACAGCAGATAACTTCCCTGCCATAGCCCAACTTTTTTTTCCGTGTGAGGATAATGGGAGAAAATGTTGTCAGCAGTCGTTTGAAACAATCGAAACACAGCATCCAATACAATGTTTATTCTCGTTTATCTCATCTCATGATCGTTGAGAATGGCAAAATGCCAGATACGAAATGGTATGTAACCCGGACTGGGTCATCGAGTGTTTCTAAACCCGCAAGGCAGACCAGTAATTTTGGTTTGCTGAAATGTTTGAAAGTGACTCGGTATTCCATTGTTTACGGTAATTAAGGCATATCTAAACGATCGCTTTCACCGTGCTCTATATATTTTCCCTCGGTTAGCTGTCTTGCTTCAAACTTAAATCTGCAAACAGTTTGCGGTTGGAAATACATACAGCACTTGATAAACTTCCTTGAGTTTTGAAAGACCTCAACTTTAACTGATGAGTAGGTACTCTAAAGAGTTTCTTTGAAAAGGAAAATTATGATGTTTAGCGGCGATTACTCGATTCTAGAGTTTCTTAATTAATATTCTTATTCATATTCTCTTACTTAAACGGTGTGATTTCTATATACAGTTCACTTTGTAAATGTTTTTTGTAATTGATAAATTTAATTCAATATGAGGAACCAATAAGTATCATCTTGGAACTCGATCCCAAGGGGTAAATATTTTTTAATCCCCCACTTCCCATAGTAGTGTAGCTTCCAGAATGGAAGGCCCTTGAGTATAATTAGATGTCCCAGTTTACTATGCAGCATCTCATTATGAAATCCGTTCGCCACAAAAGCGTGTATATACTACAGTAATGCAGCGCACGACGCTCGATAATAACTCGCACGTTCCACGTAAACGTTAACTCATAGTTGATTTGTTTTTTACCTATAGCTTTTTTTGGATACCACAAAACAAGATCAAATTCGAGGTAATTGATACACGAGTTTAATTAAGAATAATTAGTGTTATTAGTGTTGAAACCTGACATTTTATGAAATTATTTTGTATAAATTTTTAATTTTTAAAAATAGTGTCATTGTGTGCAAATGCAAAAAGTAAAATTTAAAAAGTAAAATTTAAAAAGTAAAATTTATTTTTTAAAAAGTAAAATTTATTTTTTAAAAAGTAAAATTTATTTTTCTAATATAATTTTTCAAATAATCATAATTTGAAGCTGATAAACCAATATTAATATATTTGATGATTAATTAATGATTCCTATATGTACCAATTTTAAATGTAAATGATAATAAATCGTAAAGGGAAATTTTAAATGAAACAATTGTAAATGAAAATTGCTAAAAGAAATCATGATGAAGAAGAAGAAAAATGGTAAAAGGAAATTTTGAAGGAAAATAAATTTAAATAGAAATCATTTTAAATTTGAAATGAAAACAATTGTATATTATGATAAAGAGAAAAATATTAGGAAAATATTGATAAAAATCGATGCATATATCACGTATTTTAACCCATAACTGTAAAACTGCGGATATCTTTTAACTTGCGTTAATGCATTAAAAACAATAATATGCAACCGTTACAAAATTCGTTAAAATCTGTTAATGGCCTTTAAAAGAAAAAATTTCAAAATAAAAAATTCGTTAAAATCCTTTAATGCGTTAAAAAAAATTGCCTATACGACCACAATTTTTGTACTTTGGTTATGAATCGCGTGCCGATTTTATTGAGGGAGGGGGGGGGGGGGGTAAAGAGAAAGCATTTTTCACTATTTCCCTCAGATGACATATATCTTGCGATTTAAAGGTGAAGGAGTGAGAAATTGGCGATTTTGACAATTTTTTCGGTTAGAATAACATCTATCGTAGAATCGATTGAAAAAAACCGCAATTGCGGAAGGGGTCAAACATTTCGGTTACTCGATTAATCATCGTTCTTTTGTGGGTATATATATATGTTGATTAAAATTTAGGAAACGGAATTCGGCAAGGTTTCTGAATTCGGCAAAATCGAAATAATTATTACTGTCATTTAACTGCAGCAAGTTTAAAACGATGCTCCCAATAGTCACATTAATGAAACAGCTCTCCATCTGAACATTTCAATTATTCAAAGCGACCACATGCTCTTGAGAAAGTAGGTGGAAAACCAAGGAGATAAAGTTCAGTTTAAAGTTTCCTTTTATTGACAGATACAGGTCTCGAACGTGTAGAAACACTCCTACCTTTCTGAAAAAGTTTACTAAATATGTGCTATATCTTTAATTAAAATTAGCAATACCTATAAATAAAATATATAAAGTAAATCTTAAAGCTTGTATGAAAAAATATGTAAACAGATTTTTAACTTCTTATTTTCTTGCAAGGCTTTTAGTTATGTAAGAAGGCGGAGAAACTGCTTCAGGAAAGTCGCGTTATGCACAGAAAGTGCTTTATGGTCAAATTTAGCAGATTTATGAGAACTTTTAACGGCTGCTATTATATCCATATTACGCAGCTCGTTTCACGATGTTTACTTGCCATTTGACATTTATTGAGAAATTAGTGAAATATGGATGAGTATAAAATTGTTGATATCTAAAGTAAAGCTGCATTTTCTGGTATTGTCATCAGGACGGTTTTAATTATATAATTATTGATATACTAATCCTAATAATAGCGGAAAAATATAGTGAGCTATAAAATATATGTTCGAAATTTTATACAAATATTATTAAACTATTCATACTTAATCTTTCAATATAACACAAATTCGTGTAAAACATGTACCAGGTGTAGAAGTATGAAACCGGAATTTCCTTATAGATGGTGCTTGCCATCAGTTTAGGGGCCGTAAGACCGCTTCTGCAGCGCCATCATCTTCAGCTAACAGCTTGACGAAGATTCTCAACATATACAACAACCCAAGTTCCAGCCCCCTGGCACCATGGGCAGATCCAGGGGGGGGCATGGCTTCTTGCCCCCCCCAAAGCCCTTATCTGGATCCGCCCCTGCCTGGCACTCTGAGTTAAAAATGTCTTAAATGTTGAGCAGTGGCCACCGTGGCGCTGATTGTTCAGTGGGCCGATTAAGTCAAAAAATGCATGGGAAAAGACGTAAAAATTCAATTTTCTCCTAATAAAAACTATTTTATCATATTTTATGTTACGAAATATTAATCAAGAAATTTTTAAATATTTTTTAAAGCAATACTTACTCCCGAAAAAGGTACAGTGCTCGAGTTTTTGACGAAAATTCGCTTTGATTTTAGGCAGGAATTTCAAATCGAAATTCTGTTATCCCCGTTTAAATATTGATATTAATATTTAATGTCATTGTTAAATGAAAATATTACGTTAATATTGTAATATTATTAAAATTATATCATTCCATAGAGAATATATAATTTTATATTCAATTCTCGTATTATTATTATGTAGTTTAAAAACAAATTATTTTTAATTATTGAAAATTTCAATTTATTAATAATAATTAATAATAATATTACAATATTAACGTAATATTTTTATTTAACAATGACAATAAATATTAATATCAATATTTAAATGGGGATAACAGAATTTCGATTTGAAATTCCCGCCTAAATTAAATCAAAGCGAATTTTCGTCAAAAACTCGAGCACTGCACCTTTTTCGGGAGTAAGTATTGCTTTAAAATATATTTAAAAGTTTCTTGATTAATATTTCGTAAAATAAAACATGATAAAATAGTTTTTATTAGGAGAAAATTGAATTTTCACGTCTTTTCCCATGCATTTTTTGCATCGATTTTTTGACTTATCGGCCCACTGAACAATCAGCGCCACCCTCGACGCTTTTCAATTCTCATGACATTTTTATATCGTGGACTGGATAGCAAGCGCCAGGGGGCTACCAAGTTCCATATACCCCATATACCAGTATATTTTTCTATAACCTAAAACATGTCGAGTTTTGTAATTTTATCATTTACGAACTACGATTTGCGGACAGCATTATGGGTTTTCTGTTATCATTTGAAGACAACTGCTACAGAATCGCATCGAATGCTTGTAGAAGCTTACGGTGAACATGCTTTTGGTAAAAGACAGTGTTTTGAGTGGTTTAATAAATTCAAAAGTGATAATTTTGACGTGAGAAACGAAGAGCGTGGGAAACCACCGAAAAAGTTCGCAGACAACGAATTGTCAGACTTATTGGATGAAGATGATACTCACACTCAACAAAAACTCGCAGATCAATTGAATGTGACGCAGAAAGCCGTCTCCATTCGTTTGAAAGCTATGGGAAAGATTCAGAAAGAGGGAAAATGGGTTCCGCATGAACTGAATGAAAGGCAGCAAGAAAATCGAAAAATCACTTGTGAAATGAGAAAACGATCAGGGAAAAACGATCGCGGCGTTCAGTTGGGAAATACTAGCGCGTGCGGCTTATTTTCCAGACTGCTCCGTCCGATTATCATCTATTCGCATCACTGGGACACGCTCTCGCTGAACAACGTTTTATTTCGTATTAAAATGTACGAAAATGGCTCAATAACTGGTTCGCTTCAAAAGAAGAACTGTTTTTTTGGCGTGGCATTCATAAGCTACCGGAGAGATGGGAAAAATGTATTATAGCTAGCGATGGGTAATACAGTCAGGTTAACTAGAAAGAACAAGTTAATTGTAAAAAACACTTTCAACTATAATACTTTTTTCTAGTTACCACTACCAGATTTCTGGTAGTAATAATCTGTAATCGTAGTTACTGAAACCAATTTGAGCTCCTGGTGGAAGTAACTAGCTAAAATAGTTGAAAACGTCTTTGACTAGAAAATGTAGTTACTGTAACTAGAATTTTCGGTGAGTGTGACTTTGAAATTCTATTTGCTGCTACGTGGTCCTTAAAGTCAGTTTGACTAAGGATGGATTTTGTATCGCAAGATTCTATAGTTGCTGTAACTAGAAATTAAAAGTTAATGCAGCTTTAATTTTTTGATATTTTAATTTGAAGAACATCAATGTGTATTATTAATCCCTTCATTTAGTTAACTTAGGGAATTTTAAATTTGAAAGTATTCAAATTTAAGAATTCTGTGAATTTTTGAATTATAAAATCACTAAAGTTTTCGGAAATTAAATAATGTTTCATAGTTTATATAAAAAATATTGAAATTTCGAATTTTAATTATTGCATAAATCTAAGAATTTTTTGGCGAACATTCTCTTCATAATCGTTAGGCCAAATATAAAACTTTTAAAAAAATTCAAGTTGCTACAACTATAATTTATAATTAAAAAGCATATCTTGATTTAAAAGTCGCGGCACCGTGCTTAATTCAAGTTATTTCAACTATTATTTATAGTTAAAGATCATTTTTTTATCTAGTCAATTTAACGTGAGAAATCTGGTAACTGTATCTAGGTATGAAAGTTACAGCAATGTGTTAAATACATTTACGCTCATTACTTCAGATTGTTTGCCATGACTATTTTATTTGAAATAAAGACTAATAACTTTACCAGGTAACATATAGTTGCCATAACTAGATTTCCACGTTACTATGACTACATTTACCTTCACAGTTCTGACTGGAAAACAAAAGTCAAAGACGATTTCAACTATAGTTAGCCTAGTTGACCTGACCAGGAATTTCTCTCAGTGTGGTATCTAACAATGAAAAATATAACTCATGCAATATATGTGTACAATTTGCATATGTTTATGACTCCACAAAATGAAATGAAAGTTCGCGAATAACATGGCAACTACTTTGGACTCAGTGTAAAGTCCATAAACCCTAAAAGTGACATGGGCAATAAAAATTACATAACTTGATCGTTACCCAGTTGAAAGATAGAATCGTGGGTGATGCACGTTCGACGATAACAGTGCAAGTAGAACTGGAATGTAATCATAGCGAAATTTTATCGAGGTTGTAAAAGCCAGTTCCGAAAGGAAATAAATGAGAAACTCACAGGACAAAAGTCATAAACTTTCAACTTCAGAGATGCTTTTAACATTTTAATTTTATAAATATTATGGGTGCTTCTACATGGTTTCTTGACCAAAATTAATCCAGAAGATCTTCTAATTTGAATGTAAACTCTATGAGTGACGAAACTGATAGACAATTTTCTATTATAAGGAACTTTAAGAAATTAAAGGTCACTCTATTAGGCATTTTGCTTCATGAAATGGATACATATTGCATACCAAAAAGGGAACCATATTCAATGGAAAACTTCCAATGGACTAGCTTAAGGAAGCTTATTAATGAAAGTAGCTCGACATAAAAGGGACAGAGGTAAATGGCAAACGAAGAAGAGTATGAGGAAAGTGGCTTCGCCGTCTTACAATAATTCGTATCTTGCCACGATACAGAATTCCAAATACCGTAATATTTCAGAAAATCTGTGGAACGAGAGATTTTCTTTGAAGTCGACATTTTTTCCTTGTAATTTTTATACCGAAGAAAAAACCGATGGGGAAAAGTATAAAACTCACGCCTTTTCTTCGAAGTTCTATTTTCACTTGATTGAATTTTTCTATTGAAAGGTAAATTTCATAGAATTTTAATAGAGAGGTACCTTTATCAATGTATGTATTATCTATTTCTAAAAAGATGATTGAATCGAATTCGAAATATCGTAACGCTTATTCGAAATATATTGAAAATCTTGGTTTTAAAAAAGCAGTTTTATAGTAACATTTAAAATAAACAATTAACTAATTTATTATAACTAATTAATAAACTAATTTAATAATTAATTAACCGGTTATTCAAATAATGTTGTACACTATAAATGCGGTTGTTTTTTTAGAAATTGAAACCATAATTAAAGATCCATAATACAGTAAACAATATAGTTAATTTTTAAAACAATCTAATAATTATTATTTTTTATAACGTAAAATATATGTTGTATCAATAGTTTATAAAGTATCAGACTTTAAAGAAATATGAAGTATCATGAGTTATAAACAAAAACAGTGGGTAATTATAATCTTCTAAAAATTTACTACATGTACAGTTGTATTCTAAAAAAACTTAAGAAATTTACAGTTTTATAATAATATTTAAAATAAACAATTAATTAATTTCATGATAATTAATTAGTCGGTTATTTCAAAATAATACTTTACACAACTATAAATGTGGTATTTTTTTTAGAAAAAAAAAAGACCACAATTAAACATCAATACAACTGTAAACGTAGTTAATTTTGAAAAGAATCTAACAACTATTAATTTTTATAAAGCAAAACACATGTTGTAATTATTTAATTTATAAAATATAAGGAAACATTTTTTATAAATATATACTATTTTTGAAAATTGGTTAAGTTTTTAAAATTCATATAAAACGCAAATTTCTTAAAATAAAATTTTAATTATGACGGATAGAAAAGAAGAAATAAAATATCATAAATTTTATAACATTAAAAAAAAAGTAAATACGCGCGCGGAGCGCGCATTCGTTCTTGTATAATTAAATATGACACAGTGTGCACAATAAGGATGTAAACGATGCAGTAAATAATTTAATCAGTAATTGAACTAAGGGATGTTATGCATAGAAAAACACATTCGCAATGAATTCCAAATAATGTAATTAGTATTTTAAAACCAATACGATAATATTTAACTACACATACAACGAGCACAAGGGTTATTTTTTCTTATAAAAGGTAAACCTTTTATTCTATTATAGTAAATAATTAGAGAGAAATCGGGAGTTAATCCACTTTAAGACAGTTTTCCAATTGTCGTCCACATTCATTTATCCCAATTAAAAAGTATCTGGTAATTTAATAATTCGCGTGTATATTTCACATATTCAATTTTAATTTGTATTCTCATAAAAATATAAAGTTCATTCAACAATGAGGTGATTTTTATAAATAACAATCAAAAAAGTAATTAATTCAATTGGCATCGTTATTTCATCGGCTGATGGGATGCGTGCAATAATTCGATTTAAATAAGCACTGTATAATTAAAGCTCTAGCACAGATTAAATATCAATATATACCATTAGTCCAATTCCACACCTAATAATATATTGATACACCAGATATTGATAAATCACTTGCCTATCATGTAATACATATATTTTTTAATTAGAATTCACCAAAATTTAAGAAATGTTTACATTTTTTATTTTTTTCCACATAATAATTATAGATATACTCGGTATTTTTATAAAAATTTCAATTGCCATTTCCTTTTTTATTCTTTCAAATTAGAGCTTTATCGTTTCGTGTTGCAACCACTAAACGAGCATATAATTCTACTTACGACAATTCACTTTCCTCGTAATAACGAAAGACAAAAAAATGAAGGAACACAGAGGGAAATATTTTTAAATAAAAAGAAAAGGAGGATTATTAAGTTGTTTTGGAAACATAATTTCTTTTTTCAGTCAATTCTATATGCATTGCAGTCAGAATTTTTCGTTTTAAATAAAGAAATATATACAGCATTGCATTGTTTTCAAAATTAACTAAGTTTACAGTTGTATTGATGTTTATTTGTTGTTTTTTTCTTTAAAAAAATACCACATTTATAGTTGTGTAGAGTATTATTTGAAATAACCGAATAATTATAATTATCATGAAATTAATTAATTGTTTATTTTAAATATTATTATAAAACTGTAAATTTCTTAAGTTTTTTTAGAAGGCGAAACCTTGCTTAAACATCCAATTCAACTGTAAATGTAGTAAATTTTTAGAAGAATATAATTACCCACTGTTTTTTTTATAACTCAAAACATGTAATAGTTATATAAATTACAGTAAACATTTTTTATTAAAATTAAATATAATAAAATCGAATGCGAATCGTGCGTCACTTTGCGTAAAATATGACTTAATTGTAATCTAATTTTCCTTTGTTTTTAAATCTTATTTTCATAATACTTCATATTTATTTAAAGTCTGATAATACTTTATAAATTATTGATACATCTATTTTACGTTATAAAAAATAATTATTATTAGATTGTTTTCAAAATGAACTATGTTTACTGCAGTATGGATCTTTAATTATGGTTTCAATTTCTAAAAAAAATAGGGCATTTATATAGTTGTACAGTATTATTTGAAAACCCGGTTAATTAATTATTAAAAAAATTTATTAATTAGTCACAATAAATTAGTTAATTGTTTATTTTAAATATTACCATAAAATTGCTTTTTTAAAACCAAGATTTTCGATATATTTAGAGTTTAAACTCGTGATAAAATGATGATTAATGAAATCAAATTCATCATCTTTTTAGAAATACTAAATAGATATTCTACAATTGCAGTGAATAAATTCATTCCTTAAAGTGCTTCCGGAAGTTGATATATAAAAGGAAAATACTCTTTCCTTCCATTCTCGTCGAGAAAAACACATTGTACATTGCACATTGCACTTTATTGGCCGTTTGCGAGGTAACGATCTTCCGGTGTATATATACAAGTCAGACGCGTCCCGGAAATGAGTCTTTTGACCGATTTCCACCCTCTCGTTTCTTTTCACCGGACCTCGTGAACTCAACAGATTCCTTTTTCCACCTTCCCTTGCACGTTCTCATGCCACCTCGTTATCTCCCTTTGCACGAATTTTGGAGAGAAACAGAACAAAAACAAGAAAACAGACCAGACAAAGAAATAGGATGCAGAAATGTTGAAAAATAGGAAGGACTGCCAGTTTTTCTCTCTGAGAAAGATTGTCTCAATAAAACTGAAGCCCTGAACTGAACTGAACCACTGAAGTGGTTTTAAAAATCAGTTTACTATTATTTACACTTGAAAAACGCCAAAATAAACAAATTCCTAATGAGTATAATCAAATTATTCCGCTCGAATTATTACGTTCTTACGATTTCCGTCAGTCGCATATTTAGACGAGGGAAAGAACCCCTTAGGCGCTGCAAGCTCCATGTATTTATTGACAGCATGGTAATTTGTTTACGTTTCGAAGACCCTTAATTATTGTATTAGTTTTAATTGGATTAGAGGGATACATTGGGTTGAAGTTTGAGACGTCTAATCAAAAGGTTTTTTTTTTCACATTTATTAGAATAAAATTGTAAAAAAAAAGTTTTTAAAGTTTTCAAAAGCGAAATTTTTATTTAATTACTAAAAGAATGCGGCGTTGCCAGTGCCGTATTTATACTAGAGACCAAAAAGGCTCGGGCCTAAGGAGGCAAATTTTGAGGGGCAGCACGGCTGCTGACAATATTTTTTTATTTTAATTTGTTTTTCGTTGAAGAATATTAAAATTACGAGAAAAATATTTACTATTTAAAAACACAGTTTGTATTTTCGCAGCACACTTTTACAGAGGGAGCACATCCAGTGAGGACCTGGGGGGGGGCGATTATGTAATTTTCCACTTCCACTTCCACTTCAAAAAATTTTGTGAGATTTAAAAAAATTTTTAAGAAACTCTAAAGGACTGCAAAAAAGGTTTTTTCAGAGATTCCCGTGTAGAAATTTCCCAGACCGGTGATGAAACGCCCGGCCCGATCGGGCCCCGATCTGCCCGACCAGGCCTGGGTCTAGGCCTGGTCGGGCCGTGTGTTTCATTCCCGGTCTGAAAACCCCCGATCTGGACCAGATTGGGGCCGGATTCTCCAATCTGGGCCCGATCGAGGCCACAGCAAAATTTCTACTCGGGTTGCGCGAAATTTCAAAAGATTTTTATAAGATTTTTAAAAAATTTCCTGAATTTAAGAGTTTTTTTCAAGATATTTTTAAATTGTTAATTTTTTTTCTCAAATTATTTAATCAATTTAAAAAAAAATTTTAAACATTTAAATTACTAGAAAATTTGGTTAAAACCTTTGAAATCTTTTTAATTATTTTCAAATCCTTAAAAATAAGCTTTAAAATTAAAATCCAGACGAATTTTTTTTTTCTCGAAAGATTCTTACTGAAAAAATTGTTTTATTTAAAATAATTTATTTATTGAAACATAAATCATAGAATATATTTTTGCAAATAATATTTGATGAAAAAAAAAATTGTCTGAGTAGACGTCTGAAACTTCAGCCCAATGGGGGATTCCCAAGACGAAAAATAACTGAAGATTTGAGTGTGCTTCAATTCAAAAATGAAATTGAGAATAATTGCATTTATTGTACTAGATTTGACAAAAGTGATATGATATGGTTACTAAAATATCATTATAATCTTTGCAGAAATTTTCAACGGAAAATGGAATTACGTATATAGACTCAAGGAAGACTTGAGCCTGAATTATTTCCTTTCATCCTATATTCTGTGAAGTTATTGGCTCCGAGGAAATACGCCACTCGGGAATAGAAATATACCCTTTTATTCGTTTTTTACCTTCCTTTTGAGATTTATAGGGTCTGTAAAAATATGTTAGGAGGATATAAGTCAATAACGAATACCATTTAATGTCAGTTTTACTACCAATGTGTGGAAAATGATACGATTAGTTTCAGAGCAGTGGATTTGGAAATTCTTTATTAAAATTGTATTACAATATTATACGAGACCGAACGCGCGCTTCCGCGCGCGGGTTGACTTTATTTTTAATTTAAGCGATTTTTTACAATATAAAGATTTAAAATTTCCCGCGTCGCTCGCGATTATCGATATACAACGCGTCACGAACTGTATGGACCAATAAGGAATCAGGTCCACGCATTTTAGCATTACAGTTTTTCGATATTCGATACGTATGTCCTTTTAATAATAGGATGAATCACCATATCTAAAATGTTGGAAAATCGGACTTAGAATTTTTGCCATGTCAAAACCCGACTATGTACGGCACTGTCATCATAATATAATTTTCGAAGGGTTTTTAGGAGAACAAAAAAAAAACTCACCCAATATCCGGGGTTTATCGTAATCCTGGTGTCAAATTGAATCGATGTAGTATCCGGTTTTTTTGGAACAATGATTGTTTCGTCGGTTTCGTCGGAAAATAATCATTTTCTGAAATGTAAAATTCCAAACAGAGCACCGAATTGCGAGAACCACACTCGTAAATAATTATTTTTCACAGAACACCAACACTTTAGCGAAAAAAGCGACTAGTACTTCAGCTCAAAATAAAATGAACTTTTCATTTTCACTTTGCATTTCGCGATCTGTTGCCGTAAAATGTAGCATTTTTCCACGGAAATTTAAAATTTCTGTCATGGAAGAAAAATACATACATAGCAGACATGATCAGATGACAGACGAAGCGCACCAAATTGCAGGTCGCTCCCTATCGGTCGCATTACGTACTACCTCAATGGTAACTTTATCCAATGTAGTACGTAATGCGACCGATAGGGAGCGACCAATTTGGTGCGCTTCGTCTGTCATCTGATCACGTCTGCTATTTATTTTTCTTCCATGACAGAAATTTTAAATGGAAAAATGCTACATTTTACGGCAACAGGTTGCGAAATGCAAAGTGAAAATGAAAAGTTCATTTTATTTTGAGCTGAAGTACTAGCCGCTTTTTTCGCTAAAGTGTTGGTGTTCTGTGAAAAATAATTATTTACGAGTGTGGTTCTCGCAATTCGGTGCTCTGTTTGGAATTTTACATTTCGGAAAATGATTATTTTCCGACGAAAAAATCATTGTTCCAAAAAAACCGGATACTACATCGATTCAATTTGACACCAGGATTACGATAAACCCCGGATAATGGGTGAGTTTTTTTTTTTGTTCTCCTAAAAACCCTTCGAAAATTATATATGATGACAGTGCCGTACATAGGAGGGCTTTGAAAAGTGAAAAATTCTAAGTGCGATTTTCCAACACCCTTGAGAATAAAACCAATGGTTTTTGTGTAATCCGCATAAACAGTAAAAGGGGACCGGATTATGGTTTTAATTTTACGCTATTTTGTCACGTCTATTCCATATTTTAATACTCTACCTGCTTTGTCCGCAATGTCCATCACGTTTTCAATGAATTTCACACCAAGTGCATAAATCCATAATTGCTAACACAGAGTACCTATATCTTTCACTGCGCTTACTCATTTGGAAATATCGTGGCGAAGTTCAATTGAAAAAGCTTCAGTGGCGCTCAATCGAGTTGATTTAATCGAAAAGGTTGAATGATGAGAGGAATTTAAATAAAACGGATTTCACCAAGGTGTGGACGAGTGTTTAAAGTCGTAAAAAGACTGTGAAAGAGGCAAAGACTCTCTAAAAGACTGAATTTGAAGAGCCATTGAGTCGCTTTCACAGCTTCTTTCTTTCTTGTGAAAGAACCCATCCCAAGATTCAAGTTTTATCATTCCCAGACCGTAAAACATTGAATTTTTTCCCAATATTCATAATTCAGCTTAAAATGTCAAAGACATAAAAATTTATTAACATAAAAGCTATTTTAACATAAATAGCCATAAAAATTAATAATACGTTGTGTATTATATATTCCGCGCTTTTTTATTATGTCTCGCGCGTTGGTAAAAGTTACACAAAATGAACAAAGTTTCTCATAGTATAATTGTAGTCTGGAAAAGCAACAAATTACACATTGTTGACCTTTTTCAATTTCAACGATTGGCACAGCTTTGCAAATGCTTTTTCACTAATTGTAAACGCGGAACTAGGTATTATTATATCGAATGCAGCAGCTCCATAAATTACACATGATGAACGAAACGTGAGAAACTTAAACAATGGCTTTTCAACGCGAGACTGAATCCATGCCAAACTTTCAGTGCAGCGATGTATTTACGACAGTTACACTGTACTCGGCCAAGTTGATTTGACTGATTTTTAATCAAATTTGAGAATGATTTCAATCCAATCAAGCCAAGTTCTGCATGAATGCATGAACTGCACTTTTTAATTACTTTAGGTCTAACGATTTTAAGAATTTATATCGAGTGGAATATAAAAATCAAAGGGTGGTTATAGTTCGGAGCTTAAAACAAGAATGTTTAAATTTTCAGCCATTATAAGAATATATCCTCCATTAAAGTCAAATACTAAATCACGAGGGAGAATAACAAGGAAAAGCCTTGTTAGAATCCATGAGAGGGTTTTCAAGCCCTTCGAGGAATTTCTGTTACACCGTAGGGACCGATAATCCAAGTTGTACTAATATAAACTGAACTGCCCAGATAAAGTCTCCAGTGACCTTGCCAGAGCTGGGTACAATTAGGGTTGCCATCTGCCTAAGGCAGGTTGGAATATATATATATATATATATATATATATATATATATATATATATATATATATA
>CAJFCP010000175.1:46384-76325 GCA_904066005.1 Synergus itoensis
CCATTTTTCCCGACCAGCGCCCGACTAGAAATAGGGAAAACTAGCCAGGGCCCTACTAAACCCCGATCGGAATTTCTACATGGGTTGATCTTGCTGGTGCCTTTTCCTTTCCATAATAAATAATTTATTACGATTTCATAATAAATTTTAATTTTCACGACACGACTGACACTGACACTTGTGCACTTTACCAAAGATCGAGAGGTTATATTGAGCGCCACCTAACAGCCGAATTTTATAATAATTACGAAAGTAAGGTTAGTGGGGATTTTTCAGTTGGGGCCCCACTAGATACAGATAGAATTATCAAAGTAAGAAATTTCCCACTAGTGCCAGACAGGGCCCCGATTAGTTTTTTCTAGACTAGAACTTCTAGTCCGAGCCACGCTAGAACCCTACTTTAAATGGGGAAAGATAGGGAAATTTCTACACGGGTAGTTTCATACGTGTTTTAAGCTTTATGATGATGATAACTTTTGTTTATAACTTATCTTACAGTTTTATATTTAACGGCGGTAATTTCTACGTTTCTCGTTCTGAGTCGAATAAGATGGCATTTTTTTAATTAAATCGTAATTGCACACTTCCGACACGGCGAACAGATGATGAAAAAGAGACAAATAGAAATTGTTCTGGATTCTAGAAAATTAATGTACCTACAATAAGAAAGAGCAAAGAATCTACAAAGATAATTGCAATTATAACTTTTGCATAGAATTTAATTATTTGTAATATTTTATTTTTCCTTCTAACTAAAATGTAGAAGCTTCTGGTAAAAATCTGTATTTCAGTTAGGTAATAAAAAGTCTATCCTTTTTTTATTTGAGGTATTGTCTAGTGCAGATGCCTCTCTAGGGAAGCAGACTGACCGTTTTACTGGTAATGTTCTTTTTTCGTTGCACCAGAAAAAGGCTGCGAATAATGCTCTGAATGCGATGGGGTTGAAATTCCCTCTGTACATATTTGTGCAAATGTGCATTCATATTTGCGCGAACGAAGCAGCCACGTGTCGTTGCTAGAAAATGCAACTGTTATGTCGTGAAATGAAAATTTTCCTCGCTGCCGGCACAGCATCCAATTTCCATGGAAAAGTTTTCCCCGAAAGGGGAGAGAGAGGTGTATTTCCTTATTATTCTTGTAGGCAGGGAAGGTTTAAGAATATTCAACTCCATTGTGCCTCCATCGATCAACTTTCAGACCAGGTATTTTCCAAGAAAATAGACCTCCGGAAAAATGAAATCGGTCGAGCAAAAAATTATGCATTGAATGTTCCTATAATTACTGCGAATTGTTCTAATAAATATATCTGTGCAGAAATTTTGATGGGATTCTGACAGGGTCCTGGTCAGTTTGCCCTACTTAAGGAAAACTGGCCAGGGCGTTGTCAGTTTACCCAAAAAATACCCTAGTAAATATCCCACTTAGGAAAAACTGGTCACTAACCAAAAACTATTCTGCGGATTATTCACAATACATGATTATTAAACTATTTAATTTTCTAAAAGCAAAAGACCTATTATAAAAAAGATGTATTAATTATTTAGAAAGAATAAGTGATTTTAAGAAATTTTTAAAGAATTTTAAAATAGTTCACGAGAGTTTCAAGATTTTAGAATATTAAAATTTTTTTTTTAAGTATTTGAAGGGATTTTTAATGATATTAAAGAATTTTATAGGATTTTAAAAAGATTTCAATTGATTTTAAGGAATTTAAGGAAATTTCAAAAAAGTTTAAGTATCCTAGGGAATTTAAAAGGATTTCCAAAGAATGTAAGGATTTTCCAGAGTTTTCATAAGATTTAAAAATTATAAGATATCGTGAAAGACTTTAAGAGATTTTAGTGAGTCTTAAGAGATTTCAAATGATTTTAAGGGATTTAAGTTTAAAAGGGATTAATTTAAAAGGATTTTAAGATATTTTCCAAGATTTCAGAGGTATAAAAATGTTTCCTAAAAGATTTCAGAGGAATTTAAAGCGATATAAATAGATTTCAAATTATTTTAAAGAATCTTTAAAGAATTCAGGGAAGTTCCACGATTTTAAATGATATTAAAAAATTTTAAAGAATTTTAAAAATATTTCAAGTGATTTTAAGGAATTTAAGGAAATTTCAAGACATTTTAAGTGATTATAGGGAATTTAAAAGGATTTCCAAAGAATGTAAGGATTTTCCAGAGCTTTCACAAAATTTAAAAATTATAATATATAATAAAGGACTTTAAGAGATTTTAGTGAGTTTTAAGAGATTTCAAGTGATTTTAAGAAATTTAAGAGGGTTTCAAGAAATTTCGAGTGATTCTAGGGAATTTAAAAGGATTTTAAGATATTTTCAAAGATTTCAAAGATATCAAGATTTCCTAAAGGATTTCAGGAGAATTTAAAGCGATATAAATAGATTTCAAGTTATTTTAAATAATGTTTAAAGAGTTCAGGGACTTCCAAGATTTTAAATGATTTTAGGAAATTTGAAGATATTTCAAGAGATTTTCAGTGGTTTTATAGGAAGTTTAAAGCGATTTCGAGAGATTTCAAGTGATTTTAAAAAGTTTTTAAGGAATTCCGAAAAAAGATTATATATATATTATAATACTTTAAGAACTTTCAATTATTTAAAAATATTTGTAAATATTGTAAGGGATTTTTATGAAGTTAAAAAATGTCAAAGGATTTTAAAAGAACATGAAAAAATTAAAGAATTTTCAAGAAATTTTAGATTTCTAAAGATTTCAAGTGATTTTAAGGAATTTCAAAACATTCAAAAAAGTTTCAAAATTTTGAAGTAATTTGGCAATAAAAAATGTTTTAGTATTCTTTAAAATAATTAAAATATCTTGAAATTACTAAAAACTCTTGTAATTTTTTAAAATCCCTTTAAATCTCTAGTTATTAAAAGTTATGAAAATAATACATATAATCATAAAATGTAGTTTAATAATAATTTTCACGGAAAATGAAGGTGAAGGTGAAGGTGAAGGTGAAGGTGAAGGTGAACGTGAAAAGTTACATAATCGCCCCCCTGTTTAAAATTCCTAGAAATATATTTTTCCATTTGTCAACAATGTATTATTAAAAATATCTCTTTTTCTGTTTACTTTCATGGAATTGTTGTTAGCGAGAAGAGAAATTAATATGTATGGTACATGTACATTGTACAATACTTCTAATGGAAAGTACATCTCGCTGTGAAAATGCAAGAATGTGATATCAACATGAGGTTTTATGAGGTGAAAAAGAAAGAAAGAGGACGAGAAAAAAAGGAAAAATAGAACTTGAATGGAAAATGGTTGAGCGAGCGATGACTGAGTGTTCAGAGCAATATCGATGATGGATAAGCAGAGAACCGGGAATGGAGAATTTTTTATTAGCGAGACGCCAAGGCGCCGCGCCGAGGAATATTGGCTTATCTTCGAAGGTTTCAGAATATTTCTGATATGTGATATCTCTCTGAATATTTTGAGTACGCTAAAAATTATGAAAAATTCCTTACCTTTTTGGGGTGGAGCGGCGACCGGCATCGCTGCGAACTGCGACGAGGAGTCAACTCTTCTCAACAGCAGAGGATGCAAGAAGTGATCAAGAGACGACCCTGGGGAACCTCGTCAACGTCGTCGTCGAGACGGTCTCGACGCGGCGCCAACCTGGTGGTCATCTCCACTCCAACAGTGACCCTCTGGTCACGGTCCATTGGCCAAATACCGCACTGTAAAAAATTAAAAATATAAAAAAAATAAAAATATAAAAAAATGACTCTTCCTCTCATAATATAAAAAAACAGGTCGCTCGAGATCTTTCTCGATGCCCTTTATTCTGCATTATTAAACTTTCTCAGATTAAATCACCTCAACAAGCAGGAATAATGGCGAGGCTATTTTATTGGAGGCTACTTTATTTTTATCTCTTATAATCTTACGCTTCTATGCTTTTATACAAAGAAGTTAATATGATTCATTCAGAAGAGAATATGAATGTCTAATTATTAATTATAAACTCCTAAAAGTATAGAGGATATAAACTAGTCTATAAAATTAGGTTGAAGTTTCAGACGTCTAGAATGAGGATTTTTTTTACATTTATTGGAATAATAACAAAAAAAAAAAAGTTTCCTCTGTTCCTAAAACCCAAAATTTGTATTTATTTACTAGGAGCAATTTTAGAGAACTTAGAGGAATTTGCAAAAGATTTTAAATAATTTTAAGGAATTTGAAGACATTTACAGAAGATTTAAAAGTTTTTAAAAAATTTCAAGTAATTTTAAGGGATTTTAAGAGATTTCATTTGATTTATTTCTCATTAGAATAAATTCCTCACTTAAAATCACTTAAAATGTTTTGAAAATTTTTAAACTCTTTTGAATTCTATCGAAATTCATTGAATTCCTTACAATCACTTATCACTAAAATCTCTTGAAATCCCTTGAAATTCCTTAATGTCACTTAATTAACCCTTTGACATTTTTATAAAAAACAAATTTTACGGTTACAAGCACCTTAAGGGGTTTTCAGGGTCGCTGATTACGAATCCAGAGTCAGATTTTCAAAATTCAAAATGGCGGACAAATTTTGGAAAAAGTGGTTGGATTTTCATAAAACTTGTTACGCGGAGATTTTTGAGGTCGCATATTGGATTCGCCATTTTGAAATTTGTAAATTGGGCTTCAGATTCGCAATCAGCGACCTCAAAAACCCCCGGGTAACAAGTTTTATGAAAATCCAACCACTTTTTCAAAAATTTGTCCGCCATATTGGACCCGCCATCTTGAATTTTGAAAATCTGGCTCCGGATTCGTAATCAGCGACCCCAAATACCTTAGAGTACCTAGTTTCATTACAATTTAATCAATACGTCGTTCAAAGATGAATTCTTTCGTAAAAAAGAACGATTTTCAAAATTTGTTTATTTATAACAATTTATAATTTTACGCAATATGTTCTTCATCATTTTTTTCACATTCTACCATGCTTCAAATACTATATCAATAAGAATTTTTTGTTAATACATCAAAAACATTGATTCTAGAGAAAAAAGTTGCTAATAAAAAAGGTGGGAATCAGGGTTCTCACTGTGCCGCAAAGGGTTAAAATATGATAAAATCCTTTAAGGTGTCTTAAAATCTTGTGAAATCTATAAAATATCCTTTTAATAACTATTTCAAACTCTTATAAAAATCCCTCGAAATCCTTTGTCGTTTCTTAAGATATCTTGAAATTCCCTGAAATGAAAAATCTCTTAAGGGCATGTGATACTTTACGATAAGAGCATTTCAGTTTCCGCAACTTTAAGCTCTGAATAATAAATATTTTTTGTTAAAACTAGGCCATTTAGCTCCGTCTGTAAGAAACGGAGGTAAATGGCCTAGTTTTAAGGAAAAATATTTATTATTGCGAACGTAAAGTTGCGGAAACTAAATTTGCTCTTATGGTAATTACCACATGTCCTTAAAATCTCTATAAAATCCCTTGAATTTTATTAAAAACCCGGGCAACGTCGGGTAAATTTTTACTAGTAAATAAATAAAAATAACATGATTTTTGGGAACTTTTTTGATATTCTTAAAAAAGAATAAACTAGCTGTAAATTCGATCTCGGGTGTTCCATTTAACTATATATTTATATTTTTTTGTGCTCATTCTTTGAGCACTTTGCTTCCTCATTATGGTGAAGTTGCAAATGAATTTTCTTCCTCATAGAGGAAGTATTAACGATTTTCCTCAATATTTAAAAATATATATAATTCTTTTTTCTCGAAACAAAGAATCTTCACAGAAAAAAAAAGTTTTGGGCTTAAAACTAAATTTAAGCTTAAAAACTGGCTTAAAATGTAACACAAACTAGACCTTTCGGGCTTGATTCAAAACTTTTTTTTAGTGTGTTTCGACCTCATCATTCACATTTTTTAATAAAATTTATTTATATTAGATTACTTAATTTTATACGATGCAAAAAACCTTTTACTTTATTACATTTCATTATTATTATTATTATTATTATTATTATTATTATTGTTATTATTATTATTATTATAACATTTCTATACATTAGCCCTATTAACTTAAAGACAGTTGTAGATAAATTGATGAAATTTGTAACGTATATTGGCTTCACCTATATCTCAAAAGGTACCGAAGGATTCTTCAAAATATTGAATTTTAAAATTTTTATGTAGATTTAGAATTTTTTTTTAAAATTGATTTTTCGACAATAACTTCTCAAATAATCAAAATTCAAAGCTTATGTAAAGGAAAGAAAGATTCCTTGCGTCGAGACGAATCGATTGACATGCATGATTAATGCATTATATTGAATATTAAGGAAGTTATGCTTTTATTTGTAATTTTGAAAAATTTCGTTTTTATCCTTGTTTATATATAAGTATTTATAAAATAGGGATAGCTTATTTAAACAATTTACTTTTTTTGTCATTTAAAAAAAATAAAAAAATCATCAATACTTCCTCTGTGAGGAAGCAGATTAATTTGCAACTTCATCATAATGAGGAAGCAAAGTGCTCAAAAAATGATCACAAAAAAATATCCTATTCTAAAAAGATCATACACATCGAATATCGAAATATCTCGAAACGCATGGACTGATTCCTTATTGGTCAATACAGGCGATGCGGGAAAATTTAAAAAAAAAATAAAAATCATTTCCGCGCGCTAGAGCGCGCGTTCGGGCTCGTAAATATAAATGGAACACCCGAGATCGAATTCACAGCTATGTATTTTGAATTCGTCTTTAATGAAGAATGCACAGTGAAAGATGGTTAAAGAGATTCGGGAAGTATAGAAAGGCAAAGAAACTGAATAAAATAGCATCTGGAACATGTTACCCATTCGTTGAAACTCTCCGGAGTACATGCATATTTCATTACGAATCAGCCTTGCGATTCGTCCCTCAGATTTCTCACCTCATACCTCTATAACCTTCCATAAACTGGTGAACACGACGTCATTACCTCGGACACATTTCTGTATCAGGCTCTCATTAATAAGACGTACAGAGAGAAGAGAACACTTATACACGCTTTAAAGCGCGAGACACTCCGTGTAATGACGTTCGTAATGCTTAACTCGGATCAGAGCTATTTGTCTTCGAATTCGAGGGGTTTAGCTCTACGTGAGCCGGAAATTAAATCAGATTTGCTGATGGAATTAATTGTAAAGGGGATGGTGCAGATTTTTAATAAGATGAGGCGTGATAATTCTTTGAAATAATTTATAGCTATTAATATTCCTGATTGGAAATAAGTAGAGACAATTTTTTCTGCTCTTGAAAATCTTTAAATTATGAGAAAAGAAAAATGAATTATTATGCAAATTTCTCCTTCAAAAATCTGGATTATGCGAAATTGTGCGATGAAGAAATCAAAACTATATTTAATTTAAATATTCAATACTGGCATAAATATTACGTCAAATCTCAATGTTTTATAAAAATATCAATAATTTTTTGAAATAATGAACATTTTTTTTTAAATTTTTAATGCGGGACTTAAAGTTGGCATGAAAAGTTGGAAATATTTGAAAACTTTTCCTACTGAAAAGAATATTTTTATAAAATATAAAAAGTCATTAATCATGACGTTTCTGCAAAATTATATTAAAATTTACATTCATTTGATTTTTATTATTATTTTTCTACTGATCAGGTAATATTGAACTTTTTACGTGTTTCAAATTCAAATTTGAGCCCTTGTACAATACAGAGAAATAATTTTACAATTTTTTAAATATGTCTAGCAGATTCTATAGAAATCTACTTTTATAATAAATACAAGAAATTAAAAAAAATGTTCATTATTCGAAAATTAATGATATTTTTACAAAACGTTGAAATTTAACGTTCTATGCAATTTTAAAAAAATTGACAAAGTTACTTCGTCCTGGCTCATTTTAATAACTTTTCATTTACTTAAAAGAAAAAATGTGGTCTTTGGTGTAATTAAATTTAGGAGAAACTTAAACGATCATCGAAAAACAGGCGAACCTAAAGTTCTGTTTGGTAGTGTAGTAAATCAATAAATTATTATAAAATGTATTAAGATTTTTGAAATTTTGTCAATTAAAAACAAAATTCCCATATACAAAAATCGAAATTTTCCAAAATAATGCGAAAATTCAACAATTATGCGAAGATTCCAAAATTATGCGATGAAAAAAAATTATGTGTTTTTATAAAGATTTCGAGTAATATTCAATATTCTGAGACATTATGCGATTATGCGCTTAAAATATGTTTTGCTTTATAAAAAATAAAAGTTGTTAGATTGTTTTCTAATCTAACTACGTTTACAGCTGTATTGATGTTTAATTGTAGTTTTTTTTTGTCTAAAATATTTTGTCTAAAATATTTTAAATATTATTATAAAATTGTAAATTTCTTAAGTTTTTTTTAGAAGGAGAAACCTCACTTAAACATCCAATACAACTGTAAATGTAGTAAATTTTTAGAAGAATATTTTTTTTATTCGCAATGCGAATCGTTCGCTACTTTACGTAAAATTATGACTTAATTTTAATCTAATTTTCCTCTGTTTTTAAATCTTATATTTCATAATACTTCATATTTTCTTAGTCTGATACTTTATAAACTATTGGTACAACATCTATTTTACGTTATAAAAAATAATAATTATTAGATTGTTTTCAGAATTAACTATATTGTTTACTCCCGTGCAGAAATTCCCAAACCTGGCCCAGATCAGTGATGGAACGCAGAACCTGATCGGGCCCAGATCTGACCCGATCGGGCCCAGACCTAGCACGATCAAGCCAGATCTGGGCCCGGTCTGGTTCAGCGTTCCATCACCGATCTGAAATCATCCGATCTGGGCCCGACAGGGGCCACAGCAAAATTTCTACACGGGCTGAAGTATGGATCTTTAATTATGGTTTCAATTTCTAAAAAAACCTACCGCATTTATAGTATTATTTGAATTATATTTACAGTATTATTTGAAAAACCGGTTAATTAATTATTAAAGTAATTTATTAATTAGTCATAATAAATTATTCAATTTTTTATTTTAAATATTACTATAAAACTACTTTTTTAAAACCAAGATTTTCGTTATATTTCGAGTTTAGACCCGTAATTAAATGCCCGGGTAGAAATTCCCAAACCTGGCCCAGATCGGTGATGGAACGCGGAACCTGACCGGGTCCAGACCTGGCCCGATCGGGCCCAGACCTAGCACGATCGAGCCAGGTCTGGGCCCGGTCGGGTTCCGCGTTCTATCACCGGTCTGAAATCATTCGATCTGGGCCCGACAGGGGCCACAGCAAAATTTCTACCCGGGGATGATTAATGAAATCAAATTCAATTGAGTGTGGGCAAGTATCGATTGTCGAAAATCACTATCGATACATACACGACGACGAATCAGGAGTGCGGAATAAGCGTTATGATATTTCGACTTCGACTCAATCATCTTTTTAGAAATAGATATCCATAATACATCAACGAATAAACCATGTTCTTAATTAATAATTGTTTTTTAAGACATTTATTTTTATTTTTCACTATAATTTTTCAGTGTAATGCCAGTAATATACCAGTACCGCGCCAGTGCTAGGCCAGTACTGGCAGCCCAGTACAGAACATCGTTATCATCCCAGAGATATGTTCGTACAGGTGCCAGTACACTGACTGCCAGTACCGCGCCAGTACCAGCCAGTATTGGCTCAGTACTGCGCCCGTTGTGAATTTCCCATTGGGATTTGCTTAAAATACCCAAGTGGAAATTTACAATTGGCGTAGTACGGTGCCAGAACTGGCCAACGTTGGCGTGGTGCTGGAAGAGGTACTGGCGCAGATCTGGCTGAGTGTTGGGGTGATAACGCTGTTCAATACTGATTAGCCAGGTTTGTTTCTGTACTGGATTCAAGTACTGGTGCAGTACTGGTGCAGTATTGTTGCAGTACTATAGCACTGGTACAGTACTGATCCAATGTTAAATTCAGTACTACGCCAGCTTTGGCTACCCAATATTGGCACATTACAACTGGTGCAGTACTGTGCCAGTTGTGAGTATCGGCTTAACCATGTAATTTCCACTTGGGTAGGGGTCTCTATAGAAATAAGTCTTCAGTGCGAGGAATTGCCTCAATTTAAAATTTTAAAATTAGAACTCTCACCTTTTCGTCGTCAGATGGGTAATCAGCCTCAGCAGGTCATATTGTCCTGCATTTTTCAAATGGCGTTCAGCTCTCGCTTAGAAATACTCGTCTCGCCGGATTTCGCCAACTCAATGACCGGAACTCAACATGGACTTTTCGGCGACCCGGAAACTAGGGCGAAACGAAAATAAGCGAGCCAATCTAACGCGTTTCCTGCGAGAGCAGCGAGCTTCTCGAACATCCGATAATTCATTCTCCCGTATCTCCCGCCCCACACCCCCTCCGCCGATCCGGCGAACATCCTACCGGCGCCCCTCACTTAATCCCAGAAAAATTCGCGACCAATTGGTCCTCAAGGATTTTCCGGAAATTCTCTTTCCTTCTGAAGCAACAATTTTTCTCTTTTTCTGAAGATTTTTCTCTTACAGCGGAATTGTCCTTCTTTTGTCCTTCAGGAAGCTCTTCTTCGAGTCCTTCGCAGTGGTCGTCGTATCCTTGACACGACCTTCTGCATAGTTCGAAGCTATTTGAGCATTGGTTTCAAAATTCTTGAGGAGGAATTAAGCAAGGACCGATCCGTGGAGGGATCAACCGGAAGGCCCTCTGATGCTGATTTATGCCTCCAGCTTTGACCTCCAGGGACCATCCATCCTCCTGAAGATTCGATTGATGAATAGGGTTCGTCCCCTATCAATTCTCTTCCGCTTTTGCTAATTTGTATGCCAAAAATCCTTGACGGCCTTTCTCAGTTTCCGAACTTGGATATAAAAAATTCGAGTTCTGATATCTCGAAAGTCGATCTGGAACTCTTAAGTTTCGGATCAAGATCTAGATCGGATAGAACTGGAATCAATTCTATAATGTCCGTATATATAATTTCCGTTCGTTTAATCTTTAAACATTACACGCACTTTTGAAGAATGGAGAATTCAGCCACTTTGAAACTGCACGCAAGTCGAACTCCATGCACTTCTGGACACTCACTGCACTTGACACAATCAACAGTTTAGCACACCGCGCACATTGGATTCCTTTCCAGGGGTTGAGGGCTTCCTAAGTTTATTGAACCCCAGTTTACTTATGAATATTGAAACTTTTTTATTTTAATTAATTTTTTTTTTTATTTTCCCCCTTAGTCGATGTGGGGGTTGTACTCGCGAAGGGGGACAAAATAAGCGAGACAGTTCAAGAGGATAGTAGTGCTGTCGGCACAATGTCGCGCGCTCCACTGAGGCCACGAACGAGCATGCGTCCATTGGTCCATTCCTTGGCCTGCACCCTCCGCCTCGCGCACCTTCCCCTGGCACACTCCTCGCTCCTGATGATGCTGCCTGGTCTATTTGCCAGCCAGGGAGCACACCTAGGCGCACTTGTAGGCGCACACACGTGCACCAATCTATGCAAGTCGAGGCTGCGGCTGGGGAGTGAGTGTGCGCCCTTTTTCTCGTGTGCCCGTGAGCCGTCTTTACTAACAAGACGCAACAGATGTAAGTAATGCGCTGTCTGTCCTGGTCTCTGATCCTGATCCTGTCTCATGGTAGACCAGGTTGCCGTTTCCCGATACCGTTCATTGTTCTGGTATTGGAATATGTCAAATGTTACCATGGAGAAAAATGGATAATACTCAACTATGCGACAGCCATCTAACGATATTCAGTTTAAATATCTGGATATTCAACCTCAATATCTTAGATACTCAAATAAGTGACTATGTATGATATTCCATAGGATGAATATCTAGATATTTAGGATGAATATATTTGTAATTCAATTTTTTGACTATCTAGATATTAAGTTTGAGGATAAACTTCCGAAAAGGGTGGACCTTCGATTTTCTTCGAGCTGCGTATACTTATGTATTTTGATGCGCTGATTACGAATATGATAGTGAAGATTGGTGCAAAGGACCCCGCACCAAATGTATACAGAAAATAGCCTTATGATAAAAAATTCTAAAAAAATTTTTTTCTTGTATTTTCGAACCTGCAAACTAAAAATTCAAAGTAAAAATGTCAGAAAAATGGACAGTTTTTAGACAAACACTTGTCAAAGTTTCGACTTTTTACATGTCCTAAGTGCGAAATCACATGCGGCCCAGCATTGGCCCAGCGTCGACAAAAATTTTGCCGAAGCTCGGCTGCCATTACTGCGCCAATGACGGAATGATAACTATGGCCGG
This sequence comes from Synergus itoensis, assembly GCA_904066005.1. Taxonomy (NCBI): domain Eukaryota; kingdom Metazoa; phylum Arthropoda; class Insecta; order Hymenoptera; family Cynipidae; genus Synergus; species Synergus itoensis. The sequence goes on from CAJFCP010000175.1 coordinate 58,683, forward strand.
CATTTGGCAGCCAAGGCTTGGCTGCTATTGTCGGCCCAACACTGTCTGCCAGTATTGGCCCATTACTGAGAAATTATAATAAAAAATAAAAATAAATGTTATTAATTAAGAACATGATTTATTCGTAGATATATTATAGATATACTTATAACTAATTGTTATTTGTAAATTTTAACGCTTATATAACAAATAAAATTTCGCACACGCGGGAGGAATCGAACGCACGACCTATCGGATGGAAATCAATAACCTAAACCATTACCCTAACTCATAAGTTGGTGTTCCAACATTTTTTCCACGATACACTCAACCATACACAAATAATAAACTATTTCAAGATACCCAAGTGCGTATTGCCGGTACTGAAAAAACGGCACAATACTGGACCAGTCTTGGCAGCCAAGTATCGGCCAATGATACTGGACCAATAACAGGATTATTTACCACACGGGTATATCTATACAAATGTCTTCAATTCAGATTCTAAAGAACTGCGAACTCAATTTCCTGGTTCTTTACGTTTCGTACATATCCACAAGATATAATCCCACCTGACAAGAGATGAGACCGAGATTTTGTTAACCTTCGAGTTTCAACTGAATCCAGAAAATATCTTGTTATACGTAGATATATTTTTATTTAAAGAAATATGTGTCTACGTGAATATTTTCAGCTAGGAAATTCCAAGTCACCTTGTACGCCTTTATTGGTATCCTTCTATAAATCTTAAACTAAAAACAGCACTGTGACCTTTTTCAGACAAGACATACGAGTCAGTTATAAATCGAAAAGCGTTGCTAACTGAGTCTAATTTATGATCTCCAAGTTACGAACTTTGGAAGTATATGGAGTTCAATACTCATTATAGCATCAACATATTCAATATATATAGAGAGAACCTTTATAACTTAATAGCGCTCTGTGCTATTATATATTGAAGTTAAGGACAAGTTGGCTTCAAGTGCAAACTCAGTGCTCTATTAAATTCAACTTAAGGGAATAATTAATCGTCCTTCCAAAACTGCTGAATTATTACGTAATACTCGATATGTCGTCAACTTATTCCGAGTCGAAATATATAGGTCCTCCTTTTATCCTCCAAATTCTCTAAATTCGAGAACTTAGGAGGATCAAAAGAGGATTTATTTCAATATATTCTAAGTCCTAATTAAGTCCTCAAAATGTGCGCAAATTTCTACTTTTACATGTTTTGAGGACTAAAGAGGATTTGGTGAAAGCCTCGTTACAGCCTCTTAGGTCCTCCATTAAATTCGATATATATTCTAATGCGCTTGCGTCGCAGAGCGCGCGCTTTTTTGAAATAGAAAAATTTTCAATTGAAATGTATCAATATCTGGATTATACGTTAATTTATATCCTTGCACATTAAAATTAATATAAAATTAGAGAACTACCAGCATGAACTATTTTTATATAAGATTTTCATGTAACGATCTCCTGTTAGTTTTTGAAAAGCGTAGGAAATTAATATCCATTGATTTTTATATAATTTGTTAGAATGTAGATAATCAATCTCTATGACATTATTAAATATTAAAAAATAGTGAATAATTATAACTATTAATTGTCATTAATAATTTTACATGCTGAGACTAACACAGAGAGAAAATGGAGGTTTGAATGAGGACTTAGAAAATTTTACAAAAATTCAATTAGACTAAAGAGGATTAAAAGAAGACTCAGTAGGACCTTAGAGACCTAAATGAGAACTTAGAAAATCCTAGGAAAATTGCAAAGAGAACAAAAAGGATCAAAAGAGTACTAAATAGGACCTAAGAGAACTAAACGAGGATGTCGAGGACTAAAGAGAACCAAACTAGGATTTATTAAGCACTATGGAGCATCAACAGAGAATCTATATTTCGACTTATATCCTGGCCATGGAAGCTCACAGAAGTCTTGTTTTCGTTACATCTGTAACATTTTTGAAAATATTCTCTAAACTTTCATATAGGTATTTTCATACAGAATAGGGTAGGGCGGGGTAAAAAGGGCCGGGGGCAGAATAACGAAAACACAAAAAGAAATATTGGTATATGTAAATATAGGTAATATACTGAAATTTTCTTTGTTACCTTCTCCAATTTTATTTTACAGAGAATTTTCGAACTCTACATTGTTGCTTCCCAATTGGTCTAGTCTTATCTTCCTTAGCATAAAGCGTATAAAATAGATTTACTGGAATTCAGGAGTAATCGCGGGAGTATCGTGGGAGTGATGTATATACCTATACATATGTAAGTCAAACTCCATTCGACGGTTCTACATATGCAAAATACATACATTTCATCCAGAAACAGTCCGAGAAATATCGGTTCAGCATCTCTCTCTTCTCCTATCTTTCCTCAGTTATTTTCTATACTGCTGATCAGTAAAAAATAAACTGATTTATACCTAGAATTGAGTCACTAATCGAAATTAGTAAAACTTCTAACTGATTCAAATTTAGAGAGTTTTAAAAAAGAAAAGAAATATAAAAAAAAAGTGAAAAAGAACCTTTCCAGATATCGTGCGTGCTCAACAGAATTTTCTTTAAGCCCTTCTAAATCCAAGAGCAATTTTCTAGAAAGTATCTCGAGGGATTTATCACTTCAAGAATATTTCCAATGGAAAACGAAAAGGATGCATTAGAGCGCGTGTAATCATAAAGATCCTCTAATCGTACATCGCGTTAGTGAAGCTGATGTTCTTTTGATGCATCAACGAAATTGGAACGAAACCATAAAATAGAGTATATGCGAATATATTTCATTCTCTGCAAAAGTACTTATGCCATAAAATTGCACTATAGAAGTCCAAACTATACAGTCGGTCACATAAGAGCGTAGTCAGTGTTATAAAAAAATGAAGGTATTTATTACGAAAATTTTTGCCAATATCATTTTATTAGATCAGACACTTATAAGTGTCTGATCTAATAAAATACATTAATATAACAGGTCCAATCGCCGCCAGCATCAATAATGGCCAGGCATCTTCGAGACATGCTTTCCACAAAATTTTTCGTGTATTTTTCTATTTTTTCGTATTCTTTGCGAATTCGTTGACTACGCTGCTTTAAATTGTAGGGTCTGTTTTTTTGAAGCTTCATCTTGATTCCCAAATAGAAATTTTGCTGTGGCCCCGATTGGGCCCAGATTGTGGAATCTGGCCTCGATCGGGTCCAGATCGGGGGATTTCAGACCGGGGATGAAACACACGACCCGACCAGGCCCAGACCTGGCCAAACCTAGCCGGATCGGGGCCCGATCGGGCCGGGCGTTTCATTACCGATCTGGGCCAGGTTTGGAAATTTCTACACGGGTTTGAGCCCAAACATTTTCAATGGGATTAGCGTCGGGCGACTGAGACGGTCAATCCAAAGTCACGATACCATTTTGCAAACACAAAAACACTGCTTCGAAGCGCAAAGCGTAAGCTGCGCTCATTTTTGCGTTTTTCTGGGAATCGAACTAAAAATAAAAGTCAGCTGATTCTTTTTCATGAAGCATGAAGAACTGTACTTCCCCCGTATGAAAAAAAAAACTACAGATTTTCTCTTTATCGATCGCTAGTAATCGTGACTACGCTCTTATGTGACCGACTGTATCTATTGTTGCATATGTTTATGTACCGATTCTCAAATAATCAAAATTTAAAGCTGATGTAAGGAAAATGAAGATTCCTTTTATCGAGACGAATCTATTGACCTATATGATTAATGAATTTAATTTAATTTCATTTAATATTTTATTAATACATTTGATTAACTAATTAATGCTTCTTCTATGAGGAAAAGCAAATCATATTTGCTTCCAGGAAGCAAAGTGCTCATGATCATGAATGAGCACAAAAGTTGATACAACTTCACAGCTAGTTTTTTCATACTGCTTTTGTTTTCAAACCACTAATGACTTCACATCATAGGACCAATCATTAATAGGAAATCAGAATAGGAAAATTGAACGAAAATTTAACGATAAACGACTAACACGTCTGCTAAATCGAGAATGCTTTTATTTCCTGCAGGTCTGGCCTGTTGACCACATATGCAGTTTTTGGTTCCACTACTGTGGTCATAACCACACTAGAGTAATGGGTATTTTGATTGGCTACCGTTGACAATGATTGGCTACTTCAAAATGATCGTATATTAAGACATATTAACAATTAGAATTTATAATAAATAGCGTAAAGTGCGTTGACCACAACAGTGGCCAACCATTCTACTCATTTCCCTATCTCTCCCGTAATTTCTCCACACCAGAATTTAGATAGGGATATATTTATTTGATCGATATTCAACTAAACATTCTCTTCAATAATTTAAAAATAAATACTGCCGTAACTAAAACTTTATTAACTGAAAAATGAATTTCTTTTTATTCTTTAATCAAACTGCAGAACTGCAGTCTCAGTGGAATTGTATTGGGTTGAAGTTTCAGACGTCTAGTATGACGAAAATTTTTATTTTCTTTTTCTTTTTTTGCATTTTTTGGATTAAGAATACCAAAAAAGTTCCCAAAATCATTCTATTGCTTCCTCATATAGAGGAAGCTTTGTAATCGTTACATTTTCCAATACTTTTAAAATGGTTTAATTAAACTTTCCTCACGAGAAAACGCGCTTCAAAGTTTATACCGTTCGTATATGCTTGCTGGACACCCGACCACATTTATCGCTGTATCTTTAAAAATACTGCAAATCAGCATCTATAACTTTACATACATATTTTTAGATATATTAGGAATAGATATAAGCAATAAAAAAAAAATCGATTTTTTGAGCATTCTAAAGCAGACTACCCCCTTAAGGGGGTCTTCTAGTGTCAAGGCCTTTTTTTAAAGGCTTTTTTACATTTTTTTTTTCTAATAAACTATTGAAATAAAACAATTTATAATATCTACATCATTTTTATTCATATTTCAACAATCTTTGTGATTTTTTTTTGAGCCAATTTTAATTGTGAGACTTGAGGCTCTACATGAAACCAAAATCAAGTCAAAATTCCAAAAATAATGTTTTCTCCGCTTTAGAAAAAAAAGTTCAAATTTTCGCACTTTTTTTGGGGACTATTTAGCTGTTAAAAAAAAAAGTTACGAAGCAATCTTAATTATTTTTATTCATCTGGTAACTATGTATGTACTAAAGATACAGTATAAATTTGAGCAAAATCGGTTAATTAGTTTTTGAGATTTTATGGCAGCAGTTTGTAAGAATCGTGTTTCGAGAAAAACGCGTTTGAAAGTTTTTGTATATAATTCATAATTAAAAAATGGTCTCACCATCAATCTGCTATGCCAGGGCCATATAATACACCTTCCTCTTCTTCATAGAAGTCGTGTTCAGCAGCTTTCTTATCTCTCTTTGAAATCCAGGCTTGTTTTACGAAATCGCTCAAGCGTCTCTCCGAGCGGTCGATGCGGCAACTGTCACGCTGGTGGACGAATGCATGAGCATTCACGCCAATATTCACTCCCATGACTTCCATTGTCTTCAAAATGGATTCGAATCCTTCGTTGAAGATCATGATAGCAAGAAATGTGGCGATTTCAACAACTTTTGCTCCAGAATGAAGGTGCTTCGGAGCGAAAGTCCAGATTAGCGAGTTCAGCGACTCATTATTGTTTTGAGTCTCCGCTCCCAAGCACCTGGTCAATAAATCATCTTTTGATAATTCTTCATATAATGGTTTTATCACTTCCTGAACTTTTTCGGAAAGAGGCTTCTTACTGTGTACAAATTGGTCACTGTTTCCCATAAATTCATCTGAGCGGACTCCTGTGCGTTCCGTATACCTGCTCCGTTTTACGTTTATAACTTTTGAACGGCTTCGAATTTCGAAAAATCCTTTTACACACATCTTCTACACATGTTTAAGATGTGATTAAAAAAAAATCGATTTTTTGACTCGAGACACTAGAGGACCCCCTTAACGCTTCATAAGAACGCAAAATCATTTAATTGCTCTTTGAAATACGAATTCCGGAAAAAAAATAGAGTAAACGCTAATGCGAAAATCAATATACAATAATTTTCTTGACCCCGCTATGTGCATTGGTGGGTGCGTCGAAAATTTCAAATTTTGAATGCACATTGCACAGTGCACACTGTGCTTTGTAATTACTTGTATGGTATGCTATGCTATGAGCATTGAAATCTGAACATGGCTCAGGATTGATAAACATTCGCGAAACAATGCATCTCGGCTTACATTGTGAGCTTTAAGGTCGGCGTTGTGCAGACGCAAAGTTCCGTGGGGAATAAAAAGGGGTGAGTATAGCTGCCAGCAAATGCATCGGAGTGCAGCATCTCACTACTTGGAACGTCTCGTCGAAATAAAAAGAAGTGCGACACACACTTTCTCCTCCCTTTTGTCCTATGCCGATACATTCGTAACTCTAAAAATTCTTTTTATCGTAACAATTCCAGAAGCGTCAAATTCATCCTGGATTAAGGGGGTTCTTTAGTGTCAAGGCCTTTTTTTAAAAGCTTTTTTACATTTTTTTTTCTAATAAACTATTGAAATAAAACAATTTATAATATGTACATCATTTTTATTCATATTTCAACAATCTTTGTGATTTTTTTTGAGCCAATATATTCCATATAAAAAGAGATACAGCGCCCAACAGGACCCCATAAAAAAAAAGATGCTGCAACTGCTGCCATGATTCCGGCCGTTCTGCTTATCTGAAATCAAAAAATCAAACATCATTTTAATTGTGAGACTTGAGGCTCTACATGGAACCAAAATCAAGTCAAAATTCCAAAAATAATAATGTTTTTTCCGCTTTAGAAGAAAAAGCTCAAATTTTCGCACTTTTTTTGGGGACTATTTAGCTGTTAAAAAAAAAAGTTACGAAGCAATCTTAATTATTTTTATTCATCTGGTAACTATGTATGTACTAAAGATACAGTATAAATTTGAGCAAAATCGGTTAATTAGTTTTTGAGATTTTATGGCAGCAGTTTGTAAGAATCGTGTTTCGAGAAAAACGCGTTTGAAAGTTTTTGTATATAATTCATAATTAAAAAATGGTCTCACCATCAATCTGCTATGCCAGGGCCATATAATACACCTTCCTCTTCTTCATAGAAGTCGTGTTCAGCAGCTTTCTTATCTCTCTTTGAAATCCAGGCTTGTTTTACGAAATCGCTCAAGCGTCTCTCCGAGCGGTCGATGCGGCAACTGTCACGCTGGTGGACGAATGCATGAGCATTCACGCCAATATTCACTCCCATGACTTCCATTGTCTTCAAAATGGATTCGAATCCTTCGTTGAAGATCATGATAGCAAGAAATGTGGCGATTTCAACAACTTTTGCTCCAGAATGAAGGTGCTTCGGAGCGAAAGTCCAGATTAGCGAGTTCAGCGACTCATTATTGTTTTGAGTCTCCGCTCCCAAGCACCTGGTCAATAAATCATCTTTTGATAATTCTTCATATAATGGTTTTATCACTTCCTGAACTTTTTCGGAAAGAGGCTTCTTACTGTGTACAAATTGGTCACTGTTTCCCATAAATTCATCTGAGCGGACTCCTGTGCGTTCCGTATACCTGCTCCGTTTTACGTTTATAACTTTTGAACGGCTTCGAATTTCGAAAAATCCTTTTACACACATCTTCTACACATGTTTAAGATGTGATTAAAAAAAAATCGATTTTTTGACTCGAGACACTAGAGGACCCCCTTAACGCTTCATAAGAACGCAAAATCATTTAATTGCTCTTTGAAATACGAATTCCGGAAAAAAAATAGAGTAAACGCTAATGCGAAAATCAATATACAATAATTTTCTTGACCCCGCTATGTGCATTGGTGGGTGCGTCGAAAATTTCAAATTTTGAATGCACATTGCACAGTGCACACTGTGCTTTGTAATTACTTGTATGGTATGCTATGCTATGAGCATTGAAATCTGAACATGGCTCAGGATTGATAAACATTCGCGAAACAATGCATCTCGGCTTACATTGTGAGCTTTAAGGTCGGCGTTGTGCAGACGCAAAGTTCCGTGGGGAATAAAAAGGGGTGAGTATAGCTGCCAGCAAATGCATCGGAGTGCAGCATCTCACTACTTGGAACGTCTCGTCGAAATAAAAAGAAGTGCGACACACACTTTCTCCTCCCTTTTGTCCTATGCCGATACATTCGTAACTCTAAAAATTCTTTTTATCGTAACAATTCCAGAAGCGTCAAATTCATCCTGGATTAAGGGGGTTCTTTAGTGTCAAGGCCTTTTTTTAAAAGCTTTTTTACATTTTTTTTTCTAATAAACTATTGAAATAAAACAATTTATAATATGTACATCATTTTTATTCATATTTCAACAATCTTTGTGATTTTTTTTGAGCCAATATATTCCATATAAAAAGAGATACAGCGCCCAACAGGACCCCATAAAAAAAAGATGCTGCAACTGCTGCCATGATTCCGGCCGTTCTGCTTATCTGAAATCAAAAAATCAAACATCATTTTAATTGTGAGACTTGAGGCTCTACATGGAACCAAAATCAAGTCAAAATTCCAAAAATAATAATGTTTTTTCCGCTTTAGAAAAAAAGTTCAAATTTTCGCACTTTTTTTGGGGACTATTTAGCTGTTAAAAAAAAAGTTACGAAGCAATCTTAATTATTTTGGTTCATCTGGTAACTATGTATGTACTAAAGATACTGTATAAATTTGAGCAGAATCGGTTAATTAGTTTTTGAGATTTTATGGCAGCAATTTGTAAAAATCGTGTTTCGAAAAAACGCGTTTGAAAGTTTTTGTATATAATTCATAATTAAAAAATAGTCTCACCATCAATCTGCTATGCCAGGGCCATATAATACACCTTCCTCTTCTTCTTCACCTTCCTCTTCTTCTTCTTCCTCTTCCCTGCTGAGCGGACTCCTGTGCGCTCCATATACCTGCTCCGTTTTACGTTTATAACTTTTGAACAGCTTCGAATTTCGAAAAATCCTTTTACACACATCTTCTACACATGTTTAAGATGTGATTAATGTAAAAAAAAATCGATTTTTTTGACCCGAGACACTAGAGGACCCCCTTAATACTTGGATCCAACGCCCTTAAACTGAATTGATTTGAATTGTTTAATTCTAAAGTAGCTTTTCAAATTGCAGCACCAGATCCAAGATGTTGGGCGCGAGAGGATGTGGCAACATTCCTGCGATGGGCAGAGAGAGAATTCGACCTTCCGATTATCGACATGGACATGTTCCAGATGAACGGAAAAGCCCTCTGCCTCCTGACAAAATCTGATCTGGGAGAGCGTTGTCCAGGAGCAGGCGATGTTATCCACAACGTCTTGACGATGCTGACGCGAGAGTACAACCAGAGGTGTCTTCCGAGTAGTCCTGTGACACCCACAAGGCCTTCGGCCTACCCTCTGAGTCCTCACTCGCACCCTCCAACGCCCACGTGGGTGGATAATCCCTATGCGGCGAATTTCGCCTCTCTAATGTCGGCCAACTCCGTCACCCTCTCGCCTGCACCCTCTGTCGATAGCCAGGCTGGATCACCTGGTCACACAGAAGGCAATCAAACCCAGGTGTATAAAAGTGACTCTGACGAAGACAACCACCAGGGTAGCAGCAGTCCTCCTGCTACTCCTACCGCTCTCACGGCTCAGAGATTAAGCGAAGTGTGCGTCAAGGACCAGCCGAGCCCCACACTACCACCTCAAATGATGCCACTGACCCCTGGAGCATTCAGACCTGCAGGCAATGCCGCCAGGGAATTTTTTCCCAGTGACTCACCTGAGCCTAACACCAGTGAGTACCATAGCTTCTTTAAATTCAAAGATCCACGATCTTAGATTTAGCATTTATTTCATTTTTAAAGAGGAAAATGAATGGTGCTTCATTAGATACAAATTAGAGGATCTTCAAATTTAAAAGAATTTTCAATTTAAATTCCTCTTATTAATTTGTACTGAATTCAAATAAAAATAATATGACTTCAGGAACGAATATTGTTCACAAGACAAAAATTTAATACTTTACCACTTCAGATATCAGATAAGAGAGAATCAAGATCATAAAGAATTGTAAAATCAAAATTTCGTCGATTAACGATAAGAATGATAGAATCTTGTTTACAAGAAAGAGGCAATAATACTTGAAACTTTCTTTCTGATTCAATCATTTCAATCGTTTAAAAATTGAATGAGATCTGATAATTAATTAATTATTCCTATTCTAAAAAGATGATGAAATCGAAGTCGAAAAAACCTAACGCCTTTTCCGGCAATCTGATTCGTCGTCGCGTAAGTATCGATAGTGCTATTCGACAATCGATACTTGCGCGCACTCATTTGAATTTGATTTCATTAATCATCATTTTATCACGAGTCTAAACTCGAAATATATCGAAAATCTTGGATTTAAAAAAGTATTTATATAGTAATATTTAAAATAAACAATTTACTAATTTATTATGACAACAAGAACGAACGCGCGCTCCGCGCGCACATTTACTTTTTTTAAATGTTATAAAATTTATGATATTTTATTTCTTCTTTTCTATCCGTCATAATTAAAATTTTATTTTAAAAAATTTGCGTTTTATAGGAATAACAGTAACATGATATGAATTTAAAAACTTAACCAATTTTCAAAAATAGTATATATTTATAAAAAATGTTTCCTTATATTTTATAAATTAAATAATTACAACATGTGTTTTACTTTATAAAAAATAATAGTTAGATTCTTTTCAAAATTAACTACGTTTACAGTTGTATTGATGTTTAATTGTGGTCTTTTTTTTTTCTAAAAAAAATACCACATCTATAGTTGTGTAAAGTATTATTTGAAATAACCGACTAATTGATTATCATGAAATTAATTAATTGTTTATTTTAAATATTATTATAAAACTGTAAATTTCTTAAGTTTTTTTAGAAGGCGAAACCTCGCCTTCAAAACATCGCTTAAACATCCAATACAACTATAAATGTAGTAAATTTTTAGAAGATTATAATTACCCACTGTTTTTGTTTATAACTCATGATATTTCATATTTCTTTAAAGTCTGATACTTTATAAACTATTGATACAACATCTATTTTACGTTATAAAAAATAATAATTATTAGATTGTTTTAAAAATTAACTATGTTTACTGTAGTATGGATCTTTAATTATGGTTTCAACTTCTAAAAAAAAAACTACCGCATTTATAGTTGTACAGTATTATTTGAAAAACCGGTTAATTAATTATTAAATTAATTTATTAATTAGACATAATAAATTAGTAAATTGTTTATTTTAAATATTACTATATAAATGCTTTTTTAAAATCAAAATTTTCGATATATTTCGAGTTTAGATATTTCGAGTTTAGACTCGTGATAAAATGATGATTAATGAAATCAAATTCAAATGATCGCGCGCAAGTATCGATTGTCGAAAAGCACTATCGATACTTACGCGACGACGAATCAGATTGCCGGAAAAGGCGTTAGGTTTTTTCGACTTCGATTTCATCATCTTTTTAGAATAGGACTATAAATGCGGTAGTTTTTTTTTTTAGAAATTGAAACCATGATTAAAGATCCATACTACAATAAACATAATTAATTTTTAAAACAATCTAATAATAATTATTTTTTATAACGTAAAATAAATGTTGTATCAATAGTTTATAAAGTATCAGACTTTAAAGAAATATGAAGTATCATGAGTTATAAACAAAAACAGTGGGTAATTATGTTCTTCTAAAAATTTACTACATTTACAGTTGTATTGGATATTTAAGCGAGGTTTCGCCTTCTAAAAAAACTTAAGAAATTTACAGTTTTATAATAATATTTAAAATAAACAATTATTTAATTTCATGATAATTAATTAGTCGGTTATTTCAAATAATACTTTACACAACTATAAATGCGGTATTTTTTTTTAGAAAAAAAAAAGACCACAATTAAACATCAATACAACTGTAAACGTAGTTAATTTTGAAAAGAATCTAACAACTATTATTTTTTATAAAGCAAAACACATGTTGTAATTATTTAATTTATAAAATATAAGGAAACATTTTTTATAAACATATACTATTTTTGAAAATTGGTTAAGTTTTTAAAATTCATATCATGTTACTGTTATTCCCATAAAACGCAAATTTTTTAAAATAAAATTTTACTTATGACGGATAGAAAAGAAGACATAAAATATCATAAATTTTATAACATTTAAAAAAAGTAAATGCGCGCGCATTCGTTCTTGTGTATAAAATAAATCATACGTTCTTGATAGCAATACTAATTTCCTGATTTTCTTTTTATTGCAGATGGTAGACTTTTATGGGACTTCTTACAACAGTTATTAAATGACCCTTCTCAGAGATACACTCACTACATTGCGTGGAAAAGTCGGGAAACTGGTGTCTTTAAAATTGTTGACCCTCCAGGTCTTGCGAGGCTTTGGGGAATTCAGAAAAATCACTTGTCGATGAATTACGACAAGATGAGCAGAGCTCTTCGATATTATTATCGTGTCAATATACTCAGGAAGGTCCAAGGAGAACGACACTGCTACCAGTTAGTATTTAACGTTAAAAGTAGAAATAAAATAAACATATCAACGTTGATACTATAGTATAAATTAAAAAGCTGAAGATTTATCTAACTCTTATCTCTCTTTTTCCAGATTTTTGCGCAATCCCACCGAACTGAAAAATATAAAAAATATTTCCCTCCTACGTCAGCAGATGCGAATAAAGTCGGAGCCCGAAGAAGAGGGGCTTTCCGGAAATGGATTGGAACCGGAAATGGACATGCCAACGGATCTCTCGATGTCGAGCATGAGCCAACCTTCGATGAACCAGCCATCGAGCGAGCAGCCTCTTCCTCTCCACGACCCTCCCGCAAAGTACAGGAGTCACGCGTACAACCTCGTTAAAACTAATCAGGAACCGGAAGACAGGAAGTGACGCGAGAGCTAGTAGCGCACAGGAACCCACAAATGGCTTTAATTACTCGCTGTGGCTGAATCCCAGCGACCCTAGGTTCTGCGGATTCCTGACTCCTGAAAGCAGAGACCTTATGCAATCTCCAGCTTCATTCGGGAGTCAAGACTGATCTTCCAGCGTCCAGGATGAAAACTAGGACGTCCAAGAAATACGTGAAAATCGGAGGAATCCCAGACATTCTGCTGAGAAGCTTACTTCTTAGTCAAGATGAATAGGAAAGATGTGCAATGCTCACAAAATTCTCGGGCCACAGTTCCCAAATTTTGGGACAGTTCCCCAATTTGCTAGATAGTTTCTGTTCGTTCTCGACCTTGAATCGAAGACCGAAAATTTCGGTACTCCGCTCAGCGATCATCGTTTTTGTACAACGAATCAGAAGGTCTGAAACAGGACACAATTTTGAGTACAATGTGAATTATACAGTAATTTAATTACTATAGCAGACGTGAGAGGCGAATTTTGTAAAATGCTTGGATCTCGAGTTCTAACTTCATTTCGATATTGAAAGAATATTTTGGAAATGGCTATGAAGGCAATTAATTTTTATTTCTTTGGATTTAATCAATTTAAAATATTTTAATTATTTTAAATTTGAATTATTTTTCGAAATGTTGATTAGAACTCATCTCTGATCATTAATAAAGCCCTGTGATTAGTCGGGAGATAAGGCGAAATTATTTAGTGGAAGAGAATTTTCTCTAAATCTCTTGCTTCAAAACAATCTGTGCCAAGAACAATACTACATAAAATAATGAATCGTGATCATTATAAGATCGACGGTGCGCCTCTGTAATAGACTATACTTTATACTTTAGATCTCTACTGTAAATAAAAGATAAGTTACTGTTCTAAACGCGAAAAGAAGATTAAAGAGAGGAAATAAATCTATTACAGAAATAGGAAGAATTTTACGGAAATCCGGGGCCAGAGTTTAAACATAAATTTATATATGAAAAGAATATATATATATATATTTTACTACCAAAATTTATATTCGAAATTTCTATGTTGTTGGTGGTGCGTTTGTGGCTTACATTCCACGACCGATCTTTTCCTCTCGTTCGCTCGCTGTTCAAAAATTAAATTCAAATTTGATATAAAAATATTACAAGAAATTCTGGATAATTTAAAGGGAGCAAGGGAGAGAGATGAGATACGAACGAGTACAATAGAATCGAAACCTGTATCTGGCATCTTGTATACTGTGATCTCTGTAAAGTAAAAAGAGTGAATACTTGAGAAATGATTAATGGGTTTAAAATCCCCAAGTTTTTTTTTTTTTGTTTTTATTTTATATATATATATAAGATCATACTATTTGAGGCGTTAGAAGTATATATCTTTAGTTTTTCGTTTGATAAAATGTAAATAATTTATACATGGAAAGAGACATGCTTAAGAAAATTTAAGTGTAACGGTGAATAAATTTTAAGAAACACGGAACCGAGGAGAAAGACGATAGTAAGTAAGATATATCGATCGAAGAGTTTATATTATATCGCGCATAAGAAAAATTGTGTATAGAAAAGTATAACACTTGTAAAATTTTAGCATTAACGCCATTTTATTATGTAACTTGTTATGGAAAGATGAGAGATGAAGAAACTTGTAAATATAGACTTATTTACTTATTAAGAACATAAACTTGTTCCTCTTTTGACCCAAACCATTTTTTCTTTATTTCTATAAAATCTAATTGATTTGTACTTTAATTACTATTGTTTTTATAAAATATGCATCCTCTATAATCTTTCTGAATGGATTTTTTATATTTATTTTAAATTGTCGATTGGGCTTGACAAAAGGGTACTAGATTTTGAAAATAATAAAGCAAACTATAATTTTAGCTCTGGAACATCACAATTTCCTCGGCGATGATGGAAGACGTGGGTCGAGCCTTTCCTTCGTCGTCTTTGATTTCTCCGTAATAGAGTTTTCCTTTTACTAAGACTCTTTGTCCTTTCTTCATAAAACTGTAGACAGTCTCACGTAATGCTGGCCGAAAGACGCAGATTTTGTGCCAGTCAGTCCTCTGAACTGTCTCTCCTAAAAAATTGAAAAAGTAGTAAAATTGTACACAAAGTTGAAATAGTATTTTTTATGTATTTATACACACCACTATCGTATTTGTAATTTGTGTGAGTAGCTAGGGAAAACAGAACCACTGGATGTTCTTCACTTCCCCTTTTTTGTGGTTCTGCTCCAACTCTTCCCAATAACATTACTTGATTCATGGCTGTAAATAAAAAATATAATTAAATGCATGAAAAATAGTTTCAAACTCAGTATAAAAAGGAAATGAATTAAAAAGGTTATTAGTTTATTTTTCAAAACTGTTGATTTCAACTTACCGCCATTACCAGGTGCGTCAGACGAATCTCCAATTCTAACTTTTTTTAGTATTTAAAACATTTAGAAACTTCAAGTGTGGATTCTAATTAGTAATTATTAGAGATCCCTATTTTATGCAAAGCAAATAATCGCATAATGTCTCATAATTGAATATTAATCGAAATCTTTGCGATTTATGGAGTTTCAAAGTTAAATAAAGAAGATTCGTCATCGCATAAAAACACATAATTTTTTTTATCGCATAATTTTGGAAAATCTCGATTTTTGCATGGAAATTTTGTTTTTAATTGACAAGAATTCAAAAATCTTAATACATTTTATAATAATTTATTGATTTATTACACTACCAAACAGAAATTTGGGTTCGCTTGTTTTTCGATGATCTTTTAAGTTCTCCTAAATTTAATTACACCAAAGATCACATTTTTTCTTTTAAGTAAATTAAAAGCTATCAAAAATATTCCCAGGACGAAGTTACTTTGTCAATTTTTTTAAATTACAAAAAATGATTACGTTAAATCTCAATGTTTTGTAAAAATATCAATAATTTTCGAATAATGAACATTTTTTAAATTTCTTTACCTACTTATTTTAAAAGTAGATTTCTATAGAACCTGCTAGACTTATTTAAAAAATAAACTAAAATAAAATATTTTAAAATATTATTTAAAAATAATATTATTTATTATAAAATAAATAATAATAAATAAAAATAAATAATAAGTAATAAACATAAGTTTATTACTTATTTTAAAAATTATTTCTCTGCATTGTACAAGGCCTGGAATTTGGATATGAAATACATACATAAAAAGTTCAATATTACCTGATCAGTAGGAAAATAATAATAAAAATCAAATGAATGTAAATTTTAATATACTTTGGCAGAAACATTATAATTAATGATTTTTCATATTTTATAAAAATATTTTTCTCAGTAGGAAAAATATTCAAATATTTCCAACTTTTAGTCCCGCACAATAAAAAGTAAAAAATGTCAAATAGAAAGATATCTTTAAAATAAGCTCCAGAAATTAAAAAAATGTTCATTATTTCTAAAAGTTATTGATATTTTTATAAAACATTGAGATTTGACGTAATATTGATGCCAGTATTTAATATTTAAATTAAATATAGTTCTGATTTTTTCATCGCCAGAGCTGGCTAACTATTTGAAATGAATTCATTTCAAATAGATATTTGAAATGCAAAATGCCATTTTCTATTTTGTATTCTAAGTAGAAAGAAGAAACCCATTTTGCATTTTCCATCTTAAATAGATTTTCAACCTATTTTCCACTTAAAATACCATTTTCCATTTTTTTTTGATTCTTCCCTGGATAAGTGAGATAATCTCAGGTCAACAAAAAAAAAAATTCTGGGGGGTTTCTGCTTTAATACATAAATTCTGATTCTCTACATCGAAAAGAATCAAAATATTCGTTTTTGACTTATAAATAAGTTTTCTTTTGTCTGTTTTACGTCGATAAGTAAGTTTTGAAGTTCTTGGGTTGATTGCAATAAAAAATATGTAATTATTTTTTAATAAAAGTGACTCAAATGTATACAAAAATTCGTTTAATAGTAATTTACAATAAAATTATGAGAAAGTAAAGCAAAAAAGTTAGTTGCGTAAAAGAAATCAAAATTTGATATTTAGGTGTAAAATCGAAGACATGCATGTATACCTTATTGCGCAAAGAATAATAATTTTAATAATAATTTTACGTAATTATAAATTTTACGTAATTAAAAATAATAAAAATCAATTTTGCATTTTTCACTAACCTATTTCAAATATGCATTTTTCATTTTTCATTTTAAATAGAAGATAGAAAACCATTTTCTATTTTCCATTTTAAATAGATTTTGTAAATCTATTTTGCACTTTACATTTTAAATACATTTTGAGAACTATTTTACCCAGCTCTGTTCATCGCACAATTTCGCATAATCCAGATTTTTGAAGCAGAAATTTGCATAATAATCCATTTTTCTTCACATAATTTAAAGATTTTCAAAAGCAGAAAAAATTGTCTCTAGTAATTGAGCCGCTGGATTCTATAAGGGCACATAAAATTCACACGGCCGTTTCGGCTAGCCCCTGTAGTCTTCAAAAATCGATTTTGAAAATTTAATTTTTGAAATATATGGTTTTGCAGGGAATGTTATGGCGCATCTTTTATCCTCTTACAAAAAAGTTGTATCTTGTACTGTTTCTGAAAGAAAGTGAAAAAATTCGATTTTATGAAAATCAATATTTAATAAATATTTTCACTTCCACTCGCTCTAAAAGACAAAGTTCT
>CAJFCP010000175.1:86325-99067 GCA_904066005.1 Synergus itoensis
TAACTATTTTAAATGGTAAATTCATCCATTTCCTTTTTTTCGTGTAAAATGTTGCCTAATTTTGCGATAAGGATACACAGAATTAAAAATAATGTGTTAAAAGTAAACATGATCTTTTAAGGCAACCGTATTCAGTAATAACTTCTGTGCAAACTGCATGATAAGTATAAAAAAAAATGATTTTTACGAGAGTGTTAAGCTGAGTACATACGCCAGTAAGATAACTAAACTCGGATAGGAAGTTAATAAATACACTTCTAACGACTCACGTTCTTATTTAACGTTCATCTGATAATTTTCTTTAGACTAGATTTATATATAATACTTTTTATCTCAAATTCGTTGTTTCCGGTTGCTTTCACATTTATAAAATTTTGCAACTCTCACATCTTGCCTAAGAATTCATAAATCAATCTCTTACTCCACCGTCCATTTCCGGTGTCCAAATTATTTTTATTCAATTCCGGGAACATGGAGAACCACTGAATACTGTAAGCGAACCCCGCCTCGCAATTTTCTCGCTCACGAACTCGCAAGAAGTTATACTCCCGGGAAGAGTAACCATCTCGGCAATCGACCACCTTCTCTCCAACTTCTGTCCTCAAGAAGGAAGTAGGTAAATATGTATGTGTACACAGTGCGAGAACTCGAGATGGCATGGAGTTATTTTCCTTCTTTCTCACTCACATGTATCTACCTATACGCATATATCACCTCACGGACATACATTCTTCCGCTTTACGAACGGAGCTGCCCCATGTACGGCGGTCTGAAAATACGACCAGGAAGAACAGAATCATGCCGTCTAAGAAGAGGATGAGGTGACAGAGAACAAGGAAGGATATTCTGATAATGAGGAAAGTTCACTTTCCTCAATAAAATAAGGAAAGCTCAACATTCGTCAAAAAGACTCCACTCTCTAAATCTGAATTAGTAGATATTTGACCAATTCAATTAGTAACAGGGTTTTTGACTACCAAATCAGTAAGTTCTTCACTTTCTACTAAAGAGAATGGTAAGATTTATATTACTAAATGAAATAGTAAGGATTATAATCCTTACTATTTCATTTAGTAATATAAATCTAGTAAGGTTCCTTACTACACTGCTCCCCCGGTTGCAGTCATGGCCTGCCGACTCCCATGTATTTTTTTGACCAGAACTTTTCTGCGTCAACAGAGCCATCTTCAGTTGGTCCGAAGGAACTAGAGTTCTGTGACGTCATTCTGGGCATGCGCATCATGTAAATATAATTTTAAATTGTTAACCTCAAAGTTTGTTAACGTTACGTCGCTGAGCACATTGTTTGATTTGTTTCTTGTGTTTTATTCATACAGTTTTGTACTGTTTATACGATCGCAGTTAAAGTATATAGCTTTTAGGCTGAATTTAAGTTAAGTCTTATTTTAATGTAAGTTTTTATTCTTGCTTTAAGACTTCTTCGTCTTAAAACAATACAAACTTAATATTCAAACTTAAATTCAAAATGAAAAACTTAAATTCAGCCTAAAAACTGATGTAAATTGTAAACTGTAAACAGTTTTAGGAGAACTTAAACGATCATCGAAAAAAATCAGGCGAACCCAAACTTCTGTTTGGTGGTGTAATACATCAATACATTATGATAAAATGTATTAAGATTTTTGAATTTTTGTCAATTAAAAAAAAAATTCCATGCAAAAATTGAAATTTTCCAAAATTATGCGAAAATTCAAAAATTATGCGAAGATTCCATAATTATGCGATGAAAAAAAAATTATGTGTTTTTATGCGATGACGAATGTTCTTTATTTAACTTAGAAACTTCATAAATCGCAAAGATTTCGAGTAATATTCAATTCTGAGACATGCGATTATGCGCTTTGCATAAAATAAGGGTCTCTATCCATATTAATTTTCGAACCACCCCATTGTTTTTTTTTTAAACCACACATAGAAAAATGGATATTTAAGCTTAATATCTCGGATTCTGAACTATGTGACAGCCATCTAAAGATAATCAGTTCAAGTATCTGGATATTCAGCCACAATATATTTAGATACTCAAATAGGTGACTAACTATCTAAGATATTCAATAGGATGAATATCTGGATATTCAGGATGAATATTTAGATATTTAGGATGAATATATTTGTCTCGATATTTGTAATTCAATTTTTTGACTATCTAGATATGAAGTTTGAATATCGATTTTTCTCCGTGCATTCTACATAATAAAATCATTCTACATAATCTCGCTTCATTCACATAATCGCTTTTCTCAAGTAACGGAAATAGTAGGCAATTATCGTAAATACCAGTGTGATATATTGCAGGATTTTCTCTACCTCTACAACAATAATATTAAACTCTGCGAGAGATAAGATATACTCTCAACGATAAAGTAGGATACCGCTCCGGGGTTCAAGATCCATAATTCTTAAGTGCTTTCATCAAATCTATTCAATATTGTGAAACACTTTTCAATTCTTAAGGCCATGTAAGACTTACCCGATCCCTACCTTGCCGACATTTTTTTCTCTGCAACGATACTTCTACATTTATTGAGATATCAAAATGAAAATTTCTAAAATTGAAGCTAAAGCACTATTCTACGTTTATCTGGTCCTAAATATTGACATTTATAAAAAAAAATTTTTACAAAATTTTTTTTTTTTTTTTTACAAAAATTTAAGACCAGATAAACATACCTTAGCATATTTTCTTTAATTTTAGAAAATTTCAATTTGATATTTCAATAAATGTACTAGTAAGGTTGCAGAGAATAAAATGTCGGTAAGGTAGGGATCGGGTGTCTTACATGGCCTTAAGATATAGAAATCGGAATAACCGCGAGAATAACCGTGAAAGTTAATTACCGAACTCGTCTTTGATTTCGAATCACACAAGATTGTCTGTTATATTATAATATAATACTGCGGTTAGCAAAACGCATTACGTATACGTCGTGTGTTACGCGCATAAACATATATAACAGACTGCTCGTTATGCGTGCAACAGCATAATGCTTGCAATGCCACTCTAATACTCGCGGGATCACTTTGCGCTTATATGTGCACTGTGTGCATTTACATCGCAATCGAGATAAGCTGGAGAAAGTCCAATTTTATGCCGGTTCTTCCCGTCTTGCTTCCACCCACACTTCCTTTGCTCTCACTTCCTCTTCTCTCTAGGAATCGACAATTTTCCCCCCTTTTTTGCCCACTGACTTCCTAACGTGACGCAAACAAGTAAAAGGAGCTGAACGTTCGATCGCGAGTTCGGCGACCGTTTCAAGGTCACTCGAATAATTCGGTTCTTTATGGCGTATAAGAAACGACTGATTTATTCTGATAGGCCGGCTGTGTTCATTAAAAGTGAGGCGATTTAATTATTAAGGAATCCAAAAGAATTCTATAATCTCGTATAAATTGCTTATCTAAACCGGTTTAATCAATTTTTCGAATTCCTACATTCTTTTCCACTCTTCTCATTTAGTTTCTCATTTCATTTAGTTTCTCATTTCATTTAGTTTCTTATTTCATTTAGTTTCTTTAGTTTTTTTTAATTTGTTCCAACACGTGCTATCGTTTCGTTTTTACGATGACTTGTTAAAGATGTAGGCAAGAGTATAATAAAACTGTCGCTTCCGTATTGACTGGATGCGACAATAAAAACGTGCATTATCGTCTATATTGAAACTTTCCCGATGTCGATACCGAGTACGTGAGTTTTCGATTAATCTCAGAGTCGTGATGATACCTTTTTCCGGAAGCATTGTGTTTTTAGACGATTAATTCGGCGAGTCAAAGAGACGTGAATCAATATTCGCTGATTGAACAATAAATCAACTAAAAGTGCTTTGATTGGAAATATTTTGAGGCGGAAGTGACGTTTAACGTGAGCGCCATGTGAAAATAAGAATCCGGTCTTCTTGTTTCCGCGTTTATAACGTTTGACCTTGTTTATTTGAACTTGATCTCCTGTTACGCTCCCTGTTCTTCTCTGCGTCAAGTGTAATCGGGAATAAAAAATACGTATATCGCCCTCTTGGTTCCCCCTCTCTTTATCAACATCTGTCAGTCCTCCAGCTTGGCACTTGTCGAGCCGCTTTGAAACGCCCTCGATCGACCTGCGCCAGCCGACGATTAACAAGTGTCCCGTCGCCCACGACCATGTTGATATTATTTTATCTTTTCAGAGTTTTGCACTTCAATCAACTCTATAACATCCTCCGCACTCTCATTTAACGCTGCTAAATTCTTACTTTAAATACACGAGATTAGGCGCGCGCTTGAGCGCGCGTGTTTCGTCTACAGATACTGAAATGACAATTTAAATTTGCGCGCCATATAAGTTGACCAATAAGGTTAGTGCACTACGCATGAAGTTAGCTAAAAGGTAACGCATAATGAGGAACGCGATATGAAGTTGTCTGAAATGCATGTCTTTTTTAGAATAGGAATTTTCTCCCACCCCTCTTCCCGGACAAGAAATTTCGAGAATCGTTATTTTTTCAACTATAAATATAAGTAAACAGTAATCTAAATAATTTTGAGATTAAATAAATAGTTGAAATCAATATTTATAAATATTGTTTACTGCACACTTTTTTATTTCGGACTGCACACTTTGAAATTCGGATTTCGGACTACACAAAGTGTGCGTACTACACGTACATTTTAGGCCCTGCTATTCAAATTTGTATTACGAGATTAGGCGCGCGCTTGAGCGCGCGTGTTTCGTCTATAGAAACTGAAATGACAATTTAAATTCTCGCGCCATATAAATTGACCAATAAGGTTAGCGCACTACGCATGAAGTTAGCTGAAAGGTAACGCAAAATGAGGAACGCAATGTGAAGTTGTCTGAAATCCATGTCTTTTTTAGAAAAGGACAAGAACGAACGCGCGCACTGCGCGCGCATTTACTGTTTTTAAATGTTATAATTTATGATATTTTATTTCTTCTTTTCTGTCCATTATAATTAAAATTTTATTTTTAAAAATTTGAGTTTTATAGAAATAACAGTAACTTGATATGAATTTTAAAAACTTTACGAATTTTCAAAAATAATATATATTTATAAAAAAAAGTATTATTATTTATTATTTCGACTTTCAGCGTTTTAGTCGTTGAATTTTCAAATGAGATGCCCCTCGATTATAGTTTTCTCTGCGTTTTAGCCGCGAGAAGTTTTTCTTGCTCAAAATTCCCTCGATAAACGAAACGCTCGAAGTTACAAAAGTCCGATTCACGCCGAACATCAGAAAAAAATTAATAACAATTTTAAAAACATAAATTTTTGAATTCCTTTTGTTCTATCAATCAAAGGACACCCGAAGGCACATTCCCTGAAAATTTCATTTAAAATGTTGAAAAACTGACGAACTGAGTACGAGCTAAAGTGAAAAACGGATTAAAATCGACTTTTTCAAAAAATTCTGTTTTTTGCCTTTAATTTTAAAACTAAAAAAGGTACAATTTTTTTTTCAACAAGAAAAAAGATGCGCAATAAAATTTCATATATAGATACATCCTTCAAAAATTAAAATTCGAAAATTTTATTAAAGCTTGGTTTAGACCGTCTGGAACCGGTCTCTAGTAATCACTTTAATCTAAAAAGGAATCAATGTCCGAACGTGTCAAAGGCAATCGTGATTCGAACAGAAGATTCGATTGTGAAAATAATAATAATTTATCTCAAAGATATCAATCGCTATTACGTTTTCTACAATCGGTAAAATTAATCCACGCTAAAAACAAAATCAATCATCCCGATAATGACGTCGGAAATCAATTTTGATCAATTCCGTCACCTACCTGTTTTAATTTTGAAACGGAAGTTTTGCATAACTTGAGATAAGGAATTTAATTATATAAGCTTTGCTATATTCTCGGTTATGATAACTTCACACTATCAGTATAAGACGATTTCTTCCTTAAGAGTTTGTATTCAATAGTTTCTTTCAATTATAAAAAAAAAGATTATCGAGGAATCTCATTTAATTATCTAAAGAGGATTAGCCTGGCACTCCCGGCCAACGGTTCTTCTCTACTCTCTCTTTCTCTCTTCATCCTGATGAAATCACGGGATTAAGGGGCGGGTACCGCCACGTGTGGACAGGATTTACCATGTGCGTGGAACGTTCGACTGATAAACGCCTCGACGACGTGTCAGTGACCCCCTCCCCCCTCTCACTCTTTCTCGCATTCTTTTTTTTTCCGTTCTCTCCTTTCCTGATTCTCTTCCGCTCTCCACCAACCCCGCGGAACACCTGCCCAAGAATATACTGCTCTTCTACGTGTATACATCAGCACGCAAAGAGGCCAGATAAATGGAACCCTGAATCTCTGCCACATATGCGAGCGGGACGCCTTGGCGACGAAAGAAATAAACCAATATGTATACGCAGATGCGAGGAACTGGGCAAAAACGAGATACGGAAACGCTAATCTCTTGGTTAAGCAGATATCACGAGGCGATTCTAATTCAGATACCGCACTTTCAACAAGAAACGTTCCTTCTCTCGAATACATTCTCTCGCATCTTCTTACTCTTCATCTTATCCAGTGTTGCCAATTGCATGGAAATTTCCCGGAATCCGGGAAATTTTGACGGACTTGGGAAATTTTATGAGATATAAAAAAATTCAGGGGATTTCCGGGATTTTGTGCAATAATTTCATTTTTATGTATTAAATCTACATAGAATACTTGAAAACAGTGTTGCCATTTTCAGTACAATTGTACTCAAAAAGTACAATTTGCGAAATTTGAGTACGTGAGTACCACAATCAAAATTTCAGTACAATTTATTTTGTACTTTGTTAATAATAATTTTTCAGTTTTTTTAAATAACAAGTTTTAAATAATCTCCAATTGTTTATTAATTTACGATATTAGATATAATTATTAATTTTTACATTACTAAAAAATTAAAATTATTCTTATTAACAAATTTTTTTTTTAATAATTTAAATTTCGCGCCAAAATTTTGGTAGTTAGTGGCGCCACCGCGGCACTTCCTTCGAAAGTACAATTTCAGAATTTTGAATACACTTTCTGAGTACAAACGTGATTTTCATTGTGGCAACACTGTTTGAAAAAGAATCTTTCGTTGATCACAACCAATCACAATGAGTTTAGATAGAAAAAGAAGCATTTTTATTGGTTGGAAGCTTTCAAGGTACTTTCATATGCCATGGTGTTCTCATGCCACCAGGTGGAGATTAGAGAAAATAATCTATTGCTATTCAACTCACTCTAGCACCTCTTCACCTTTGTGAATCCATAAAATTAATTTATTTAGTATTTTCATTACTTTTTGAAATTAACAACTATATATATTATTATAAAAACTATGAAAACCTAGTATATAACAAGGATTTTCAACCTCTGTTAGGGTGGCGTCCCATGTTTGCGTTTTGCATTGCGTCATAATGAGAGAAAAAAAGACAAAAGTATACTTCTGTCTCTTTCTCTCTCATTATGACGCAACGTAAAACGCAATCATGGGTCGCCACCCTTATAGGCCGCGGGATATCAGGACATGCGTAGCAGTTACAATTCTGTGTATTTCTAGGCTATGTTAACTCATGTTTTAAAACTTGTTTAAAAAAAAAATACACAGGAACAACTACAGCACATGTCAAATATCAGAAATGCAAAAATTAGACTTCACTATTTAATAAATTCAATAAATTAGTTTTTTGTATATAGTTTTAGATGATTTGAATTTACGGGAAATTTTCGGGAAGTTTTAAAATTTCTCCGGGAAAAGTTGGTAATTTACGATCAAGCTGCCGAGAAGTTGAGAGCGCTCACTCTGGCAACACTGATCTTATCTCTTAATCTGAGAAATGTTCATTTTCAAGCGGAAAACATTCAAGAAATCTCACAAGACCACAAGATGCAATTGAAAAATCCGTAAGAGCGTAAGGCTTTGGCTGTATGCCACATTTTCAAGAGAAGCAGGAGAACGAGAGGAGAGTGTAAAGCTGATGCTGAGAGGAGGAGGGATGAATATTGGAACGACAACCTGTTACGCCGTTGAGATAACGGCGGTTGAGAGCCACTGGACGGACTACAAAGAGAGCAGCGTGAGTTGGCTGCACGTGCATGAGAGTAACGCCGACCGGAAGCCGATAAAAAGCCCAGTTCACCCTCGTCACTCGGCTTCAGCATCTCGTCATGGGAACGAGTCCTCTTGCCGTGAGGTCCAGACCCCAAAACCTGACTCAAGTGGACCGCCCTTTCCTCTTCGTCTTTATTTACACGAGTGCCTTCTTCTCCCTCGAAATCCGCCTCGGCCGTAAGAGTGTCTATGGTCCAACATACACTACACCCCCAATGTGTAAAAACAAGTGGTTGCATTCTTCAGAGTCGCTCTCATGGAAAACAACTCATTCTTTAACGAATCAATCGATTTGAGTCGCTTCAAGGGGCTAAATAAAATTCTCTCCAAGGACTTTCGAAAGAATGAAATCATTCTCATAAAAACTGAAAGGGTATAAGATTCTAAAAAAGAATGTGAAAATCTGTAAGGGGCCATCTATAAACTACGTGGACAGTTTAGGGGGGGAGGGGGGTATGGCAAAATTCCACGCTTTTCCACGAGGGGGACCGGGGGGGTCGGGCTAGAATCCACGTGGATATGTTATTTATATTTTTATAAAATATGTCCACGTGGACTGAGTAGGGGGGAGGGTGTTCACCAAATTTTCACGACTGTCCAAGATGGGGGAAGGGGGGGGGTCAAAAAGTTGTGAAAAACTGTCCACGTGGTTTATGGATGGCCTCTAAAAAAAATAAATGAGGATGGCCACAAGATGTCAAAATTTCTTTAAATTTTTATAAGCTTCTTAAAGTTCTTTACAATTCCACGAAAAACTTTTAAATCTTTTAAAATTTTGTAAAATTCGACAAAATCTTTTAAAAATCGTAAAAATCACATGAAATTGCTTAAAATTTCATGTGGAACATTAAAATCCCTTAAAATTACTTTAAAAAATCAAAATTCCTTAAAATTCTTTGAATTCCCTAAACTTTATTAAAAATCTCTTACAATTTCATGAATAAGTCCTTGAAAATTCCACTAAATCTATTAACTATTATACAAATAATCTCTTGTAATCCCTTTAAATTCCAAGAAACCTCTCTTAAAATCCTTTAAAATTGTATTAAAAACCTCTTGAAATCATTAGAACCCGAAGAATCTCAAAGGATACCTAAAAATTCTTTATAATCCTTCGAAATCCTTGGGAAATTTTTTTAATCTGTTAAATAAACTATAAAATCTATATATGCAATCCGCCAAAAATAACATAGTTAACATAAATGTCAATTTTTATTTCCTCTGACAATTACTCGCATTTCCCTGACATTTCCCTGGCTAATAATAGTCCTGATAATAAAAGTCTAAAAAAATTCAGCACGTTCTCACTTTAAAGGATAATTTTCTGAAAGATTCCTCTCTACCAGGTCCTATTCATCTCTTGGCTCGGAACAAATTCTTCAGGTTTCTGGGCTGTCGGCTTTGAGTTTTCTTCTCATAAAAACTCGACGATTAATGCTCCTTGTGCCCAGACTTCTATTGTGTTCGAGATCGAGCAGGAAAACACCATTACCGCCGGTGTTATTCCTCAAAAGTGCCAACCGAAGTGCACAATGGCCAGTGCTTTGGAGAACGCGGAAGTTAGAGAAACGTATCGCAACGCGCGGTACACCCCGCAGCGAAGAAGGCGAGGGAGGCTGTGTTCTGGATGTAAACGGGGATTTACAAAGTTCCGGGAAGTCGGTCTTTCATGTTAAAGGTTTTGGGAGTGGGTGGGGCGAACCTTTTTGCAAGATCCGGAAAGCGAGCCCGACTGGTAACAAAGATTTCTTTAAATTCAACAAATCCTCTTCATCTGCCCTATAAGTGCATTTGTTTGTTGGAGTGTAAAGTACCCCTTTAGTTCAGCTTGTGAAGACATGAAACTGTCTAAGGACGAGTGTAAAGATGACTACTGAATAAAACGGGGAGCTGTTCGCAGAATAGAGGCGGTCGATGCATCGTAGTATCGATACTTTTTACATAGGTATCGACCACGTCGATTCCTTACTTCTCGTATGTTGATGCTCACGTTCGTTCTTCATCCAATAGAAACTGTCATTTGGGGAAGTCGAGTGCTAATTGGTTCATTGAAATTGAATTTCCCCTTCCTAGCGAATCAAATAATGTTTGCATTTATTCTTTCATGAACATTTACCTAATCGATTTTCAACTTTAAATTCGTGTTTTGTTTGTAACGTATTTTCAAGTTACTTTTATGACTTTTAGCAACTTTAGCCGCTTTTATATGGAAACAAATCAATGTAATTCACTGTTTTAAATATAAACGCAAGTATTATTTTTTAGCTGATTTATGAATTTAAATTATAATGGCGACCAATTTGTGTTCGAAATATAGAATTTTGAACTAAACATGCTTAATTTGAATTCTGACCTCAAAATTCTTTCCTTTCTATTATCTTTTACATATATCAGTTTTTTTATTGATATCCATCACTTTTGATCTGTCAAGTTTAAAAATAAAACCGTTAAACGCAAAATTAAAGTCTAGATCATCGACGAAAACATTTATACTATATAAAAGACGTCGATACTTTCATTTCGATTCTTTGGTATCGATACTTCTTAATTCAGATCGGTACTTGGATCGGAATCGAAGTTTTTGAAGTATCGATACTTTGGCATCGATACTTTTTTTAAGTATCGCCCATCCCTAATTTGGAAGCAACAGTCTAGGAATCAGACTATATCATATAGTCTAGGAATTTTCAAAATTTTCCATTTAGATGGATCGCTATTCATTTACAAAATGACATGTTTACTTTAATACTCGACGAAGATCCAGAAATATGGAAACCCTGCTCAGTTTTAACTGGTCTTTGTAAAGAGGAATTTTCAATAAAGTCGACTGACAATACGAGAAATTAATCCTTTAATAGGGACAAAGGAAATGCAGGAAAATCCTGTTAGGTCCATTACACAGGATCGGATCTCATTTTCCGGTCCATCCTGATCCTACTGTTTGTCACAATAAGCGGCCAGCAGTATACCTGACTCTCCGGTCTTTGTTTTGCTCCTCAAGATAATTCGTTAACAACCAGCAGGTCTGGTTTTACAGAGAAAAGTCAAGTCAACAAGGTTACCCTGTATATTAGGACAATATAGAGTTACCGAGATTATCGCCATAAAGCCAATAATCGAGGTGCGGTTGGACACAATTCAAAACCGGTAATTGATTTCAAGGCCGAAACGAAAGAATTATGAGAGGACGCAGACTTGGCAACGTTCATGTGTTTAACGGTTTCGGGATTAGTCGAAGGAGGCGACGTTTTTAACGACCGATCCTATGTTTATTGTGTCAAATGAATCTACACCTTCCTCCAAAAAATGGGAAATAATTTGGAAATGGTTATAAAAATATGTTGGGGAGAATGAATGTTATTCCGAGTTATTCATTCTCTCGAATGAAAAGAATGTATTATTAATTTTAGAACGATACTAAAATTCAGGATGCAGTGTAAAATGAGTTCAAGAAAGGGGAGAAATAGGGTGATTTTTTTCACAAAAAAGGGGAGAAATTAAACAATAATTTTTACATGTAGAAAAGAAGAACAAAATGTTTTTTTTTAAGGAAATTTTATATTTTTATTCATCTCTATATAATTATAATGTTCTATTTAGTAAATTTTCTAAATCTACACAAAAAGCATATTAATAATTATTGTTTTGTTTACAATGTGGACTAGAGGAACAGAATTATCTTAAAATAGAGATTAATTTCTACACGTTTTTCTTAATGCAATCTGCGAATTTTATAAGTCTATGTGAGATATAGATTTATAAAACCATTTTCTGATTTTTTTTTATCTTGAATTTCTAATGTACGTAACTTGTATGTATTTAAGATAAGCGAAGTACGTTAAAGTTTTTTGGCCCACAATGTTGGAAAACAGAAATGTCCTTTATTTTAATTTTGCTGATTTTTGTATTTCTCAAAATTGTGAACCAATATTTTTATAAATCTATATTTCACATAGACTTATATAATTCGTAGATTGCAAAAAAGAAAAAAGAGCGATTTTTTAGAAATTATTTTTTGAAGACAGGTTTATTTATCATGTTAAAAGTATTTGTCCATTTGACTACTACATATTTCAACCTCTTTCAGTAATTTTTTAAATTAAAAATAATGTAAAATAAAGAAGTTACGTCCAATCTCCGAGAGGTCTAAAAAAAAGGGCATTTACGGTGACCAAAACTGGTTAAATATGAATCATGTGAAATAAAAAAATCCAACGGCATTCGTAAACATGTGTAGGGAGGGAATGAACGAAGACCTTTTTTTTATTTTTTTTAAAATGGCGGACTTTTGTACAAAGAAATTCATTTTTTGCTGACAAAACGCCCGTTTTTCACCTCAAAAAAAAAAAAAATTTCAAAAAATCCTTCCGTTTATTCCCTAGATAATTATGTTTTAAATAACTGATAAAAATTTTATAACGATCGGATAAGTCGTTGAGGCGTTGTATTGGCCACCGATTTAAAAAACTTATTTCGAGAAAAAACGTTTAAACGCGCCTTTTATACACTGAGAAAACTGTTTGGTTCGGACAACAAAACGTTTGGTTGCTATAGAAGCAACAAAAATTTTTGGTTGTGCCAACAACAGGTTTGTTGAAAGAACCAAGATTTGGTTGGCACAACCA
>CAJFCP010000175.1:99467-111948 GCA_904066005.1 Synergus itoensis
TGAAAGAACCAAGATTTGGTTGGCACAACCAAAAATTTTTGTTGCTTCTATAGCAACCAAACGTTTTGTTGTCCGAACCAAACAGTTTTCTCAGTGTACCTACTTCGCTTCTATTCGCTTCAAATTGTTATATCTTCGTTAATAATGCTCAGATCTTTATAAAATTTGGAGAGAATATTTTTGAAACTATATTCTTTCAGAAAATGCAATAAAAAAATCGATTTTTTGACTTAAGATAAACGTGTAGATGTAGAAGCTAAATCTCTATTTTAACATAATTTTGTGTAGATGTAGAAAATTGACTGAAAAGAACATTTTTAATTAAAAAAAAAGAAAAAGGGGAAGATTTTCGAAAACAGGAGAAAAAAGGGAAAACTCTCTAAAAAGGGGAATTCCTCTAAAAAAGGGGAAGACTGTGCACCCTGTATAAAATAATCATTAAGTTGTCTAGGGTAGAAAATAAAAGTTTCAAGATACACTGCTTTCTCCGATTTCGTCTAGTGGATTCAAAAGATAATATGTAGGTAACATAAGAGGCAGAGAAAAGGAGAGCTCTGAACATTCCTAAATCGAGACAGCGATGACTACATGAAGACACAAGACGGAAGTAACGTTCAGTCTGGCAGGTGTACAAATAATGTGGCAGGGGGAACTTGCGTCCGTAATAATAGAGCGCCAGGAAGAGTTTATGGCAAGAGGATTTAAAAAGCGAAAAAAATAGAACGGTGCGGTTACACACGCGCGGATAACGGCGATACCCGGACGAGCCGAATTTATCAGATCTATTGGCTCGTCGACATCCAGCTAAATCAAGATACATATCAGGAATCTCGCTCTAACTTCGAGGAATCGTGTAAAATGTTCGCCAAAACGACAGAAATTCCAAGAGAAAATTTAATTAATACTAGAGTTTAGCGAATTATGTAAAACAATGGAAAAACTCAAAAGAAATTAAATA
This sequence comes from Synergus itoensis, assembly GCA_904066005.1. Lineage (NCBI taxonomy): Eukaryota > Metazoa > Arthropoda > Insecta > Hymenoptera > Cynipidae > Synergus > Synergus itoensis. Next base: position 100,426 of record CAJFCP010000175.1, read on the forward strand.
TAGGAGATAAAATATATATATATATACCCGTGTAGAAATTTCCAAACCTGGCCCAGATCGGTGATGAAACGCCCGGCCCGATAGGGCCCCGATTCGGCCAGGTTTGGCCAGGTCTGGGCCTGGTCGGGCCGTGTGTTTCATCCCCGGTTTGAAATCCCCCGATCTGGACCCGATCGGGGCCAGATTCCCTAATCTGGGCCCGATCGGGGCCACAGCAAAATTTCTACTCGGGTATATACCCGTGCAGAAATTCCCAAACCTGGCCCAGATCGGTGATGGAACGCAGAACCTGATCGGGCCCAGATCTGTCTCGATCGGGCCCAGACCTAGCACGATCGAGCCAGATCTGGGCCCGGTCTGGTTCAGCGTTCCATCACCGATCTGAAATCATCCGATCTGGGCCCGATAGGGGCCACAGCAAAATTTCTACACGGGTATATATATATATATATATATATATATATATATATTGAATTTCATGTTTATTTATAATAAATGTTGTTGGAGGCTTTGGCTGTTGGAAATTTAAAAGTCTAGAGTTTATGATTGTGTTCGAGGCGTCGCAAAGCGCCCGGACAGGGGACGAAATTAATACCGGGAAGTGTGTGGAAGGAAGGGGTGCCAGGAACGCGAATCCGCGTTTGGTAGGTGTATAAATATGCCAAGAGGAAGCATGTACAATAATAGAATGCGTACGTAGGTACGCAGACGGACCTCTCGTCTCGCGGGAAGAGTAGAGTGAGAAATAAAACGAGAAAAGGAGGAACAGAGAAAAAGCGAGACAGTCCGAAAACTATTTGAGGCGTCTCGCGCCGGTGATTAGAATTCGCGAGAAATATTTAGCTCAGTTGAGTCAAACACTCCAAATGAGTGGCCTAATCCAACAAACGCCTCCGTTAATTATTCCCCTTTCCGAAATTTCATATTCCAGACTCATAAACAAAACCTGGTCTAATTTCGGAGAGACAGAGACCCTAGTAAAAATTGGTCCTAGTTTTAGGAAAGTTTCTAGTCAGTTTTTCCCTACGTCTGGTTAGCACCCAACTAGGAAACTTGTCAGTTACTAGTGAGGAATGTAACGCTGCTTCGAGTGGGGAACTGACTAGGAAATCTAGAAGTTTGTTACGAGGTACTTACGTAGATTTAATAAAATTGTTTCCATTTTTGAAATTAAATATAAACTCTTTTATTTGCAAAAATATAAAATAAATTATATATTTTCCACTCCTCGTTCATTCCTTGGCCGCATGTTGTTTCTCTTTACAAGTATTTGCACTAAATTATTAGTTTAATAATCATTTAATAAATTATCATTTATAAAATACTTTTTATTAATTATTATTTAATAATTATAGATCTTTTCATTTATTTCTTTGTATTCAATTTTTATTATATAATACAAACAAATATAAATATTCATACCCAAACCCAAGTATGAAATGTAGAAATCAGTAGAGGGGTCTTTCGAGTTAAAACTGAGCAGGAAATCCTAGTTAGTTTGTATTAGTGTTGCAACATTGAATAAAAAACATCGATGTTTAATATCGATGATTTAAAAATAACATTCTTTTAATGTTAAATATGTAATATGTAATATAAATACAAAATAATATATAAAAATATAATCAATATACATATGAAATTATAAATATATTAGTGGTTGATTCTCAACCAATCTGTTCAAATTATTACGTTTTCCAAACAGGAAATGAAATAATATAAAAGAAAAAACATTTTTCAAAATGGATAGCTAATTTGAAAATTTGTTAACCATCGGAAAGAAAACATCGATCATCGCAAGAAAAACATCAATAGTTTCGATGGTTACGCATCGATATTGCAACACTAGTTTGTATCGAGATACAGGCAAGGAAAAACTATTCTCGTATTGAATGAGGAAATTTCATTGATTACTAGTCAAGGATTTCCTCATTCAAATCTGTTCAGGAAATTCTAGTTAGGTTCTAACTAGGCACTACCTAGTTTCTCTAGTCTAGTTTTTCCCCATTTCAGCCCTAATACGAGTTACTTGAGAGAGTTAAGGAAAAACTACTAGGGGAGAGAGAGAGAAAGTCAGAAATCGTCCTAAGATAAAATCTATGGCATTTTTCTCACGTGAATTTATCGGATCTGATTTGTATAAAAAATATCATTCGCCAGGCTGGAATGCTATAGCGTGTTCTCGTCTTTTCGAGTGGAGTTGTGAAGCTCGGTAGAGAAAGTGAGAGAGAAACGAGATGAGGAGCCGTCTAAGACTTCTTTTCTCTTCCCATCACCCTGTCTCTTTTAAGAGTGCATTCTCTGAGAGTAACGAGGGACCGGATGCCATCCATCGTGTCCGTTGGTTTTCTTTTGCTCTGTTTTTCGTGCCTTCTCGACCGAAGGATGAAGCGTAAAGAGAAAGGAAAGAAAGAAAGAGAAAGAAACTCGAGGTCCAAACTAAACCCTGCAGAATATTATACTCGCTCCTATACATATATCTTTTTCTACCAGATATAAAGATGTAAAGGTGAGGACGGTCCAAGGTCCACACTTCCGGTCCGGATACGAACCGGTTCTCCTTGCGCGGAACTTTTGCAAGATTCTCGAAAGAACATCCCGGATAAAATCCCGTTAATCGATCCGGCCATTCGAGAATTCATTTAAACGCGGGAAGCGATTTCATTCCAATATACTAAGAGAAATCAAAAAATGATTCCTCGCAAGACAATTACAAGAAATCGTTTCCACATTCTCATGCCTGTTTTTTTTTTTCATTTTCTTGAAATGAAGGATTTTTTCTAACTAATTTTTCGAATTTTTGCGTTTTAATATTTTTAAAATGAAAGGTCTCTTTTTTGGTGCTGCTTATTGAAATAAGCGTTCCACACGTAGAGAATTTCTGGCGTTATCTTGACCATAACGATCGATCCATCCGTCACTTTGTACCATAGTACTGAAGAAAATTTCCAACCCTCTTCATTCTCCCGCCTCCGCACCAACCCTCTCGCTTGAGGCGCTTCCGCCTCACCCTCATTTCCGGGTTCTGGGCTCTTCCGGTGAGCTCGACAGAATTACGCGCGGAAGTACCCTCCCTTCCAACCTTCTCTCGCATTATCTACCCTCGACGAAAGTAACCTTTTTCAAAGACGGAGAAGCCCCTTCCACCAATGGAAATCCTGGATGAAATCTACAACTCGATCGATACAATTGCTGCCTCGTCGTTATCGCGAATCCCAGGATAACCCTTTCCACTCCCTTATTTCCTTCCTCCTTTTCATCCGTCGCAAGAAAGGATGAAATATTTTTTGAAAAGAGAAAATAGATTAAGGGCATGTAAAACTTTTGAAAATTATGGTTTTCAAAAACCCAACTTTTCGTCCACAAAAATAAATATTTTCCCCTGAAACTTTGGAAAATGATAGAAAACATCAAAATGGACCGATATTGGCTCATTTTATCATGTATAATGAAAAGAAGTTTCGAATTGCTAAAATTCGTAATGCATTTGTCACTTTGAGGTTATAGGTCCTCTATGCAATTATGATTTTCCAATAACCAACTTTTCGGCCACAAAAATAAATATTTTGTCCTGAAACTTTAGAAAATGATAGAGAACATTAAAACAGACCGTTATTGACTCTTTTTATCTCGCAAAATTAAAAAAAAGTTTCGTCTTGCTAAATTCGATTGACCCTTCGAAAAAGTATCACATGTCCTTAAGTTTAAAGATTAAAAATAAATTAGGCCTCTAATGATTTTCGCTTATTTATTTTTATCATTGATTTATTGTAGTTTTCAAGTAATCTCGTAATTCCCTCGCAAGAAGTTAAAGCACGGTTCTAAAAGTAAAGAGCTGCGTCATAAAGTAATGCTTATACGGTAAGAAATAATGGGTCTTTGAAGAGAGTTTGCGTTCTCGCTGAAGGAGGAAGTAAAGTTGCAAAGGAGAGACAAAAGACGGCTTCTATGTGAAAAAGAAGATAGAACGATTAGGAGATTTTGAATTCGCGTGCCAAGAGATGGCAGCGCAGGCCGCGAAAGGGTCTCGTAATAACTTGGTCAGGTAAATATATATATATATATACATACACGCGAATTCGTATAGGTATATACGTCTGTTTAAGTGTATGCTCGCAAGCTTTACATTATTACTTATGCATGCACACAACCCACGTACTTGTACGCAGAAAACGTATACGGACAGTCGGACACTATGTGGCATACGTCTCACTACCTACTTCCCGAGTTTATAAACAGCCGCACTCATCTCTGTTCCGCTGTGCCGGGTTGAGTCTATATCGCTCATAATTAACGTATTTATCGAAAGCGAGTCATCCGCATTGTCGCATATACAAACACACACGTTTCTGAACATACCCCTGTATAAATGAGCATTTAATTTTTGCATAAAAATGATTCTATCAAAATTATATACTCTCAAATCAATTTCCTTGGTATGGTAAATCATTTCAGCATGTCTACTATTTGTACAATCATTTTTATATATAAATTATGTAGAATATTTTTACATGGGATAATACTAAATTTTAAATCAATTCTATTCTAAAGACGATGAGAAATTTGAAATTTGCTCTTCTAACCTACATAAAATATCAAATCTTTATCAATCAAGGATGATAAACTATTTGAAATTCATTCTGAATCAATCCGAATCATTCCGGACGTTTTATCCGAACTAAACAATTTAATTTTGATCTATTCCGAAGGAAGTTTTCAATCCGAATTAATCTGAAATCTATTCAAAAGCAATCCGAACCTTTAATCCGATGAATCCGCCAATCCGAATAATCCGAACTTTCAATTCAAATAAATCCGGTCAATCCGAATGAGTTTAAACTTTCAATCCAAATGAATTCGGTCTATCCGAATCAATCCGAATGATTTCTAAAAATTCGGATTCATTCGGATTAAAGGTTCGGATTTCTTTTGAATGGATTTCGGATTAATTCGGAGTGAAAATTTCCTTCGGATTAGATCGGAATGAAACTGTTTGGATCGGATACAAATTCCGGAATGATGCGGATTAATTCGGAATTAATTTAAATCCGAATGATTCCGAAAAATTAAGATTCATTCGGATTGACTAGATTTATTCGGATTCATTGGGATTAAAGGTTCGGATTAATTGTGAATGGGCTGCGGATTAATTCCGATTAAAAACTTCCTTCGGATTAGATCGGAATGAAACTGTTGATCGGATAAAAATTCCGGAATGATTCGGATTAATTCGGAATAAATTTCAATCCGAATGATTAGGAAAAATTTGGAATGACCAGATTTATTCAGATTGAAAGTTCGGATTAATTCGGATTCAAAACTTCCTTCGGATTAGATCGGAATGAAACTGTTGATCGGATACAAATTCCGGAATGATTCGGATTAATTCGGAATTAATTTCAATCCGAATGATTCCGAAAAATTCGGATTTACCAGATTTATTCGGATTAATTTTGATTAATTCGGATTGACGGATTCATTGGGATTAAAGGTTCGGATTGATTTTAAATGGGCTTCGGATTAATACTGAGTGAAAACTTCCTTCGGATTAGATCGGAATGAAACTGTTTGGATCGTATACAAATTCCGGAATAATTCCGAAAAATTTCGATTCATTAAGGATTGACTAGATTTATTCGGAATAATTCTGATTAATTCGGATTGACGGATTCATTCAGATTAAAGGTTCGGATTGATTTTGAATGGGCTTCGGATTCTCAACTTCCTTCGGATTAGATGGTAATGAAACTTTTTAGATCGGATATAAATTCCGGAATGATTCGGATTAATTCGGAATGAATTTTAATCCGAATAATTCCGAAAAATTCGGATTGACCAGATTTATTCGGATTGAAAGTTCGGCTTAATTATGATTAATTCAGATTGACGGATTCATTGGGATTAAAGTTCGGATTGACGGATTCATTGGGATTAAAGTTCGGATTGATAATCTTAAAAGCCAAATTGTAATCATACTCTCTCAATCTGAATTAGTAAGAAGTTACTAATTAAATAGTGCCGATTCGTTTATTAATTCACTTTAGTAAACGAATCGGCACTAATCATTAGTAATTCCTTACTAATTCAGATTCAGAGAGTAGATCGTTTAACATAATAATGTATCTAGTATTTATCAGGCGAATAAGAAAACCCTATTGTTTCCGGTTTTCATATGTACATACTTCTCATCCTCGAAAAATGAGGAAGAGGAAGAAAAAGAAGTTTGCGCAGAATGTGGAGGAAAAATAAACACGTTATCATTTATTCAAGTGATTCTATCACTCCGATATATGTATAGTTCTACGCCTTGATTATAAAAAGCAGAGCTGAGTGCTTGTACAATGAGAAGAGAATGTCTCTAAATAAACGTACGCAAAGGAGATAAAGCTTATAAAAGGGGATAAAATTTATATACCGATCACAGTTTTAAATTTTAAACGACACTTGCATACTTTACTTTTACAACGACATTCAAAGAACAATTTTGAAAAGACTGTCGGAGTTGTTTCTCTGACTGAAAATTGACCGATTTTCAAGCAGCTGTCGTTTTCTCGTTTGTAGGATAAACGAGAAGATGACTTCCGACTCATGCTCGTGTGGACACGCGATGGATGAAAATTCGCCGAGGCGGTTTGTTTACAATGGTTGCGCACGCACGGGAATCGCGACGACACATTTGTGCTACCCCACATAAATGTTTCCATTTCACGCTCTATTGCGGATTTTAGATTTGAAAACATCAATCTGGACTTTCATCTTTCGGTGGAAAAAAACAACTACCACGACTTGTGTTTTGCATTAATTAAATCGAATTTGACCTCTTATAATGAAATCGTTTACAAAAAGAATAATAGAGAGGAATTCTTACAAAGAGTCAACAGTACTCAAACGGAATAATAGTACAAACGGAAAATACGAACTCTTGAATCTGACTTAAATCCCCGTGTAAAAATAAGCATTTAATTTTTGCATTAAAATAATTCTATCAAAATTATATACTCTCAAATCAATTTCCTTGGTATGATAAATCATTTCAGCATGTCTAATTTTTGTACAATCATTTTTATATATAAATTATGTAGAATATTTGTACATGGGTCGTTACAATAGTGAATAAGTGTGACAATTACCTCAATTTAATCCTGAATTTTATGCACCCGCAGATTTGGGCGAAATAATCACTGTATTACTGTTGTTCATTTGTCAATCCTTAAGGAACAGAAGTACTTGTTAAATCCACAATGTGTTTTGCACAATTTTGATGACCACCTTCGGCAATAATAACTAAGCGCGCACCTTTTAAAACGCGGCAAAGCTGGAGCGGTAAGTCGAGCACGTGAGCTTAACAAGGCGACTTACTGGCAACGAACAGACAATTTATCACAGAAGCACGAAAATCCGTTGAGTTACACTGAGGCAACACACGAGAATGTAAACGAGCACCGTCGACTTGGAAATATTTCGTCTGCTTCTTCCTAAGTTGATCGCCGCTTTACATCCCTTTCGAATTAGTGAGAATTTCTCGCTGCTCACGTTCCGTAGCGCGTTGGTGGTTTGCTACCGATGGTGATGTGGTAAGCGAGCAGCGAGTGCTTTTTCTACAAGAAATTCGTCGTGCACAGTTTTTAGCAACACGTCTACAGGACGACACACAAATTTTATCCGTCACGTCTCGATGCTAGCGAGCGACTGAGCCGAGAACAGCGGCTTTAGGAAGTGTCGAGTGGAAGGCTGCCACCTCTCTCGCTCCTCTCTCAGCCGGGAAGAGAGAGAGAAAGAGTGAGACGATGTGTGATATTTGACAGAGAGAGAGAACTTGATGGCAGGACCGTAATATCAGGAGGTAGAGAAGGGCCGAGTTTTGTGTGTAGAAGTCAAGTCACGCGGCTCTGTAAGCTGGTATTTAACCCGTGCATGGTTTTTAAATTCCTTCCACAGGTCTTCTTCCCTCTCTGAGTTCCTTATAGTTACAAGTCTTTCCTCAACTCGTCTTGCCCAGGTTTTGTCTTACATGTCATTTTTTATCATTTAGTTCAAAATTGCTGACGTATGTGCAAGGAAGGAAGTAAGGTGCTCTTAATTCATATGATGATTGCTTTAAATTCTCAGTCCCTGATTATAGTTTAAAATCTGAATTCAGAGGCGGAGACTTCTAAAAAATATTGGGGGGGCACAAATTTTGCAAGTTTTCCAACTGAAATTTCACCGTGAGTGGGGGGGGGGTTATCGAGTAATAATTATTATTGATAATTATTATGAAAAAATGTGCAAGCATACGTGTATTATGAATGTATATATATATATTTATTATGTACATTATATATATTATATGTATTATATTATATGTATATGATATATATATATATATATATATAAATTTATTGTGGGACAATATAATGAATTTCCAAATATCAATTTTGCTCTCTGAAATATTGGGAGGGCACGGCTCCCCCAGAATTTTTTTTGGGGGAGGGGAGCAAAAAGTACCTTGCCCCCCCCATAGTCGCCGCCCCTGTCTGAATTTGAGGCAAAATGGATCTGTGAGTTGACAGATTTGGATATTATGACTTCTTTATTATTATTGGTATTATGTATTTCAATTTTCATAATGCGAACCATTTTCCATTTTCTACTATTTCCCCTGAATCGATAATTACATGCCCGGATTAAGGGGGGAGGGCTGAAGCCCTGGGCCCCGCTTTCGAAAGGACCCCCAAATTCTTCCTCAACTTAAAAAAAATTTTATAAAAATTGAAAAATTTATTATTTTAATTCTCTTTGAAGATAACTAAAGATTTTTCCCAGGGGGAGGGGCAAAAAAATGTACAGTCCTGGGCCCCGAGTTCTCTTAATTCGGCTCTGGCTAATTATTATTAATAAATGAAATATCACTTATTAGTTTAACGAATTTTTGTTTCTCCACGAAATTCGTAGTACGGTCCTGTATCACGGGAGAACCAGCATCTTCTATTGGCGCGAACGAGCCGCGAATCACAGACCTCTATTAGCGCACCGACGGAAATAGTCGAAGTTGGGTGCTGGAGGTGAAGGGGGTTGTCGTCGGGTTGCAGATAAATGAGGAACAAACGGGGCGCCCCGCGCGTATACACCAGACGAGAGACTCGGTCAGAGAGAGGGGATTACTTACTTCCTCGTAGCTTCCTCTATACTACTACGATCAACTGAAGACTCGTAACTTTGCTCGTTGACTTCGCGCCTGGAATTCTGTCCGCGGGCGATGGACATACACAATCAGCGCCAATCAAGAGTACATATGGGCCATTCCATGAAAAATATACAATCGAAAATTTTTTTCGAGTCAAATATATTTTTTGTGTTTTTTGGTCGAAAATATTGTACACATATTTTTTTATTGCGACATGATATTTAAAATTTCCGAGTTGTGAATTTTCAAACTTTTAACGCTCGAAAAATGTACCTCTAAATATTTGCGTATACAAAAAAAAAGTATTCTATTAACCTGTTGTGGTCACACCTACGAATAATAACGTGTTGGTCATAAGGGGTCAGGTGGACCCCACGTGGAAAAACCGTTACCATTCTCCTTCTATTTAATATATCGTCTTTAAATTTCTACCGAACTTAGTTTAAGGTCTCTTTAAGACCAAACAGTTTTTTTGCTTTTTACAAAAGTTTTTTTTTTATAATGAAAAAATACAAAGAAATTTTTCAAAATTTTAACTTTTCCACATAAAAATTCATAAAAAATTCAATTTTTGAGATAAATTGGAAATATTTTTGTTTTGTGCTTGCAAGATAGTATACTTTAAAAAAAAAATAATTTATAATGATCCCTCGAAAAAACCATATTTATTTTGATGATTGAAGTGAGCATGAAGTATAACATGAAATATAACACTAAAAAAAATGTTATTTTAAGGGCATGCTCTTCGGCGACATTATGAAATTTTTTGAAAAAATTTTTTTTTTTTTCTGAAATTTTTTTTCAAAATTGTTACTCAAAATAAATGTCAAAACGCAATTTAGTGTCTGCGTTCCTATATTCCAGAGTTTCAAATCGATTCATCATCACTGGCGTAACTATGTAATAGCGAAACCCCGCTTTACGGGGAGGCCTCCTCCTCTGAGGGGCCTCCGAGGGGCCTCTTAGACTGAGTAGAAAAAATAAATGTCACTCTGTATTTCAATTTTTATTTTTAAAATTTAAATTTATTCAAAACTTTGGTTTATTATGAAACAATTTATAAATCGACCTTTTCATAAAATAGAACACATAATCCGCCGAATTCGCACTGTTTCTTTTTATTTTCAAAGGGGCCTCTTAAAAATTTTTGCGAGGGGGCCTCCAATTTTTAGTTACTCCACTGTTCATCATTACATTTGGTCGTGGTGACGTCGAAAAAAAATTTCATAATGTCGCCGAAGAGCATGCCCTTAAGAAAATTTTAGATATTAGATCTCAAACTTCGTCTACGTCAAATGGACCCCGAGTGACCACAACGGGTTAAAAAAATAAGTGGCTGCAGTAAAATTTACGATTTTCTCTCGACTTTTGAATAAGCATTACAAGAAATTTATTCGACCAATTGTTTATAAAAATATGGCCTATTTTTATAAACAAATATTTTTTTTAAACTTTGGTACTATTTTTTTTTAATTTTTTTTTATTGAAAAGCGTACTTCAGACACTGTAGTCACTACTCTCAAAATTTGGGAATGGACCGTTGAAAGTTGTGACTGTAATAAATTTTTAAACTTTAGCTATCGCGACGGTCCGTTTTTGAACTTTAGCTCTCGCGCTCAGACCGTCGCGCGATAGCTAAAGTTAAAAAATTTATTACAGACACAATTTTCAACGGTCCATTCCCAAATTTTTAGAGTAGTGACTAAAGCGTCTGAAGTACGCTTTTCAATAAAAAAAAATTTTTTAAACACAACTACAAATTTAAAAAAAATTATTTGTTTATAAAAATAGGTCATATTTTTAATAAACAATTGGTCGAATGAATTTCTTGTAATGCTTATATTGAAAAGCAAAGAGAAAATCGTAAATTTTACTGCAGCAACTTATTTTTTTAATAGAATACTTTTTTTCGTATACGCAAATATTTAGAGATACATTTTTCGATCGTTGAAAGTTTGAAAATTCACAACTCGGAACTTAATTCATGTCCCGCTTGACATGAATTAAGTTTATCAAGTGGAATAAATGGAGACTGTTAATCGAATCACAAATGACTGTCAATACAAGTGACTCCTGACATAAATTTCTACTTTTTTCTGATTGTTTTTCTCATCACAGGGTTGAGATCACAAAATATTGATTCCGTTAAATTTTCGCCGATCAACGCAGGAACTCCCGCGATAACTGACCAGCGTCAGAGGTTATCGTCGCGGGTTAGATTAAAGCGTCGAGAGAAAGAGAACGCCAAAAGTTAACGAGGGATTGGCCCCGTCGTTCCGATGCTCCTTTTGAAATAACAAAATGGGCCAATTTTAAATATCTTTATGCTTGGTTTCATTATTTTTGGTATCTTCGTG
>CAJFCP010000175.1:141714-156286 GCA_904066005.1 Synergus itoensis
TGTTATAATTGAAGTGCATTTAATTACATAAAAATCTCTACAATGAGAACGCATGTGCTCTTTTTCCTAAAATCCCCCGCCTGAAAGGGGCCCCGTCGTTAATTTAAGCACCGGGCCCCGAAGGGTCTTAATCCGCCCATGCCAAAACCCTATCCCAAGTAGAAATTTACAATTGGCGTAGTACGGTGCCAGTACTGGCCAGAGTTAGACAACATTCCGTGCAGAAAACTAGACGAGGGATTGGCGAGGCATTAGCCAGTTCACCCTATCTCTAGTGTGGCATTGGCCAGAAAAACTGGCGAGAGCCTTACAAGGGTGTAACGCTTCGGCAGACCAATGCCCTGTGTAGGGAAAACTCGTCAGTGCCTTGGTAGTTTTTCTATCGACTACCTTTTGTTTAAAAAACTATATTATTGGGTTTAAAAAAATATAAATGAAAAATATCATTTTATTAAAAAACCTGTTCATTATTTTTCGTTGCAATAATAATTGTTTGCAACAATAAAATTACTATCCATTAAAACATCTAGGGATGATGTCTGTAAAGAAAAAAATAAGTCACATATTAATATTCTAATTAGAAATTTAATTAATATAAAAAATACAAGTATAATCGTCAAAATATGCAATTTAAAACTTACAAAGTCAATCCTGAACTGTTGATCTGTACATAATTTAGTATCTAACTCCAGAAAGTCTTCTAAATTGGTGAAAGGTACATTCAAGTTATTATCAATAATAAAACCCCGTTTTGAATCGAATTCATTTTTAGAAAAACACTAAACACTGAACTGTTTTTAGAAAAACCCAAAACACTGTCGACGACCCGAGTAGAAATTTTGCTGTGGCCCCGATCGGGCCCAGATTAAGGAATCTGGACCCGATCGGGTCCAGATTGGGGGATTTCAGACCGGGGATGAAACACACGGCCCGACCAGGCCCAGACCTGGCCGGATCGGGGCCCGATCGGGCCGGGCGTTTCATCACCGATCTGGGCCAGGTTTGGAAATTTCTACACGGGGATGTCAACCATAATAAATATTAGGTTAGGTGAAACTAAACACATGTTCTGCCGATGCCAGCGCTACGCAAGAGTTGCGGAATTATTTTCAACCGAAGTTTGGTAAAACCAAGGGTATCTGACAAATACCTGACTTCGGGTTTTGGCCGACAACACTCGTCAAAATCTAATAATTGGAAACTATGTTATAATTTTTATTATGATATTATTTAATTATTTGAAAATGGCAACAACGAAGTCATACTTCGTAAGTAATCGTACATGGACTCATTACACTGACTGATTAATTACCGATTATAATTTTTTTCATTTTATTCAAAATAGAAAAACTGGCAAGGGCCTTGTCAAAGCCTTGTTGATGACAAATATTCTTTATTTAATTTATAAACTTCATAAATCGCGAAGATTTCGAATAATATTCAATTCTGAGTCATTAGGCGATTATGCGTTTCGCATAAAATAGGGGTATCTATAAGAGATAAGCGTGAATGTGTATTGATATGGAGTTAGAAAGAGATAGACGGGAATAGGCGAGGGATAGAAAGGGATAAGTAATCTTTATCCCTTTCTATCTTAGAGATAGAAGGAGATAGAAAGGGATAGGATTCCTATCTCTTTACTTCCAGCAGGGTAGGTTAATTTTGCATGAATTTTATATCAACCCGATCTGTTGTTCAATCCATCACACTCAGTAAAATAAAAATATCTCCCTGTTTACGTCTTCTTAAAGAAATGTTTTCCACTTCAATTCCGGCTTTGATTAAAAGTCAAGTGCTCTGATCTGACTCGCAATCGGAATTTCCTCCCGTGACGAAGTGAAGCAAAATAACGTGAAAGAATTCTCTCGGGAAATACCGGAATCACCGGAAGATGACTCATCTCAACTATAGGTTCGTCATCTTCTAATCAAAAACGGATTTTATTTATGAGATTCTTCAAAAAAGAGCCGGAATTATCTTTTCCAGCTTAAAATTGATGATGAAATGGGGAAAAACTAGACTAGAGAAACTAGGTAGTGCCTAGTTAGAATCTAACTAGAATTTTCTAAACAGATTTGAATATGGAAATCCTTGACTAGTAATCAATGAAATTTCCTCATTCAATACGAGAATAGTTTTTCCTTGCCTGTATCTCGATACAAACTAACTAGGATTTCCTGCTCAGTTTTAACTCGAAAGACCCCTCTACTGATTTCTGACAGATTTTTCTCGCTTGGAACGAGCGCTTTTTTCCTGTCAAGGTTTTTGCGAGGAAAAGCTAGGGAAAAACTGTTATTAGATTTGAAATTATTACATTAGATTTTTATAATAATATAAATCTTTAATATAAAAAGATTTTCTCGTAAACAATAATTTTCCAAATTTCAGTTTTCGCGAATTAAAACATTTTTTGAGACATAATTTAAAAAAATTGTAATTAAACAGTTTTTGTGATACAAATAGCTAATTAATAATACAAATATTGGAATAAAGTTTCGTGGAAGCTTTTTTTTTATAACAGATCAATTAAAAATTTGAAAATGAAACATTTTTAAATTCACCTATCTATAAATTGTTTAAAACAAAAAAAAAAAATTAAAAATATATTCCTCGCAATTATATCTGGCTCAAGAACACTCTAATAAGGACGTTAAACTTCGATGGAGGGGGTAAGGAATCGTGAGGCCAAAAGTTTAGTCGACAGAGGGGATGCTCGGGTATCGCTGCGCAGTTTCACTCAGTTTGTTTTTGTTCTGCGCATCAACAGCAGTATTCAAACAGCTGTATATGCGCAGTGATTCTGCGCAAGCAAATCTGTTTATCCCCTTTGTCGACTAACTTTTCTGCCTCACCCCCTCCATCGGAGTTTAACGTCCTTATTAGTGTGTTCTTGACAAGGAGTAGTATAAGGAGACATATCTAAGGCTAGGAACCCGACTTGGATTAATCGTAGATTTTCGGAATAATTCGCCAAGTTCGAAAGTGGAATAACTAAACTCACTGTGTCTTCAGCGCCTCTGCTGGACGGAATGTAACATATTTTCATAACTTCAAATTTTTGTTTTGACGTTTCCATGGCAACAGTATACTGTTACCATGGAAACGACAGGCTCCTAACCTCACTCTGTGCATGAGCTTCTATTTTTAATGCACTAGTGCCACTGACGGCCGCTTCGCGGCCGTCGTCGCACTACTTGCCTTTCTATGTTCTTTTCTACATTCAATGCCAATGCTATTCACGCTATTCATATCCAACAACATGGCAGCCTTCAATTTAAAGATGGCTGCCTCCAGTTCGATAGTTTTCGAGTTCGATTCGAGATTTTCATGCGGTGTCTTTTTTATAATAGGATAGTGCGGCCACAGAGGCGCTGAAGGCACGGTGAGTTTAGTTATTCTATTTCGCGACTGCACGAATTATTCCAAAAACCTCCGACATTTCCAATGGCTTTGATATGTCTCCTTATACTCCTCCATGGTTCTTGATCTGGCTTTTCACCGATAAAGCTTGGCTGAGATTTTGTCAACGAAGTCCAAGCGGATTGAATAGTTCAGGTGGTAAGGCGCCTCCAAAAAAAAAAATTTGATTAGAATAGTTT
This sequence comes from Synergus itoensis, assembly GCA_904066005.1. NCBI lineage: Eukaryota > Metazoa > Arthropoda > Insecta > Hymenoptera > Cynipidae > Synergus > Synergus itoensis. The sequence goes on from CAJFCP010000175.1 coordinate 145,314, forward strand.
TTTATTATTTATATTCTATTCACATAATAAGGAAAAATAAATGACGCTGTTTCATACCTAAATTTATAAGCATATACCAGGTGTGTAAATATGAAACCGGAATTTTTGTATAAAAAATACACTTTTATTGTATAAAAATGATAAAGAATATTTTATTCAAAGTATGCTCCATCGCTAGCTATACATTTTTCCCACCTGTCTGGCAATTGGTGGATGCCACGCCAAAAAAACTGTTGCTCTTTCGAGGCAAACCAGTCATCGAGCCACTTTCGTACATTTTCGTAAGAAGTGAAGCGCTGCTCAGCAAGTGCGTGTCCCATCGATGCAAATAGGTAGTAATCGGACGGAGCCATGTCTGGTGAGTAAGCCGCATGCGCAAGTATTTCCCAACTAAATGCCTCAATCGTTTCCCTGACCCGTTTCGCTGTGTGTGATGGGGCCATGGATGGGGCATTATCGTGAAGAAAAATCACTTTGTGCTGCCTTCTTCGATAATCCGGTCGTTTTTCTTGCAATGCTCGATTCAAATCGATCATTTGCTGTTGGTAGCGATTCGTGTTGACAGTTTCACCAGGTTTTAGCAGCTCATAGTAGATAGCATCCTTCTGATCCCACAAAACGCACTTTTTCGGTGATTTTCCACGATCTTCATTCGTCACATAAAAATTACCACTTTTGAATTTTTTAAACCACTCAAAGCACTGTGACTTACCAAGAGCATGCTCACCGTAAGCTTCGACAAGCATTCGATGCGATTCTGCAGCAGTTTTCTTTAAGTGGTAACAAAAAACCAATGATGTCCGCAAATCGTAATTTGTAGGCACAAAACTCGACATGTTTAACGCTATTACTAACTATACTATTGTATGAAACTTGTATTGTTGTGAGTCAAAAATCTTTGTCAGAGATGTGAACAACAAGATGGGGCCACTGTCGCGGTTTGTCGGTAACTACATAGACAGGTAGAGCCATCTATTGGCAAATTCCGGTTTCATATTTACACACCTGGTATTATAAGAAAAGTACCAAGTTCAATATCAGTAACAAGATATATCTGCGAGCTATTAAGTTAATAATCATACAGAATACCAGTACATATGTACATAAAGATGTATAGGATTTTTACGTTACGTTTTTTATAACCTACGAATGTACATACATGTAAATACAAAAATAAACTACGTTAAAAAAAAAGGTGGTAAGCCGCTCGGCGCGTGTATTAGATTTAGGCTAGGGTTTAGAATTGTTAGGGTCGTCGGGGGTTCGATTCCCCAGCGAGTGCGATTTTTCGAAAGCGTTTTTTCGTGCGATTATATGTATAAAAGACACCGTGTACGATTATACGTGTAAGAGAAAATTTTTTTTGTAAATTTTCCATTATATATTATTATTAGAGGGTACGTTTTTTAGCACTTTACTTTGCTGATTCTACAAATGTAGAGGATACTTGAAATGTATTATTCGGTCTCGTCTGAAATAAGTAGATAAAAAGTACCCTTGAGTCGATGTAAAGTCGGGTAAATCGTAATTTCTTTGTGGAGAAGTGCCGGAGACATTTCTGCGTCGTAAACGTGAGGCCCCTGAGGAACGAAATTCTGGCGCAGAACGAGGTGTGGAGACCAGTAGAAAATCCAGGACCGAGCTGGCTGGCTGGGAGGCGTTTCATTTCCTTGGCGACTTCCGGCAAACGCGACGCTTCCGCCATATCGGGGCCACCGTCGCCGTCATGGCGACTCGAGTCGCTCCGTGTTCCTGCGCTCTGGAGTTCCGTTTCCGGTTCCATCGTACCCGCTACCCACCCCATCCCATCATCGTCTTTCCGCTCTCTGCAACGTTCTTCTTTGACTTCCGTTCGTTGCTACTTTCTCCTCGTCCTTCTCACCACCTTCCCCATTTTACCCGTTATATGGATTCTCTTCCCTTCGCGGAATTGACGATGGACTTTGGAGGTCAAAGTTCAAGAGATAAATGGTATCAGAAGCGGCAAGTGGTTAATGTTCGATACGTGATTTTAATGTTCCGGGATTTTAAGTTTAAAGATTGTATTCCAGTTATTAAAGTGGAGTCATCAGTCAACCAATCGTGTAATCAATCTTCGAGTTCAATCGGACCAATCCGCCAATCAGCAACTCAATCCAGTTAATGTCTTTTTAATCTATCTCAAGTTACTGCTATACACATTATCTTGATTTCAATCTGTCACTGAGATTAAGTTCTCCCTAATTGAGTCAGTCATCTAATCAATCTTTCTATTAGTCCAATGTTTGCAGAATCTTCATTTCTATTTTAGATCTATCCAATTAACCCTTTTAGAGCATTAAAACTGAAAGTATTGTATTGATAAATAATAAAAATTCATTACATTTTTTTTATAGCGATATTTTTATATTGAAAAAAAAAATGAATCTTTAATCTCAAGGAATTTCATGATATTTTAAGATTTAAGGGGATAGCGAGACACTTGTAACGGAAAATTCTGGGGCGTGTGAAAGGTTATCTTCTTGGAGGGTGAGGTCGATACACGTGTGTCGTCAGAAATGTCCTTTACCCTCGCCCTTCTCAATAATTACTTCTTCAACTTTTTACAAGGGCCCCAAGTGGAGGGTCTGCCAAGATTCGTCGTGGATGTTCTTTAAGCTCGTCTTTAAGACTACTTTTTGACACTTTCTCCACAACTATGACAAAAAACTACAACTAGCCTCTCACTAAATTCTAAAAGTCTTCAGAAGCATGTTTTGGCTTAGGGAAATTCCTCTTCCAAAAAAAAAAACCATAAATCTCTCAACCAATGACTGTGCGTATAGCTGATTAAATATTTAGAAAAAGGTCTATTAAGATAAACGTTCTTTTGTCCTCCCGGAAGAAAATTAATAATTGAATTATAATTACTGCATAAATGATAGAAATGAGCGTTCTAAATCAAAAAATATTTAATATCATTAGATTTCCTATCTTAAAAACCTGGCCCAGACCGGTGACGAAACGCCCGGCCCGATCGGGCCCCAATCTGCCCGACCAGGCCCGGTCTGGGCCTGGTCGGTCCGTGTGTTTCATCCCCGGTCTGAAAACCCCCGATCTGGACCCGATCGAGGCCAGATTCCCCAATCTGGACCCGATCGGGGCCACAGCAAAATTTCTACTCGGGTTTGTGAATATACCAAATTTGAAAACTATCTTCAGATTATTTTCGTTTTCAAAACGATTACTATGTAATAAAAAGGTTATATAAAGATAAAAAATAATTTAAAGTGATAAAGATAATTATTTTTATGTGAGTAATAAATTATTAGTGAAGCAAAAAAATATTTCAAAATATATACCTATGGTTGGTGAACTTATAGTAAACTTTTGATGTTTTTTTTTTATATCAGCTTTTAATATATTAATATTTTTCATATATTATATGTATACGTATCAGGGCCGCATTTTCTATAGCGGCCATTGGGGCCATGGCCCCACGCCCCCCACCAATTAGGGGCCCCCACCAATGCGAGTGCGGAAAAAATTTTTAATTTTCTTTTTTTTTTTTGCAAAAACTTATCCTTAATCCGATATAAATAAAGAAAAAAAAATAAACTTTTTAATGTATTGTGCATAAGCATATCGTTTTACTTGAGTATCCTTGTTTATATCCAGAAAATTTTAGGGGCCCTCACCAAATGCTGGCCCCAGGGCCCCCACAAACCTAAATACGGCCCTGATTATGAAATTTTATGGGATTACACTCGAACCCCTCGAATTTTACCATTGCAAATTTCACAACCCCTCAAATTTCACCACATTCCTCCCTCGATTTTCACTGACAGGTTTCTCAGTATGCACGTGATACCACTGCGCATGCCATGGCGCTGCGCATCTGATTGGTTGTTATTGGCAATTGATATGACGCATGCGCAATTAATGTAACTATAGAGAAAAAGGAATTTGGTGAAATTCGAGGGGGTCTCCGGTTTGGATTTCGTGAAATTTGAGGGGTTCGAGTGTATAAGGTAATTTTAAGTGATTTGACTATATATTTTGTGGAATTTTATGTAATTTGTGAAAATTTTAAGAGATTTTTAGTAATTTTAAGAAATTTCATTGGATTTTAAGGTATTTTAAGAGATTTAATGAGATTTCACGGAATTTTGTATAATGTTAAGGAATTTAAAAGGGTTTTACGTTTATTGAGATTTCAGAAAATTAAGTGATTTCATGGTATTTCGAGGAATTTTATTAAATTTTAAAGGATTTTACGAAATTGCATGAAATTTTAAGTATTTTTATGAGATTTGATGATAGTTTGAGAGAATCTGCGAGTAATTTTAAGATATTTTAAGAGATATTAAGTAATTTTAAAGATTTTTAATGGCGATTCAAGGGATTTTACGGAACTTCGTGGAATTTTAAATACTTGTAAGATATTTTAAGGTATATTAAATTATTTGAAGGACTTTCAAGGGATTTTACGAGATTAATTTCATTGGATTGTCAGGAATTTTAAGGGATATTAAGTTATTTTAAAGAATTAAGGGAGTTCAAATAATTCACGAGATTTCATGGGATTTTAAGTAACTTTATGGGAATTGATGATTTTACTTTTATATGTGATATTACTTTTATTTGAAGAAATTTTAAGGGATTTCAACAGATTTTGAAAGGTGTTAAAGGCATTATTGTATGGGGTATTAAGTAATTTTAAGGACTTTTAAGGGATTCAGGGGATTTTACGAAATTTCAGTGAATTTTCAAAAATCTTAAGAGATTTAATCAGATTTCATGGGATTTTGAGTTATTTTAAGGAATATCAAAGAATATCAAGTGATTTTACGAAATTTAAAGAAATTTCACCAGATTTTGAAGGATAATAAAGACATTTTAAGAAATTTTATGAAAATTATTGAGATTCCTGAAATTAGATAAAGAAGTTTAGAGTAGATATATAGTAGAGAAAGTAGAATTAGTTTTTATATTTCAAGAATTAAAAATTCTTAATTATTTTGTCTACTAGCAAAAGGTGTGCAAAAACGGGAAATCAATCGTGCGCAGAGCGCACGGGTCATAATTATTGCTAGTCTGTATTAAAAATTCCATACAAGCATCATAAGCGGGAAGTTTTTTTTAATTACTTTTTCCAGATTTGCATGAAGAAACGAAACCTGAAAGAATTTTTATGGCTTTAGCAGGTGACATAAGGTGATATAACACCATACTTGTGACATACACGTGACGAGAGGCCACCCTGCATCCCCATATGGTTTCAATCTCGAGCCTTCTCCAACTTCAACCTCCTCTGAGGAATTTTTTCACTCAAGACGCTCCGGGTGCTCGAAGATTAGGCAGTCTACTAATAAAAAAACTCGAAACCCTCTGAGTTTTTTTCTCAATAATTTTTTCTTCCCTCTCGCCTTTGACCCAAGATACGCTTGCGACTAAAGAAAATATTTACTGATGGAAGATGACGCCGAAAAAAAGAGGGGCAAGTGCAAAGATCACGTTAACTACGAAATAACGGTTTTTCCCATACTATAATCTGTTTTGAACCGTGAGTAATAAAATTGAAAATACTGGAAAATATGCGCTGAATACAATGAGGAAACACTCCACATGTAGCTATGAACCTTGTCACAATATTTTCCTCGCCTTTCCCTTTCCTTTCGAAGAATCAAACCGCAAACACAAATCGAGAATGTCGTTTGCACGGAATGATTTACGACTCAGAGTTTGAAGATCTTTAGCACGAGGAAGCCAAGTTTCTCGTCGAGAAATGGACTACCTAATTCTATGAGAAGTGGAAGAGGTTTGGTCCAGTAGTTAGGAACGTTAACGACGAGTCGGTGACAAATGACCTACCTTCACGATCGGTAATAGAACTTCCAGCTCCCTGGGGTGTAAATAGTAAGGAAGAAATGGAGAAGGATCAAGAGAGATGGAGAAGTCGTTATAACGTGCAAAGGAGATGGAGCAGAGATTTAAAGTCGCCTTTATGTTTCTGAGACTGAATCCGAGACTGAATGTGACCTGAAGAGGTTACCTGCTCGACCTGCCATGCCATCCCGACCAATCGATTAGTCAACAAAGGACGAAAGATCCTAACGACCTATCCAAAGAAACGAGTGTTAATATCGCCACGATTCACCTTTTTTTAAAAGGTCTCATCTTTCTATAGATCTTTTATTTTCAAAGGGGAGAGTCTCTTTACTTCTTAATAGTAATAATGAATAAATTTTATATTCATATATGATATATAGTATTACATATATTCATACATAAGTATTGAAGCTATTAGATGAGAAACTTTTAGATTCATACAATTTTAAGTGATACTAGCAATTATGATCCACGCGCTCTGCCGGTGATTGATTTCCCCTTTTTGCACACCTTTTGCTAGTAGACAAAATAATTGAGAATTTTTAATTCTTGAAATATAAAAACTATAAATTCTACTTTTTATCTACTATGTCTACTTTAAATTTCTTTATCTAATTTCAGGAATCTCAATAAGTTTCATAAAATTCCTTAAAATGCCTTTATTAACCTTCAAAATCTGGTGAAATTTCTTTAAATTTCTTAAAATCACTTGATATTCCTTGATATTCCTTAAAATTACTCAAAATCCGGTGTAGAAATTTCCAAACCTGGCCCAGATCGGTGATGAAACGCCCGTCCCGATCGGGCCCCGATCCGGCCAGGTTTGACCAGGTCTGGGCCTGGTCGGGCCGTGTGTTTCATCCCCGGTCTGAAATCCCCCGATCTGGACCCGATCGGGGCCAGATACCCCAATCTGGGCCCGATCGGGGCCACAGTAAAATTTCTACTCGGGATTCTATCCCGTGTAGAAATTTTTCTGTGGCCCCTGTCGAGCCCAGATCGGATGATTTCAGATCGGTGATGGAACGCTGAACCAGACCGGGCCCAGATCTGGCTGAATCGTGCTAGGTCTGGGCCCGATCAGGTTCTGCGTTCCATCACCGATCTGGGCCAGGTTTGGGAATTTCTGCACGGGATGAAATCTGATTAAATCTCTTAAAATTCTTGAAAATTCACTGAAATTTCGTAATATCCCTTGAAAGCCCTTACAATAATTTAATATACCTTAAAATATCTTACAAGTATTTAAAATTCCACGAAATTCCGTGAAACCCCTTGAATCCATTAAAAATCTTTAAAATTACCTTATATCTCCTAAAATATCTTAAAATTACTCGCAGATTCTCTCAAACTATCATCAAATCTCATAAAATTACTTAAAATTTCATGCAATTTCGTAAAATCCTTTAAAATTTAATAAAATCCTTCGAACCCGAGTAGAAATTTTGCTGTGGCCCCGATCGGGCCCAGATTGGAGAATCTGGCTCCGATCGGATCCAGATCGGGTGATTTCAGACCGGGGATGAAACACACGGCCCGACCTGGCCCGATCGGGCCGGGCGTTTCATCACCGATCTGGGCCAGGTTTGGAAATTTCTACACGGGAAATACCATGAAATCACTTAATTTTCTGAAATCTCAATAAACGTAAAACTCTTTTAAATTCCTTAACATTATTCAAAATTCCGTGAAATCTCATTAAATCTCTTAAAATACCTTAAAATCCAATGAAATTTCGTAAGATTTCTAAAAATCTCTTTAAAATTTCACAATTACTTAGAATTCCACAAAATATACCTTAAAATTACCTTATAATCCCATAAAATTTCATAATTTTGATGGTAAATAATCTGTAAATATACGTATTTATACTGATATAAAAAAAAACATGAAAAGTTTACTATAAGTTCATCAACCTTAGATATATATTTTGAAATATTTTTTTGCTTCACTAATAATTATAAATTATTTTTCACATAAAAATAATTATTTTTATCACTTTAAATTATTTTCTATCTTTATATAATCTTTTTATTATTACCTGAGTAGAAATTTTGCTGTGGCCCCGATCAGGCCCAGATTGGGGAATATGGCCCCGATCGGGTCCAGATCGGGGGATTTCAGACCGTGGATGAAACACACGGCCCGACCAGGCCCAGACCTGGCCAAACCTGGCCGGATCGGGGCCCGATCTGGCCGGGCGTTTCATCACCGATCTGGGCCAGGTTTGGAAATTTCTACACGGGTAGTAATCGTTTTGACAACATAATTATACGAAATTTCGTATATTATTCACAAAATTGGCGCAGTTTCTAAACCAATCAGGTTTTCGACAACGATGTGTTCGATATATTGGTAACATCACTTTTTACATTCTATTCAGAGAGAATGTATTATTTAAGATAGGATCATGTCTGATGTCTTGTTGAGTAAACTATCTTGCCATATAAAACTCATCATGTAATACCACAGAGAAGCAGACAATGTTGCAACATTAAAAGGGTCTTCATCTTCTCCAGGGATTTAAATGTCTCGCATAACTTCCGTTTAATGGTGACTTTCTATGTCTGTTTATGAATTTACCAAGATCTCCGTTTTACTCTAAGTCACTACCGTCATTACTGTCATCGGCATTACTGTTAATGATAGCCATTAGATAACAACGAAGGGCCCGAGAAGCGTATTATGCAAGACCTAGAGGACAACGGTATGAATTAGTATCCTGATTCCTGGCTCGTGCCTAGATTACGTATTCTTGATGGAAAACTGCGAGCCATTCTCCGGACGCTCAGATTGTATCTTGTAACTTATATCAAGATGCCATCTTGGATGCACTACTTTTCTAACTGAGATTATTCATGATAAAGGTCAAAGATTAGTGATACTTATCTTCATCAAGATTATACCTTTTGTCATTTAAACAGTAGCTTTCTCTAATATGTTATCATAGATAATATATTAGAAATAATACATTAGAAATAAAATATTAGAAATAAATATATTTATAACCCTCGCTATAACCACAGATGTTTCCTTCCTGCATGCCTGAATTAAATTTTCGAAAACCAATAAACATTGGCAAAACATTGGCAAAATTTTTTGTTGGATGAGAACGATTGGATGGACAGAATCCAGGGGTTAGAATTACAAGAGATTCTTGAGGATTCTTGTGATCTGGCCAGCGTATGAGAATGCATATATAGTTTCAAGTTATGCAGACGAAAGAAATCTATCCGGGTGGGGCGACTCTCGGACGAGCGATTCAACGGAATTCAAAGGCATCCGGTAACCGGTATCGCCTCGGAGGGGTCAAAAGGACCACCGAAGGGCTCTTGGAGAGCTTTTCTAGGGCTTCGTCTCATGTACACTTGTTTTACCTTGCACCTGCACCCTTTTCCTCTCACGTTCGATGCATTCCCCCCACACGTCTCATGCAAGTAAAGCAACTCTCCGGAACTTCGTGTCTCCAATAACCGTTTGGATATCATGTGCATGTCTTATATGAGAATCACACACAACAACAACAAATCACGCATTTTTATGCACGATTCAGAAAAATTTATATGAATTCTTAGTTTTAAAATAAGACCATAATTATAATCATTAGGTCTGCTAACTCGTTAATTTGATCGTTGTGTCTGTCTACATAATGCATAACATTATGCACATGCTGAAATTTATTATTCAAGCGTGCCACTTTCACTTGTATGCAAACAATTCATTCTCTTTTCTACTCTTTTGACCTTTGAATTTCTCGAAGGATAGAACACAGTTCCTATAGATGTATACTATATACCTATAGTAAATAGTTATGTGGGTACTACTTCTCTGGCCGAGACTCGCGTTAAATCAACGCCGTGATGCGCAAAGGGTACTTTGCTGGGGCAAAAATGGTGAAATGTTGCATATGCAATTCGTCATTTTTCATCCTCGATACGTGAACATAGTGCATATAGGTACACGGCTTACACGTATAAAAGAACGTAGCCGATCGTCCTGCGATCACGTAAGAGGTAGCTGGGTTATTTATGCCTGCGCGGCTCGATCGAGGGCCCGTTATCGATTTATTATCGAATCCGAGATCTCTCACAGGTTGGTGATTCACGACTTTCTGCAGACAACCGGCAATTAGTGTGCCGATCAAAAGGTCGTTTCAGTGTAGCTACACGCGTAATGCGTTTAAGTAATTTTATTGCCAATCCTGCCACTCAATTGCAACCAATCAACATAATATTTTCTCCATAATCATTTTTATCATTTCCATCATCTTCAGCTTTAATTTCACTTTGGCTATTCTTATTCCAGCCGAAATTAGTATTATGAGGTTGAAAATATAAAAGCTCGCACAAAAAATCCATATAATTATGTAATATATAGAAACCCGAGTAGAAACCTCAATCGGTTTATAACATGTAATCAGATTTCGAGAAGGTTGTCAAAAGATTTCCTAATCTGACAACTGTGAAAAAAGGAGTTCTTTCCTATTCACTGTTAATTCTTTCCTTGACGTTAGGAATGTTTTGGGGGACAAGTGTTCTTCTGCTTTCACCCCATGCCAGGGGCATAACCTGCGACAGGGCGAGTCGTGTTCCCCTAGGAGCAGTAGGATGTTGGGGGGAGGCATATCGTCACTCGACACCCCAACTAGCAGGTCCCCAAGGGTGTGACGCTCCCCATCTTCAATTCTTCACCAGTATCATCCCCATATGCACATCACTCTATAGAGCCCATCCTAAACCAAGCTTGTACCATCTGTGCGCACTTTTCTCTGTTCTACTAGACTCCAGGAGGTCCAAAGACACGAGCATACTGATTTTCAGTACGCGGTCTGCCATGCACGTGCGGTCACGAGTCACGAGAGGAGGATTTAGAACTTTGCTCCTCTCTGGTCTCCCCTTCAAGTTCGACGAAGGACGAATATAGCTAACAAAAATTATCTATTCTAAAAAGATGATTGAGTCGAAGTCAAAATATCGTAACGCTTATTTCGCACTCCTGATTCGTCGTATAAGTATCGATAGGGATTTTAGACAATCAATACTTGCCGATCGTTTATTTGAATTTGGTTTCGTTAAAGGAGTATGGTGGATAAGACTATTAAAAATGAGAACTACTTGTAATTT
>CAJFCP010000175.1:156686-175271 GCA_904066005.1 Synergus itoensis
TTCTCATTTTTAATAGTCTTATCCACCATACTCCCTTATTCATCATTTTATCACGAGTCTAAACTTAAACATCAATAAGTCAGTCAGTCTTAATTAAACATCAATACAACTGTAAACGTAGTTAATTTTTAAAACAACCTAACAAATATTATTTTTTATAAAGCAAAACACATGTTGTAATTATTAATTTTTAAAATACGAGGAAACATTTTTTATAAATACTAGCAAATTAAGAGACGCGCGATTGTTTTATTTTTCATCTTACAATTTCATTCAAAGTCATTCCAAATCCAATCAGATTTGAAACTATAATCTATTCGAGATTTTTGAGACAATTTTAGAAAGGAAACACTTTTTTAGAGATGAATTTCAAGAGGTTTCTAGGAATTTTAAAGGAATTTGACGATTTTTAAAGGATTTTTACGAAATTCAAGAGATTTTTAGGATTTTAAAAAGATTTCGTAGAATTTTATGGAATTTTAAGATATTTCGTGAAATTTTAAAGGAATTCATGCAATTTTAAGAGACTTTTAAGAATTCTAAGGGATTTTAAGAGTTTCTAAATGTTTTGAAATTTTGAAGAATTTTAAGAGGTTTCTAAAAATTTTAACAGATTTTTCAACGAATTTAAGCGATTTCTGAGGTTTTCTTGAATTTTTAAGGGATTTCAAATGGTTTGTAAGAGTTTTATGGGGTTCTAAGGAATTTTATGAGATTTCGAATAATTTTAAGTGATTTCAAGAATTTTCTGGGAATTTAAAGATATTTCGTGAAATTCTAAAGGAATTCATGCAATTTTAAGAGATTTTTAAGAATTCTAAGGGATTTTAAGAGTTTCTAAATGTTTTGAAATTTTGAGGAATTTTAAGAGGTTTCTAAAAATTTTAACAGATTTTAACGAATTTAATCGATTTCTAAGGTTTTCGTGAAGTTTTAAGGGATTTCAAAAGGTTTGTAAGAATTTTGTGGGGTTTTAAGAAATTTTATGAGATTTCTATAATAATTTTAATTGATTTCAAAAATTTTCGGGGAATTTTAAGAGATTTTAAAGTTTTTCATGGAATTTTATGAAGAGATTTCAAAAGATTTTTACAATTTTTAAAAAATTTAGTAGAATATAAAAGGATTTAAAAGGATTTCAAAGGCTGTACATTTTTTAAGGGCTTTCAAGAAAGTCGATTTTTAAAAGATATATTGTGGAATTTGTAAAATTTCTAAGGATTTCATGGAATTTGATGAAATTTCTAATGGTTCAAGAGATTGCTAGGGATTTTTGGAGATTTTCACGAATTTTATCATGGATTTCAAGAGATTAATGATTTTGAAGGTTTTCGTGAATTTTTAAGGATTTTTAAGTAAATGTGCGTACGGAGCGAGCATTGGTTTTTGTTAAATAAATAAACTAACTTTCCAGCTTTCCAAAGTTAGATTTATTGCGGATTTAACTTGCAAATTCTGGAGGATCCAATTCGGCACTTATCTGTATTATTTTCACCTCGATTTTCACACTCTGGATTTACTCTAAAAATGATGAACTTTTCGAACTAATTTCTAATTTTTATGTGCAAAATGAAGATTAAAAAAACTGGGTTTTTATACTCTTTCCTTTGCGGTTGGTTGCTTCTGGTAATTGGCAAATGGGTGTATAGTGTATCAGGCTGGTGTTTCGGTCCTACCGCGCATTACAATCCGTGTCCATATCGCATGCGGAAACAGAAAGAACGTAAGGGAGTAGTGGCTGTGGTACCCCCCATTAAAAACGGCTTTCATCTTTATAATTCAACCCCTTGCACCACCCTCCATCCATTTTGTCTTTTCTCCCCAATGCTTTTTTTTTTTATCATCCCTTGCTTCACTCAGCCAGGCACGTCGTATCCCACATGGTCTGGCAGCAGGCTCTTAACTCTTAAGTCCTTCCTCCACTCTCTCCAAAAAGTTTCTCATTTCTGGATGCACAATATTTTTCTCGAATTTTCTGCATTTTTACACCTTTGTTTTGAATTTATTAACTTCCTTCAAAATCTTTAAAAAACATACGTTTCACCAAAAAACGTGACCGACTTTTTTCTCTCCTCTCCGAATTAAACTGAAGTTATTTGCATCATACTTTATCGACTTTCCATGCAGAAATTGCCGCAATTAACCCTATTTAAAATAGGGTTCTGACGAAGGCCGTGGTCGGCATTTCTATTTTCGATAAAAATATTCAAATATTATTAGGCATTTATGGGGCAATGATACAGTAGTAATATATCATTAATACCAATTTGTTGATAATGAAACAGAGCATTGAGATTACAAAAAATTTTTAATACTCTAAAATCTTGAAACTCTCGTGAACTATTTCGAAATTCTTTAAAAATATCTTAAAATCCTTTTAAATTCCTTAAAATCACTTGAAATCTCTTAAAATTCACTAAAATTTCTTAAAGTCCTTTACGATAACTTATAATTTTTTAATTCTTGTGAAGGCTCTGGAAAATCCTTATATTCTTTGGAAATCCTTTTAAATTCCCTACAATCACTTAAAATTTCTTAAAATCTCCTTAAATTCCTTAAAATCACTTGAAAAAAATCCCTTCAAATACTTAAAAAAAAAATTTAATCTAAAATCTTGAAACTCTAGTGAACTATTTTGAAATTCTATAAAAATTTCTTTAAGGACATGCTCTATGCTCCGATAATAAATTTTTTTCGGTGTTCACCATTGCCAAATGCAATGATGTATCCCGTGTAGAAATTTCCAAATCTGGCCCAGATCGGTGATGAAACGCTCGGCCCTATCGGGCCAGGTTTGGCCAGGTCTGGGCCTGGTCGGGCCGTGTGTTTCATCCCCGGTCTGAAATTCCCCGATCTGGACCCGATCGGGGCCACACCAAAATTTCTACTCGGGATCGTTCTCAAATTTTGGAATATAAGAAATAAGACAATAAACTACGTTATGGCATTTATTTTGAGTAGTAATTTTGAAAAAAAAAATTTTATGTTACCGACATAAAATTTTTTTTTTAAATTACTACTCAAAATAAATGTCATAACGTAGTTTATTGTCTTATTTCCTATATTCCAAAATTTGAGAGCGATATATCATTGCGTTTGGCAAAGGTGAACACCGAAAAAAATTTATTATCCGAACTGAATAGCCCGATCGGTGCCTGGTTAGTACCCGACCCGCGGTCAGACCTGTGCCCTGTTAATGTCACATTTCTTATTAATATATAGTAAGAAATGCAAATACTAATTAATTTTAATATGAATTTATTAGAACTTTTTTTATAAACATAACTTTTTTGCTAGTGCTTCCTTTCCCTCCGATTGTCGCTCCAATATTTCACGTTACCGAAAATTGTCCCAATGTGGGACAACACGTCCTCCTCAGTTTCTTGAAATTTTGCGCAAACGACCTCTATAAATAAATTATTGTTAAATTAGATTGATAAAGTAACTGTAAATTTTTTATTTAGTCAGAATTATATAATATTCAATTTTTTACCTAACAAAAATATTTTCATTTCTCTTCAATTAAAAAAACATATTTTAATTTTGAGGTTAATTTTCGACGCACCATAAATATTATAGACACTGAATGATTAACTTATCTTCATTTAGATTTCGTAGGTTGGGTGGAATCGCACGGTGTTTCCGAACTGGTAGTGTGCTATTTTTAGGCATTGCCCTTTGTCAACTATTTCAATTTAAATGAAAATATAACCTTCATCAGCGTTGTCACAATGAAAATTGACTCAGAAAGTGTTTTTAAAATTGAGAAATTGTATTTTCCAAAATAATGTTGCGGTGGCGCCTCGAGCGTTGGAATAGGTAACCCGAGCCTGGTCTGCTCTGGGCTACACAATTATCCCCGACCCAGTCCAGACCGCTTAAAACCGATCTGGGCCAGATCGGTAATTTTTTCAGAAAATTAAATAGTTTAATAATCAAATGTAGTGAATAATGAATCCGCAGAATAGTTTTTGACGTATTGACCAGTTTTTCCTATGGGTATTTATAATACTAGGGTATTTTTTTGGTAAACTGACAAGGCCCCGGGCAGTTTTCCATAAATAGGGCAATATTCTGTCTAAGCGTTACAAGACTTGTGTAGGCCTTGCCAATTAACCTGGTTAAGGCCACATCAGAAGTAGGGAAAACTGACCAGGACCCTGTCAGGACCCCACTAAAAATTCTGCACGGGTTCCGGTGTCTCCCATTAATTCCTACCGGAATCTTTTCGAAGAAAATTGATGATTACAGTTATTCTCCACAAATTTTCACGCCAATAGCCGATTCGTGTTAGGTAAGCATCCCTGTTGAAACCGGACAGCGATTTCCTCTTTTGCGGTTTGGACGCTCCGGCTCTCTGACTTTCGGCGTGACTCAACTATGGTGAGTCGTGTCGTAACTATTGACACTTCTGACTGTACACATTTCCGCGTGTTGGCAATCAAGCGGCGTCTTTTGTGCGCCAAGGGTTGCCAAACTTTTCACTCGATCCCATTTCACCGCAAATCACGCCTCAGATTTTAACTCCAAAGTTAAGTTGTTTTTTATTAATCGATAGCAACAGTAAATTTAATTTTATATGTATTTCGCGACTTCCGAAATTTGTATTCATAATAATGGGCTGATTATTAAAGAGTCGTATAATTTCGAGAGTATAAACTTGACGTAGCGTTATGAGGCGTTCATGCAAATCGTCACCATCTGCTTCATGCTATCAACTCAGCGAACGGATCTCGTTAAAGATCGTTGTCACGAGGTCGAGTCAGTCGTAATTCCACTGACGTAAGCGACTGGGGTGAGCCCAACAACCCCAGAGAAGACTCAAATTTCCGAGAAATTAAAATTGCACTCACTCCCTTATAGTCTGATAAAAATAAAGACCAATTATCACAAGTCATAATCATGAATCACACCAACTTGTGTGTGTCACATAAATCTTTTAATAAGATGTACCATGCAGAAGTTTCAAATACCCAAATATGTAAACGAAAAATGTTTTCCCAATTCCATTTTATCCAAAGCTATTGTTCCAATGAAATCATATTTTAAAACTATTTCTGGTTTAAACTACAATCAATACAAAAATTCATTTATTTAAATGTTCAGGGGGACGATTATGTCATTTTTCACTTCCACTTCCACTTACTCCGCTTTCACTGTCACTTTGACTTTTAGGTTTTCCACTCATTTCTTATTCGTCGTTTTTCAAGATTCCAAGTTTTCAAATTTTTCAAGATTTTCATAAAAACGACAAATAAGAAATAAATATACGAACCGCTTACAATTATTCAGTATTGGGTGGAAGTTTCAGACGTCTACACTGTCTACAGTCTGACGATTTTTTTACATTTATTGGAATAAAAATATTAAAAAATGTGGGTGAAGTTCCGAAAAGAGTATACCTCGAATATGATATATACGAATATGATAGTGAAAATTGGCGCAAATTTGATTTTCATGGTGAAATTATTAAAAAACCATAAAAATCATGGTTTTTTGCCTTTATCTCAGCTAATATGCAAAATTCAAACAAATGTTTCAAATAAAAGTTGTAGATCTCATCGAAATACGTATTTTTTGTTGCAAGAATTTTTTTATACGAGTGATATTTTCCGAGAAAATTAGTAGTAAATCGATTTTCATGTTAAAAAATCAATAAAATACATAAATTCATATATCCATTAGTTTCGGCTTAATGCCTACTCACGCTTTTCACCGCGGGAAGGTTGGAGTATTTTGAAGAGCATATTTTTTTAGATTTTGTTATTTTGTATACATTTTTTTTAATTTTTAAATATTTTTAATGTTTTTTTTCTAATTTTTGAGTTTTTTTGTTCCTTATTGTAATAAACAAAATAAATAAATAATAAACCCTTTACCATTTTCCCTTTGCCATTTCCCTTTACCATTCCCCTTTACCATTTCCCTTTGCCATTTCCCTTTACCGTTTCCCTTTACCATTTCCCTTTACCATTCCCCTTTACCATTTTCCTTTACCATGTCTCTTTACCATTTCCCTTTGCCATTTCCCTTTGCCATTTCCTTTTACCATGTCCTTTTACCATTTCCCTTTTCCCTTTACCATTTCCCTTTGCCCTTTTCCTTTACCGTTTCCATTTACCATTCCCCTTCACCATTTCCCTTTACTATTCCCTTTTACGATTTCCCTTTATCATTTCCCTTTACCATTCCCCTTTAGCATTTCCCTTTACCATTTCCCTTTCGCATTCCCCTTTACCATTTCCCCTTTGCCATTTCCCTTTACCATTTCCCCTTTACCGTTTCCCTTTACCATTTGCCTTTGCCATTTCCCTTTAACATTTTCCTTTACCATTTACTTTCACCGTTTCCCTTTACCATTTCCCTTTACCATTCCTCTTTTCCATTTCCCTTTACCATTCTCCTTTACCATTTCCCCTTTACCGTTTCTCTTTACCATTCCCCTTTACCATTTCCCTTTACCATTTCTCTTTACTCTTTCTCTTTACCATTTCCCTTTACCAGTTCCCTTTACCATTTTCCTTTTCCATTTAACATTTTTCTTTACCATTTCCGTTTGCCATATTCCTTTATTATTTTCCTTTATAATGTGAAGAGTTACGGTTTATGGTTTTTTTAATGAAAAATAATGTATCTCTGATTTTCTCGGAAATGATTACTCATAGAAAAAAATACTTCCAACAAAAAATATGTATTTTGATGAGATCTACAACTTTTGTTTCAAAATTTTGTTGGATTTTGCATATTAGTTGAGATAAAGGCAGAAAATCACGATTTTTATGATTTTTTGATGATTTCACAATGAAAATCAAATTTGCGCCAATTTTCACTATCATATTCTTAATCAGCGCGTCATAATACATAGGTATACGTAGCCCGAACAAAATCGGACACTGAAAAAAATGGTTTAGCTGTTCCAGCTAGACGTATCGCTGGATTTCGTAACTCCTAGAAATGTAGCTGTGTGAGCTACATTTCTAGCTGTGTTGCCTAAATGTCTAGCTGTTTTAGTTAAATTTGCCATCTAGAAATTATCTAGTTAATTTACCTAGATAATTTCTAGATGGTAAATTTAACTAAAAAAGCTAGACATTTAGGCAACACAGCTAGAAATGTAGCTCACACAGCTACATTTCTAGGAGTTACGAAATCCAGCGATACGTCTAGCTGGGACAGCTAAACCATTTTTTTCAGTGGAGGTATACTCTTTTCGGAACTTTATCCATAAGTGTAAAATTCTGAATTCAAATTACATATACAATACATATGTTTCTAAAATACATTTTTGAATGAATAAAATGTTGATATGCTATTACGAGTGTAGGGGAGAAGTGGCATGAAGGAGCCAGGTTTTGAAAGAGCTACTTGGATTATTTCAATAATGTGAGAACGAATTCAATTGGCAATTTTATAATAAGGTGACAGCACTGATTCCCCGTCGCCCATAAACATTTGACAGTCCGCCATAACCAACAGACACTCGTACGTCGAGTTAAAGTTTTTAGCACTGAAAAGTAAGTATTTTGCTTTATTTAAGTTGTTTTTGCTTCCTCATAGAGGAAGCTTTGTAATCGTTACATTTTCCAATATTTTTAAAATGGTTTAATTAAACTTTCCTCACGTGATAAATGTCTAACACAACATTCTAATCAATTGTCCGGATGTATGTATGTATGTGTGTATGTGTGTATGTGTGTGTGTGTATGTGTGTGTGTGTGTGTGGATGTCGCCATTTTTTGTCGCCCTATTAACTTAAAGACAGTTGTAGATAAATTGATGAAATTTGTAGGGTATATTGGCACCACCAATATCTCAAAACGTGCCAAAGGATTTTTCAAAATATTGAATTTTAAAATTTTTATGTAGATTTTGAATTTTTGTAAAATTGATTTTTCGACTATAACTTCTCAAATAATGAAAATTCAAAGCTTATGTAAAGAAAAGAAAAATTCCTTTTGTCGAGACGAATCGATTGACCTGTATGATTAATGAATTTTATTGAATACTAAGGAAGTTATGCTTTTATTTGTAATTTTGAAAATTTTTAATTTTTCATATATTAGTTCAAATAAAAACACTAATCCTACAGGTCAATCGATTCGTCTCGACGCACGGAATCTATAAATGATGAGGTCGAAAGATTCTCTCTTTCTAGAAAAAAGAATTATATATATCTTTTAATATTTAAGAAAATCGTTAATGCTTCCTCTATGAGGAAGCAAATTCATTTGCAACTTCATCTTAATGAGGAAGCAAAGTGCTCAAAAAATGAGCACAAAAAATTTAAATATAGTTAAATGGAACACCCGAGATCGGATTCACAGCTAGTTTAGTATTTTATTGTAATGAAATATAAATAAATAGATTATAGATTGGGTTTGTACATATATTTGGCCGTTCAGCTTCATCACAACTGAGCCGCTAAAGTTTTGATAGTATTGTTATTGTGTAGGTTTTATTTATTTCAAGAAGAAGTCATGAAAGAGCCGGTTGAATATGCCTAGAAAGAGCTGATTATTATTAACTAATAGATTGATTAATTATTATTAATTATTAATTAATTATTAATTAAATAATTAAATATTATTAATTATTAATTAATTATTAATTATTATTAATTATTATTAAATTAATTATTATTAACTAATAGATTGATTATTAACTAATAAACAGAAATACGCGTATGTGATATGTTAGAATTATTCGTTTGTTAGAATTACTTAAAACGACTGATCAAATTTAAAGTTTTCTAAAAATGTCATTAGTTACTAAAAATAATTTGTAAGAAATAATAATTTTGTAAGGAATAATTTGTTACTAAGAATTTGTAAGAATTGTATTTTTTGTTTGTTTTATGGTTCAATTATTATTATTTTGTATAATATACACTTTATAATACAGACTAGCTCTTTCATAACTTCTAGTAGCTTTTTCAAAACCGAATTGTTTTGAAAGAGCTGAAAACTCATTTTTTTAAAATGAATATTTTTTTGAATTTTTTTATAGTGTTCAAGATTTTTCTGTTCGAAAAAACCTAGTTAAATGAATAAAGAATAATTTAAAAAAAAAATCGTCATTTCTTTCATTAAAAGTATAATTATTTAATCTGATTAGTAAACTGGCTCTTTCATGCCACTTCTCCCCTATATCAAATTATAAATAATGTGCATTTCAACTTGCACCGTTGCACTGTTTTCGGTGGCAGACAGAATCGGGGGCTGAAGGCCATTTTAATATAACCCCCATTGACTGCAATCTCCCCCCCCCCATTTATATTGCAGAATCTGTCTTCGAAAATCGGCGTATAATTCGGACCTAAATCCGGAGTTTCGTTCCGGCGAGTGAAGGGGGCGGGGGATGAAAAAAAAGGGATTATGGGATGGGGGTGAGGATAAGGGAAAGATGGGTGCAATTGCGTAGAGAGCAGGCGTGAAGCCGAGACGAATGCTCACTGGCGGAACCGAAGGGATTTCGCCGAAGTCTGTTTGGACATTGTTGGATTTTATGATATTGAAACCGTTGACCGTAATACCGTGAAATTGTTATTCCAATGAAATTTATAGTACAAGCTAAAATAGTTACATAAATTAAAGGTTTTTGTACTCAAGTTAAGATACAATTAGATTATCATAAAAAATACTCTTTAATTCAGTGCGGAAAAATTTATGGGAATAGTTATAACAAAATATATAACTCTTTAAATATAATAGGCTTAAAGAAATAGGCTTAAAGAACCCAGATCAATATGCCACAAAAGATTTTTTCATTCCTTTGTGGAGGCCATATTCGAGTATACAAAAAACGCTATAGATATATATATATGTACATATATAGAATGGTGAAAAGACTATAAGGCTCTCGAGTCGATTTTCCGAATGGCCGTCCACTCAAGACTCTTCATTCAGATGAGCACTAATGCACTGCCCGCGGGATCGCGAAAAAATAGGAAAAAAAACATGAGGGGTGCCCCCTGGTCGGAATTTGTTTTTCTTTTCCGTTATTTCTCTCTCTTTCTCTCTCTCTCGTTCTGATTTCTTCCTTTCAGTATCCAGTTGGTCTCTGCATTGCCCTCGTGACTGAACGAGATTGATTCGGTTGCAGGGAGACGAAAACACCCCTGGAGACTGATCCCAGCTGCGCAAGGAATGACTAATACGCCAAATGCTCGGAGTGCGGCGAGATTTAGGGCTTGCGGGGGGTGAATCGAGTCCAGACCCGATCGGGGATCCGGATAGGCGGTTACACATAACTACTGACTTTACACTCTCCCTTTTGTTGTGAGATTCGCACATTTATTGATTACTTCCTTTCAAAATTCAATACAAAATACACTTGGTGCTAATTTTTCTAATATCTGACACGAGTCATTATAATTGGGGAGATAGATTCTTCTCTCTTCCATATGAGTGTCTGCTAAACAGCTCAACAATAAATGACTTTTTTAGCAGCCCACATCACTCTGCTCCATGATTATATTAACCCTTTTCTTCAATCTAAATCGTCTAATGAAGAGCGTGCAGCGATTTCCCACATCAATGAGTCAAGATTTTACTTAATGAAAATTAATGTAAATTGTCCAGAGCTTCAAGAACCAAAATTCTAGAGCCAAATTAACAACGCGTGGGTCCCAATTGACGCAAGAATTTACACACATAACACTCAGACGATTAAAGATTTTTTAAATGCTTTGAGTATTAATTTAAATTAATTTTAAAATATTTTAGAAACGCTAGACCAACTATCTTATCTGGTCAATTATCTTTTTGATAATTTTTCTTCCTCTTAGAGGAAGCTTTGTAGTCGTTACATTTTCCAATATTTTTAAAACAGTTTAATTAAACTTTCCTCACCCAATGTAGAAATTTCCAAACCTGGCCCAGATCGATGATGAAACGCCCGGCCCGATCGGGCCCCGATCCGGCCAGTTTTGGCCAGGTCTGGGCCTGGTCGGGCCGTGTGTTTCATCCACGGTCTGAAATCCCCCGATCTGGACCCGATCGGCGCCAGATACCCTAATCTGGGCCCGATCGGGGTCACAGCAAAATTTCTACTCGGGACTTGATAAATGTCTAATATGTACAACATTCTAATCAATTGTCCGGATGTGTGTGTGTATGTCGCCATTTTAATTTAAAAACTCCCGTGTAGAAATTTCCAAACCTGGCCCAGATCGGTGATGAAACGCCCGGCCCGATCGGGCCCCGATCCGGCCAGGTATGGCCAGGTCTGGGCCTGGTCGGGCCGTGTGTTTCATCCCCGGTCTGAAATCCCCCGATCTGGACCCGATCGGGGCCAGATACCCTAATCTGGGCCCGATCGGGGCCACAGCAAAATTTCTACCGGGCTGCAGTTGTAAATAAATTGATGAAACCCGGGTAGAAATTTTGATGTGGCCCCTGTCGGGCCCAGATCGGATGATTTCAGATCGGTGATGGAACGCAGAACCAGACCGGGCCCAGATCTGGCTCGATCGTGCTAGGTCTGGGCCCGATCGGGCCAGATCTGGGCCCGGTCAGGTTCTGCGTTCCATCACCGATCTGGGCCAGGTTTGGGAATTTCTGCACGGGAATTTGTAGGGTATATTGGCACCACATATATCTCAAAACGTGCCAAAGGATTTTTGAAAATATTTAATTTAAAAATTTTTATATACATTTATAATTTTTGTAAAATTAATTCTACGACTATAAGTCCTCAAATAATCAAAATTCCAAACTTATATAAAGAAAGATTCCTTGCGTCGAGACGAATCGATTGAGCTGTAGGATTGATGCATTTACGCATAATTGAATTTTAAGGAAATTATGATTTAGGTATAAATGTATCATATGTATATTTACAGATTATAGTTACCATCAGATTTATGAAATTTTATGGGATTATGAGGTAATTTTAAGGGATTTGACTATATATTTTGTGGAATTTCAAGTAATTTGTGAAATTTTTAAGAGATTTTTAGGAATTTTACGAAATTTCATTGGATTTTAAGGTATTTTAAGAGAATTAATGAGATTTCATAGTATCTTGAATAATGTTAAGGAATTTAAAACGGTTTTACAATTATTGAGATTTCAGAAAATCAAGTGATTTCATGGTATTTCGAGGAGTTTTATTAAATTTTAAAGGATTTTACTAAATAGCATGAAATTTTAAGTAATTTTATGAGATTTGATGATAGTTTGAGAGAATCTAAGTATTTTAAAGATATTTTAAGAGATTTTAAGTAATTTTAAAGACTTTTAATGGATTCAAGGGATTTTACGAGATCCATTTCATTGAATTGTCAGGAATTTTCAGGGATATTAAATTATTTTAAAGAATTAAGGGAGTTCAAAGAATTCTCGAGATTTCATGGAATTTTAATAAGTAACTTTATGGGAATTGATGATATTACTTCTATATATGATATTACTTTTATTTTAAAAAATTTTAAGGAATTTCAACAGATTTTGAAGGATGTTAAAGGCATTTTAAGGAATTTTATGAAACTTATGAAGATTCCTAAAATTAGATAAAGAAGTTTAAAGCAAATATAGTAGATAAAGTAAAATTAGTTTCTATATTTCAAGAATTAAAAATTCTCAATTATTTTGCCTACTAGCAAAAGATGTGCAAAATGGAAAATCAATAATTGCTAGTAACTTGAAATTTTTCTTATATTTAAAATATCCTCTGTGAAATTAATCACGGATATTTTGAGGTGCAAAGGTTTTGATTGAGGCTTAAAATAAAAAAAAATCTATGTTAGCTTTAGGGGCAGACAGGCGGTTATGGAAGATAAACAAAAAGAAAGAGGCGTCGGTGGGTGAATAACAAAAGGAACAGTGACCTCGTTGCATTTCGGCTTGGCCGGAGATAACCTAAAAAAAGGTCTAAAATGGGAGGAAAAAATAGCGGGTCTTCTGGCAACTTCAAAGTGGCCATCGGGCTGCAAACGGTGCCAATCGGGGTATAAAATCAGAGACTGGCTCCCTCTTCGCCGCCCCTCGTAATCAATATCAAACGACATAGGAAAGGCACCCTCGAACGTCGAACGGGTGCAGAATTGCAGAACCCCCCAGATTCCAGTCTGAGCCCCCAAAGAGCACAGAAAGCAGCAGAAACTCGCCCATCGGTCGCGACCATTTCTGGGGGAGGAAGATGGGGATGCTGAACTTGTTTGTCGGAAACGGGGTTGCTGCTAATGCCGTGGTTAGTACCACGGGTTTCCTTTGTGAACACCCGCCACCCTTCTTCCCTTTTCCCTTCTTCCTTCCAACACATGCACGACGCTGCAGAATGCAATTTAAGCCACCGCGTGCACGCGTCGGAACCATTCTCTCGAGTTCTCAATCCCTCTGTTTAACTATAACACGTGCCAGTGCAAGAAGCCACACGAGCCTCAACATCCCCAAATTTTCCAAAATGAACCACACATTTTCATTTTATTGATCACTTCCAAAAGAAAAAGAGAGGCGTATATCATTCTAACGTTGTTTAGGCATGAAACTCTCTTCTATGATCCATAATCAGAAAAAATGTTTCATATGTTTTTGCAACGGTTTCTACATCATCGATTATAAATTTTCATTACACAGTGCTTGAACTTCTACCCGAAAAAAGTACCTAGATAATTAAAATGATTAAAACAACTAGACTACATTATAAAATGAAATGAATCTCTTTTTTATGACCACATCCTCCTTTTAATTAATACATTTTATTTGAAGTCGTTAGTGCTACATATATAGTTTGTAGAAGTTTGTACCAAAAGGGGCTCCCACAATTCAAGAGGTCGGAAGGAGCAAGTACTCGATAGCTTTAGCTGTTGTGAACATCCCCCTCCACATTTCTCTGCCACTTTATCCACCCACCCCTTCAGAGTCAATCGGGCAACTGACTTTGATTGTCCCGAACGATCGACTTAATTCGTCGAAGAGCTTTAATTCGTGCGAACAAAAAAAAGAATCTGAGATTATTATTGTACTACAGAGATATGTTAACAGTATTTTTATATTTAACTTTATTTTAAGTATCTGATACAAGAGCATATTTCTCAAAATAAAAATTTCTCAAAATAAAGTATAACTCAAAGTGAAATTTTCTCTTTCCTGTCCCCCATTTTCTAGAATGTTGAAAATCCACCTGCTTCCGTTTATTTCAGTCCAATCTGCACATTCAGAAATTCGCTCTGATGAACACTGAACATGTGCGAGTTTATTTCACGAGAGACGACGAGAGTCAAGGGAGTTGATCGATTGAACGTAATGGACTGGAGATTTTTTTCTCTCATCTCATTCTCTCTTTCTCTCTCTCCCTCGAAACAATCCCAGCGTCTGCCAATCTTTGTGCTCGGGTTCTCCGCCGCTTATCTACTACACAGGCACCGAAGTGTTGCAACGTCGCTTCCAAATCGAGAGGTCGATCGATCATGTTCTGATTCCTGTATTTCCTATGTCCATCCCCAAAGCAATCCATCTTCTAGCCACTGGAGACCATTTACAAAATGCACTCGAAACGATCCAGAACTTGTTTCGAATCTTTCCCAACTGTAAATATTTATCCTTTATTTCAGAGCGTTATACAACATTCATATAAAGGTTGAGTTTCAGCAACATAACAACTGCATAACTGTTACATAATGATTAGGAGACGCATGAATATCCCCCAAATTTTACATTTCCTAATTTACATTCTACCGAAATTCATTTGACCGACTATTAATTTTACCTAATTCATAATTCTCCGAATTAGCGTTTCACCTAATTTTTATTTTTACGAATTATTATTTCACCTAATTTTTAGTTTTTCGAATTACTATTAGACATAATTTTTCTTTTTACGAATTTATTAAACCATTTTGTGAGTTATAGTTTTATTTCTGAATTTGAATTTGCCGCCCTTTTTTAATTCACTTTAAGGAAAAGTAGAATTATCTAGGAGCGCCATCTCGCAATCTGTATCTGACTTACAGATCAGATTCACTTTTACAAAGAGGGGAAACAACGACTTGAAAACTGACCGGAAGTCGTTAGGTGAAATGAAATTTATGTTGGATGGCGATTATGTCAAATGGTGATTCTTGAAAATGAGTATTAGGTTGTGTGGCTATTCGGAAGAATAAAGATTAGGACCTAAAGAAATTCGGAAAAATGAAAGTTATGCTAAATGATAAATCGGGAAAATAAAAATTATATGAAAAATAATACTTCGGAATTATAAAAATTAGGACAAATGGTAATTCGGAGATTTAAAAATTAGATCAAATGGTAATTCGGAAAATTAAAAATTATATCTAATAGTAATTCGAAAAAATAAAAATTAGGACAGATGTTAATTCGAAAAATAACAAAAATTAGAGCAAATCGTAATTCGGAAAAGTAAAAATTAGAGCAAATCGTAATTCGATAAAATAAAATGTAGGTCAAATAGTAAATCGGAAAAATAAAATTTAGGGTAAATAGAAATTCGTAAAAATAAAAATTAGGTGAAACACTAATTCGGAGAATTATGAATTAGGTAAAATTAATAGTCGGTCAAATGAATTTCGGTAGAATGTAAATTAGGAAAAGTAAAATTTGGGGGATATTCATGCGTCTCTTATTTGAATTTTGAGTCCAGATTCCACTCAAGAATGATTTTTAAGGCGCGCTGAGCGTGCGAAGCGATCTCACTTGAGACAATTGCTGGCGGCTCCATCGAGCTTCATGAGGGTGATTAGCAGACAACGCGGGTCGTCCCTTTAGATTAGCCATTGACCCCCTTACCCTTCCCTTCCATGCCATCACCAAGTCGCGTCGACTGACTTCTTCCTCCCCTTCTTCTGGACCTCCTTTGTCGCCTGCATATCATGTTGGATGCTGAATGCTGCAGTGCAGTCACCAATAACGTGCATCTTGGGTCAACGACATGTCTGCACGCACGTTGACGAAGGCGAGGAACTCTTCTACGACGACGTCATCTTCTTCGCTGGACCTTCCTCGATTGCGCAAATTTCCACTCGTCCAGAAATTCAACGATTTAACCTGATCCTTAACCTTAATTCCTGGTCCTTAACCCTACACTTCAATAATTCTTTTTGTAACCTCTAATTCAAACTAACATCCAAATAAACCAGCTGTGAATTCACTCTCGGGTGTTCCTTTTAACTATATTCATATTTTTTTCTGTGCTCATTTGTTGAACACTTTGTTTCCTCATTATCATTATGATGAAGTTGCAAATTCATTTCCTTCCTCATAAAGGAAAAATTAATAATGTGTACACCGAAAAAAATTTTTTTCCGAGAATCAACTATTATCTATGGTTAACACTAACATAGTTTAAATAACACGGATTCCAGTTCCATTAACAATGCAATTTGATTAATATTCCCATGCATATCTAAAATGGCGAACGACTTATTTATAGTATTCGGGTGTTCGGGATGTCAGATATTTTTCGATTGCATCTGCAACGTGCATGTGGTTTCGTTGAATTTGAACAATTAAAAAAATTACGTCAAAATTGCTTAAAATCAGTTAATTGCTGTTATCCTGGGGCTTACCAGATGACTTAATCCAATATTTTGAAGGTAAGTTCGTATTACTGTTTTTCTTATTTAACTTTCAAGAAGTTTATAGGTTAGATTTTAATATTCAGAACGCATTTTGTACGTTTTTTTTTTCTAAAAAAAATAAAATAAATAAAATAAATCCATCTTTTAAACCTGTTAAGGTTTAGAATCCTTCGGTTGAAATTTAAAATTCTTTGTTCTCACCAGGACGTCCAGAAAAAGGGAAACATGTGTCTCTTGATAGATTTTAGCTTTTCAGTCTTTTTATTAAAAACGCCAAGTTTCAGAAACTAGCCAATTTACGAATTTATTGAGAATTCAAAAAAAGGTAGAGTAATACCAATTTTTTTTAGATTGGCTAGTCACCATTCTCTTTTTTATTAAAAAGGTCGTATTTTATGGCATATATTTCCGCTCGTATGGACAATCGACACACATATGGTACAAAGTCCCCAGGAATGGAAAAAATATTCATAAATTATTCCGGCTGAAATAAAGATTGACTCTAACATTTATAATATTAATAGCATGCATTTGATCAGTTGAGATTTTATGTATACAAAGAATATATTATTCCAAAAATTGAAATCTACATCTTCGGTTGAAAACCTCAAAACCGAAAACGACAACTCCGTGAAAAGATTAATCTCACTGAAATGATTCCCACTGCAGCGAGTGGAATAATAACGTGATTGGAGTCACAGGATAAAAACAAAGGAAGCAAAAGATGAAAGCTTTTCTAGAAGCTGCAAAAGGTTCATCTGTGCGTCGTGCACCCTCTTTCATTGTGACTCTTCACATTATTGTAAAATGTAAAGTAAAGTCCAAAGTATAAAGTAAAAAAAATAAAGGTGCGTTCAGTATTCATCACACCAGCAACCGCGTTCTACAAATCTGCATGCGGCCACTCCGAGTTATGAGATTTTGTCTTGTCTACCATCACTAGGCATATAAATTTACTTACACATATGTATAATGTATATTACACATGTGTGTAGTACAAGCCGTAGACTAGGGGGACTTACATTAAAGTATTGCTGAATTTTTCCAGTAGCGGCTTTGCTTTTGCTTTCGCCTCTGTGCTTTCGCTCCACTTTGCTCGCACGTCGTTCGCTTTTATGGTTGACGGGAACAATGATGCATCCCGCGTCCATTGTAGTCCCTCATACATAGAGAGAATACTGAACGAGAGAGAAAATAGTCAAGAGAGTAAGGGAAAGGGGGACCTGATGTCGAGTGACAGTCACTCGCTGCTGATTACACGGACCATTATGCAAGTACAACAGATCGCGGTACAAGGTATAAAATAAAAAAAAAAAGCTATACGAGTCTATCGTATACTGTCTCGATTTGCAAGGTTGATGTCGATTTGATCTATGGAATATCGATGTATCGATACATCGATACATCGGAAAGAGGTGTATTGATGTTGGACGATACGTCAGATCAAAAACATCGATACATCGGAAAAACATCGATGTTTTCCCTAATTTTCATAGTTTAAATATTATTATAAGCCAATTATGATTATATATATTAAGGAACATTTATTTTTCAACTGAAAAATGAAATTACACAATCCGGTAATAAATATGTAAACCATATTGCTAAAAATATACTCACAAGTCATTTCACTATTATAGCAACTACATTGTAGTTGCTATAAATAAAAAAATAAAATAAAATAAAATAAATAAATAATAAAATAAAAAAATAAAATTTTATTAATAAAATAAATAAATAAATTTTACAACCCTACAGTCAAAGATTAAGTTTACTAGCAATTTATTGTTGTAACAACAATAAATTGCTAGTAAACTTAATCTTTGACTGTAGGGTTGTAAGATTTCATGAACATGAAAGGTTCACGAAATTTTCGATGTCGAACATCGAATCTTAACATCGATACTTGGCATTGATATATCGGAAGCAAAACATCGATGCTAAAATATCGATATATCGAACCAAAAACATCGATGTCGTCGATGTTATAACATCGATGTTGTCGATGTTATAACATCGATGTTGTCGATGTTATAACATCGATGTTG
>CAJFCP010000175.1:186616-242534 GCA_904066005.1 Synergus itoensis
GTTGCACCAACCATAGATATGGTTGCCCCATATTTATCAATATATATGGTTGGCCCAACCATAGCATTTCTTTCCGTGTGGTTTTGTTTTATGGCTGTATTTAAACTTGATAATAGGTGCAGAGGTAAGATGTTCTTTTCATATGCGGAAAGAATTTAAAAATTATGATCCTTGAATCTTTCAATTTTCATAAGCACATTCTAATTTACAATTTAAAATATTTTTACAGTCATGTGCAGAATTACATATCTGTATCTTTGTAGATAACGCGAATTCGAATTCATGACTAGATATTCTTTTATCGTGTAACATAAAAATGTAATGTGTGTCCATAATCTGTGGGTTTTTATTTACGAACCCGGAAGACGTAATGTCTGGGCGGACAGCCACGAATTTAAGGATTTTTTAACGACATGGGGAGAAAAACGACCACACAGTAGCTTCCATTTTCGTGCGATTCTGTCGTGATGTTTTCTGTTACTCACTAATTCTCTTAATTTTCCTTTCTAGGAAAATCCTGTTTACATTGGCTCTTGTTATACTCCAATAGATTTTACACCACAAACTAGGATCAAATTACACACGTTCCGATTCGTTGAGTACAGGAAAGAACGAAGCAGCCCTAAATTCGAGCCTAAATTTGTTTGCAGATGGGATCCACATTTAGGATTTGAGGGATCGTTTACTTTTTAGTAAATCTTCAATCACAAATGACTCTCAAACTTATTTTGAAAACATGTTTATTTTTGTTAAGTATAAAGTAAGTAGTCACTGATATCTGAAAAAATATCTTTTCATAACATGTGTAACGAAACATCGATTTTAGATTGCCTGTTGAGCCTCGCGAAAGAAGCCGATTACAGTCCTAGGAGCGAAAGTAAATTTACTAAGTAAATTAAATAAATAAAACAAAATTAAATTTACTAAGTAAATTTCGCTAAGATTGTACAGAAAAAACAATGTCTGAAAGTCTTTATAGTTTAAGTCAATTTTTAGGCTGAATTTAAGTTTAAGTCAGTTGTTAGTCTTGTTTTAATGAAAAATTAAAATAAAAAGTCTTAAAACAAGACTAAAAAGTGACTTAAACTGTAAACAATTTCAGACCTTGTTTTTTTTGTGTTAAAATCTCTTCAAGAAGATAAGTTTAGAAATAGGCTGGGACAGAAATCAGGTGATTGAAATATATAGCAGTAAGTTTTGATTGATAAGGAAATAGAAAGAGATAGATGAGGATAGGGGAGAAATTGAAAGGGACAGAAAAGTGGAATTAAAAGAGATTGGCGCGAATTTTGATTGACAAGAAGATAGAAAGGTATAGGCGATAATAGGAGAGAGGTAGACAGGAATAAAGAAGTGGGGATTGAAAGAGATAATTTTAAAAAAATGCATATACATAAAGTTAGAAGTTACATTACTAAAAAAACTAATTCAACATTTTATAAAATAAAAAGTATGATCTTATAGTCGTACATATTAAGGCCATTTAAGTCTTACTCAATCCCTACCTTACCGACATTTTTTTCTCTGCAATCTTACTTGTACATTTATTGAAATATAAAATTGAAAATTTCTAAAATTAAAGAAAATATGCTAAGGTATGTTTATCTGGTCTTAAATTTTTAAAAAATGTCAATATTTGGGACTATATAAACGTACCTTAATGTTTTAGCTTAAATTTTAGAAATTTTCAATTTGGTATCTCAATAAATGTAAAAGTAGCGTTGCAGAGAAAAAAATGCCGGTAAGGTAGGGATCGGGTAAGTCTTACATGGCCTTAAGGCGTATACGCATCTTATTATTGCGTGGCTATAAACTCAGCATTTTTTTAAAACCAAATAGATTTGTCTAATAGGGTTCGAATCCTGACATTGTGAAAGAGAGAATAGAGAATTTTTTTTTCGAAAAATTTGAAAAATATATATTAACTTTTTAAATTTAATTATTTATAATTTATAATTTGTGCATCAATATTTTTTTTAATTAACATATGAATTAAATTTCTTTTTTTCTCTATTTCCGATAGATTTATAACAACGAAAATATTCTACCGGTGTATTTTATGTCAGCCTTATAATTCAATGTGGGATATGTTATATCAAATAATGATAAAAAAATGCATATACATAAAGTTAGAAGTTACATTTCTAAGAAAACTAATTCAACATTTTGTAAAATAAAAACAGTAGATTTATAGGCTTTTGGATTCAGGCACGTCCAATAATCAAATGTCTATGAATCTACAGTTTTTTGAAAACCCAAGCACTTTTGTCTAGGGTTCGAATCCTGGCATTGTAAAAGAGAGAATAGAGAATTTTTTTTTCGAAAAATTTGAAAAAAATATATATTAACTTTTTAAATTTAATTCTTCATAATTTATAATTTGTGCTTCAATATTTTTGTTAATTAATATATGAATTAAATTTCCTTTTTTCTGTATTTCCAATAGATTTATAACAACGAAAATATTCTACCTGTGTATTTTATGTCAGCCTTATAATTCAATGTGGGATATGTTATATCAAATAATGATGAAAAAATGCATATACATAAAGTTAGAAGTTACATTACTAAGAAAACTAATTCAACATTTTGTAAAATAAAAACTGTAGATTTATAGGCATTGGGATTCAGGCACGTCCATGTAATCATGTGTCTATAAATCTACAGTTTTTTGAAAACCCAAGCACTTTTGTCTAGGGTTCGAATCCTGGCATTGTAAAAGAGAGAATAGAGAATTTTTTTTTTCGAAAAATTTGAAAAATATATATTAACTTTTTAAATTTAATTCTTTATAATTTATAATTTTTTCAGCAATATTTTTGTTAATTAACAGATAAATTAAATTTCTTTTTTTCTGTATTTCCAATAGATTTATAACAACGAAAATATCCTACCGGTATATTTTATGTCAGCCTTATAATTCAATGTGGGATATGTTATATCAAATAATGATAAAAAAATGCATATACACAATGTTCTTAGTTACATTACTGAGAAAACTAATTCAAAATTTTGTAAGATAAATAATGTGGGTTTATAGGTATTACGATTAAGGCACAAGCATTTAATTAATTCACTGCCTATAAATCTACAGTTTTTTGAAAACTCACTCCCTAAATTTGAAACAGTAAAAACTCACTGATTCACAGTAAAATTTCACTGTTTCCGACAGTCTCTAGGCTTCCACTGTAAATCAGTAAAAAGTAACTGTATGCGCCAGTAAGTATTACTGTTTTATTAGTTCCAAAAACTGTTTTATTAGTTCCAAAAACTGTTTTATCAGTTCCAAAAACTGTTCACTTTAGTACTTTTTTTTACTAATTCCCAGTAAACTCCACTGATAAATCAGTAAAGTTTACTGTCTTACCAGTTATCACAAAATGTACTGTTTCAATCAGTGGTATTTTTACTGTTTCAAATTTAGGGAGCAAGCAGTTTTGTCTAGGGTTCGAATCCTGACATTGTGAAAGAGAGAATAGAGAATTTTTTTTTCGAAAAATTTTAAAAATATATATTTACTTTTTAAATTTAATTATTTATAATTTATAATTTGTGCATCAATATTTTTGTTAATTAACATATGAATTAAATTTCTTCTTTTCTGTATTTCCAATAAGTTTATAACAACAAAAAGATTCTATCGGTATATTTTAAGATTCTAACATTATACAATTTTGTATGGGATTTGTTAGAATATAAAATAATTTATTTCTTAATAATTAATGAATAAACTTAGTCAAATGGGTGCGATTGTGTAATTTTTCGCTTTTTGCTTTTCGCCTTTCGCTTTTCGTTTTTCGTCTTTTTCAAATGTATCCCATTTCCTGAGTTCTGTCATTTTTTACGTTTTAAACAATTTAAGCAAGAGCGGGAAAGATTCG
This sequence comes from Synergus itoensis, assembly GCA_904066005.1. Lineage (NCBI taxonomy): Eukaryota > Metazoa > Arthropoda > Insecta > Hymenoptera > Cynipidae > Synergus > Synergus itoensis. The sequence continues at coordinate 190,498 of CAJFCP010000175.1, forward strand.
CATATGAAAAGCAGAAAGATAAAATGGTTTTGCATTATTTGAAGAAAATGAGCGGCGAAATGAGTTCGCTCAAACAACTTTTAGAAATTAAATTAAGTTAAATATTATTTAAAAAAATAATTAAAATTTTGCGTCATGTAGGTATTTTATAAAATTTGAATTTAAGTTATTTATAAAGTAAATTGAAATAAACACTTGTTTTTATTTAAAATGTATAATTATTAATTATAAATATAATGCTTGATAAAAGTTACTTATACCTGAATTGCCCTTATTTGAAGAATCATTAAATTAATATTATTTTAGGGTTATTGTTTTGAAATAATTTGTTTATTTTTATATGCAAATATTAAATATCAATTAATGTAATTTGCGAATAAGCGAAACATATGGTATTAGTAATACATATTTGAACAGATTTTTCTACAAATATTTAATTTATTATCATCGAAATATAAATAAAAATATTTACAAATGCATCCACGTGGAGTCTGTTATAAACCTCGCGTATTATATCCTAAATTTTAATTTTTTGATGCCCTTATTTCACTCATATAATAGTTACACTGCACAAATAAAACTTTATGCATAAAAAGCCCGGCGGGATCCCGATTTATTAACAAATACAATTAAGTGCGGGTAAAATTATAATTTTGTGACGTTTAAAACGTCAAAAGTGACAGAACCCCGTGTAGAAATTTCCAAACCTGGCCCAGATCGGACCCCGATCGGACCAGGTTTGGCCAGGTCTGGGCCTGGTCGGGCCGTGTGTTTCATCCTCGGTCTGAAATCCCCCGATCTGGACCCAATCGGGGCCAGATTCCCTAATCTGGGCCCGATCGGGGCCACAGCAAAATTTCTACTCGGGACTCAGGAAATGGCATAAATTTGAAAAAGACGAAAAGCGAAAAGCGAAAAGTTACATAAGGACGAAATAAATTTGACACTCGATCTATATTTTCAAGTTTAAACACTATAAATTCAAATGCGACCCAACTATATTGATCAAATAATTATGTTTACCAACGACTTGGACTCCATTGCGTAATAATCCTCGCGTTTCAATTGCATAAAACATATTAATCAAAACCCAAGCCTTCCCCCATCGTCTGGAGCCGTGAAAATTTCAAGCATTAAGTCGCAAAGCAGAGAAACTAGAGGCACGGCCACGTCGCAAATTGTCTGAATTAATGCTACAGAAGGGTCGATCTTGGCCGTCGAAATAAATTTTGTCCTATTTCTCTTTTGAATACCTAACAAAAAACTCTTTTTAAATCCGATATGATTACAAAAAATTGTTCAAAATATCGACAAAGGATCAACAGTCTCTTCAAATCAATAAATAAAAAATGCCCTTGTTTTAATATCCATTTATCAAGCTAAAACTCCGAGAAAGATCTTTGACAGTACTTTTCCAGTCTGGCTAGATTGACGTAAACCGAGTCGAAACGAGACTCAATTGGCTATTCGGTCTTACGGACCAGAGTTCGAGTCTTGCTCTTTACAGTCCGCCTGGGAGTCTGGACCATTATCCGAATAGAATTTTTGTGTAGGAAGATGATACGCTCTCTTTTTTTTAGTTTTAGATTAAGAAGTTTTCAAAATCTTAGACAATATAATCTTTCCACTGAAATTCACGAGAACAGCTTATTTTCTTATTTAATAAGATACGATCCTCGCAAATTGTAGATATGCATCTGTGCAAAAAGTAAAAGTCCCAGAATTTCGGAAGAACGGTTCAACAAAGTTTAATACAGAAAAAATTGATTTATCAATACAGTAATCTTTAATCTTTATCTTCGTAATTTTTAATTTAAGTGTAAGCAATCATGCTCTGCGCACGATTAATTTCCCGTTTTTGCACACCTTTTGCTAATAGAAAAAATAATTGAGAATTTTTGATTCTTGAAATATAAAATCTTGTGATTCATTATCTAATTTCAGATTAGATAATTTCAATTAGATAATAAATTATCTAATAAAATTCCTTAAAATGGCTTTATTATCCTTCAAAATTTGATGAAATTCCTTTAAATTTCGTAAATTCCCTTGATATTCCTTAAAATTACTCAAAGTTCCATTAACTCTGATTAAAGCTCTTAAAATTCCTGAAAATCCACTGCAATTTCGTAAAATCGCTTGAATTCCTTAAAAGTCCTTAAAATTACTAAATATCCCATAAAATATCGTAAAATCCCTTAAAATTATTTAAAATCCCATAAAATGTCATTAAATCTCTTAAAATTATTGACAATCCAGTGAAATTTCGTAATCGTTTTGACAACGAAAATAATCTGAAGATAGTTTTCAAATTCGGTATATTCGCACAATTCGCGCAATTTCTAAACCAATTAGGTATTTCACATTGTGACGTAATAGTACAAAAATGGCCATACACTGGTGCACAAACAAATCCTATCTTAAAAAAGTGATGTTACCAATATATCGAATACATTGTTGTCGAAAATCTGATTGGTTTAGAAATTGCGCGAATTGTGTGAATATACCGAATTTGAAAACTATCTTCAGATTATTTCCGTTGTCAAAACGATTACTAATAAAAAGGTTATATAAAGATAGAAAATAATTCAAAGTGATAAAAATAATTATTTTGATGTGAGAAATAAATTATTATTGAAGCAAAAAAGAATATTTCAAAATATACCTATACCTAAGATTAGTGAACATTATTTTGAGAAATTAATCAGATTACTTACAGTAAACTTTTCATGCGTTTCTTTATATCAGTTTTTAATATATTAATATTTTTAATATATATGTATTCATATATTTACAGATTAATTACCATCAGAATTATGGAGATTTTATGGGATTATAAAGGAATTTTAAGGGATTTGACTATATATTTTGTGAAATTTTGAGTAATTTGAGAAACTTTTAAGATATTTTTAGTAATTTTACGAAATTTCATTGGATTTTAAGGTATTTTAATAGATTTAATGAGATTTCATGGAATTTTGAACAATGTTAAGGGATTTAAAAGGGTTTTACGAAATTTATTGAGATTTTAGAATTATTAAGTGATTTCATGGTATTTCGAGGGATTTTATGAAATTTTAAAGGATTTTACGAAATTTTATGAAAGAAGTGATTTTCAGAGATTTTACGATATTTCATAGGATATTAAGTTATTTTAACAACTTAAGGGATTTCAAGGGATTTATGATATTTCATTAAATTTTCAAGAATTTCAAGAGGATTTTATAAGATTTCATGGAATTTTAAGTAATTTTATGAGATTTGATGATAGTTTGGGAGATTCTAATTAATTTTAAGCGACTTTAAGCATTTTTTGAGATATTAAGTAATTTTAAGGACATTTATTTCCAGAAATTTTTAAGGATTTGGTGACATTATATTGGATTTTCAAGAATTTTAAAGAATTTAACGAAATTCCATGGAAATTTGAGTGATTTTAAGAGATGTAATGTGACTTCATAGGATTTTGAGTAATTTTAAGTAATTTTAAGAAATATCAATTTATTTTGCGAAATTTAAAGGAATTTCATAAAATTTCATAGGATGTTAAGTAATTTAAGGGTTGTAACGATAGGTTGTGGAATTTTCAGGAATTTTATAGAACATCAAAAAGTATTAAGGAATATCAAGTGATTTTACGAAACGTAAAGGAATTTCACCAGATTTTGAATTTATGGGGTATGTATTAAGTAATTTTAAAGACTTTTAAGGGATTCAAGGGATTTTACGGAATTTGATGAAATTTTAAATACTTGTAAGATATTTTACGGGATATTAAATTATTTTAAAGATTTTCAAGAGATTTTACAAAATTTCAGTGGATTTTCAAGAATTTTAAGAGATTTAATCAGATTTCATGGGACTTTGAGTAACTTTAAGGAATATCAAAGGATATCAAGCAGCGACGGATTTAAGTTTAGCGGGGCCCTGGGCACTAATAGTGTGGGGGCCCCCTTGTAAAGGATTTAAAATATTACAAATTACACAATATTTATTGCATATTTTTTTTTATATTTGAATGAAAAAAGAATGAAAAAAGAGGAAAAAAGAATGAAAAAGAATGAAAAAAGAGGATATTTATTTTGTGGGGGCCGGGGGCCCCTAGCTTGTGGGGGCCCCTGGGCACGTGCCCCATGTGCCCTTATGTAAATCCGCCCCTGATATCAAGTGATTTTACGAAATTTAAAGGAATTTTACCAAATTTTAAAGGATAATAAAGGCATTTTAAGGAATTCTATGAAACTTATGGAGATTCTTGAAATTAGATAAAGAATTACAAGTTCTTATATTTCAAGAGTTAAAAATTCTCAATTATTTTGTCTACTAGCAAAAGGTGTACAAAAACGAGAAAAATCAATGTAATAAATGTATAATTAAACATTAAACGTGCAAAACAATGTCAAAAAAAGATTATTTAAAAAGATTTCCCACGGATGTGAAGGCATTTTTGACATTGTTTTGCAGTTTTAATATTTAATTATACATTTATCACATTTGTTTTTTTGTTTATGCACCAGTATATGGCCATTTTTGCATTATTGGAATGGAAAAAAAGTTCAGTTAAAAAGATGCATTCCCGTTTTTTTATGTCAGTTGCAAAAAATTGTAATCATTCCGCCGCAAAAACAAATCCCGGAAGCTGTGGGATACGGTTTAGGAATCACGTTATTATGTGATGCTGCAAACCGGACCTTGAAGCGTTGCAGGAACAGAAAGAGAAAGAGTGCGAATAAATGATGGGATGAAGAGAAGAGGACTGAGGAAAGAGGAAAGAGGGGAGGCAGTGCTTTCGAGTGGTTCGTGTTTAGGAAGTAGGTTAAGTCCTAATTGCGCTTAATTGTCCATTCAACGGCACTTGCCTACTTGCGATTAGCAGAGGTTAGACCGGGTCTGTCCTATGAGGAGCCGTTATGTAACCGCTTTTGGCTGAGCTTCGACATGCCTCAAATCTTATAAAATTCAAAAGAGTTTAAATTCAACCGAGAATTCAACCCATTGTAAGATTGGGGACCCACATTTCTAATTTAACCTCTGACCCCTTTTGAAAATATAAATAAACGTGCCAGATGTGCCACGATTGAAGCTCATACTATCTACAGAAATAATTCTTCTCTTTCACTATTTATATTTCGGACAAATTGTTTGTTCTAACATATCAATTTTTGCATTGTATTAACCCTCCGTTAATCGCGCTAAGCGCCGGATTATTTTGTATTCTTTCTTACAACTTCAAGTCATTCAAAGCCCAATCAGATTTGCAACAATAATGTATCCCAGATTTTCAAGACATTTTGTGACACCATTTTTTAGAGAGGAATTTCAAAAGGTTTCTAAGAATTTTAAAAGATTTTGACGATTTTCAAGTAATTTTGACTAAATTCAAAAGAATTCTAGAATTTCTTAATGATTTCGTAAAATTTTAAGGGATTTCAGGATATTTCGTAGAATTTTAAAGGAATTTATGCAATATTAAGAGATTTTTAAAATAATTTTAAAGGATTTTAATGGATTTTGTGAAATATTTTGGATTTTGTGAAATACACGGAGAAAACTGGATATTAAAACGTAATATCTAGTTATTTAACTATGGGACGACTATCTAGATATTTAAATATAATATCTTGATATTAAAACTTAATATCCAGATATTAAAATATTGGATGTTAGAATATTTGGATTATATATTTTAATATCAAGATATTATATCTAAATATCTAGATAGTTGTCCCATTATAGTTAAATAGCTAGATATTACGGTTTAATATCCATGTATTATTTTGTGAAGTATTAAAGGATTTCATGGAATTTGATGAGATTTATATAAATTTTAATGAATTTTAAAATAGGGAATATTATCGTAGAATTTTAAGGACTTTCTAAAAGTTTCTATGAATTTTAAAGAATTTGAGGAGATTTTTATAACTGTTAAAATATTGTATGGATTTTGAAGGATCTTAAACTTTGTCGGGTAATTTTACTGAGGGATTTCAAAAGATTTTTAGGACTCAAGAGCTTTCGTAGAATTTAAAAGGATTTGGAAAGTTATTGTCAAATTTTTAGGGATTTCAAGAGGTTTTAGGGATTTAAGAGATTTTTATGAGGTTTATAAAAAATTTGTAAAATTTTTAAGAATTTCATGGTATTTTATGAGATTTCTAATAATTTTAAGGAATTCAAGATATTTTTCTGATTTTCAAAAAATTTTGTAGAATTTTTAAAGATTTCGTGGAATTTTTTGAGGATTCCTAAGAATTTTTAGATAGGTATTTTTACAAATTTTAACGAATTTTGAAGGATTTCTAAAACTTTTAATAGATTTTAAAGGACGTCATTTCTGGGAAATTTAAGAGGTTTTCACAAATCTTAAGAGATGTCAAGGGATTTTTATGAGTTTTAAAATATTTTATGGGGTTTAAATAATTTTGAAGTTTGTCAGGTAATTTTATTACGGAATTTCAAAACATATATGATTTTTAAAAGAATTTGAAAAATTTAAAAGGATTTCGAAAGGTGTAAAATTTTAAGAGATTTTTCTCATTTTTAAAAGATTTTGTTGAATTTTTAAGGATTTCATAGAATTTGATAAGATTTCTAAGGATTTTTAGAGATTTATGATTTTAATGGTTTTTGTGGATTTTTAATGGATTTTAAAAAACTCTTGGGAGTTTTAAGAAATCTTAACGAATTTTAAGGGATTTCGAAGGTTTTAGTGAAATTTTTTTGCGCTATTAGTTTGATTTTCTTCTTTCAACTTCAAGTCATTCAAAAGCCAATTAGGTTTTCAACAACAATGTATGCGAGATTTTCGAGACAATTCGTACAACCACTTTTTTAAGATAAGCTGGGTCTTTTGTGTCCTGTCCAGTTTTTTAACAGTTTTTGGCTTTCACAAAATCTGATAAAATTCGTAGTTATGTTTTAAAGTGTCTACTACACGATCCTATTGTTGTTAATGTCAATTGTTAAAAACTTTTAAAAATAAAAATTTAAATTTGCGTAAAAAATGCAAAAATCGATATTTGTTAAAAATTTCATAATTTTACAACAAATTAATTTTAAAAAAAATCGTTGCAAGGTTTTAAAGCTTAGACTATGACCTTAAAAAAAATATGGACCCATTGGCAGCGGCTTCAAAAAGTTGAATTATTTGAAGACGTGAAAAGTGACCTTTGAAAAAACAAAAGGCCCATTGGCGGCGGCTTCAAAAAGTTGAATTAATTAAAGAACTGAAAAATGAGAATATTCTGCAGTGATTCATGCAGGTAATTCCATAGAAACAGCAGGATATTGAATTTTAAAGTATATTTATTGCTTAATTTTTTTATTTCAATTTTATTTTTTCCACTGAAAAACTATCCAGAATCATATAAAAACTTTTTTTTTTGATAATACAAATACGAGAAAATAATAATTAAAGCAAAAAAAAAATCTTTACTAACTCGCGAAAACACTAACGCGACTTACACCAACGCGCACTTTGACTGCGCACCGCACTGAGGTCAACGAAGTGGCTGCAATGCCATTTACAGAATATGAGCCTCTTACTACTTAGTTTTTTTTAGGGTGGGGGGGGACCAAACTTCCATTATTTCCCAAAGACGAGATATTTCAATTTGAAAAATCGTTTGTGCCTTAAAAGACCCATAGTGTAAACGGAGGGTTAAATTAAGTACAAAATTGTAGAAAAGTCAGCATTCTGTTTTTGAACTCGACAAAATATATGTATAAACGTTGACATCTACATTAATGAGAATTAATTTTCAATTCAAATACAATTAAGGCCAGCGTCTTATATTTTCTGTGTCGAAGATGAAGCACGTGCTTCGGCGTCATGCGAGTCTTACGCGTGAGGTTACGCGATCGTGACTCCATTTGTGACGAGTTATGTACTTCCTTTCTAACAACTTCTTCACGACCTTGAGTAATAAAGAAAGTCGGAGAACAAATCGGTGACTGGTTACACGACTTTCATCTGTTACCAAATAATGATACCTCGACTAGAAAATAAAACACGATTATAACTAGAAAATTCTCATCATGCTCTAGAAACATTATCTTCTGAGATAAGTATCTAGATGAATCGTCTCCTAAACAATAGGTACACTTTCATGGCAAGGCCAAAGAAATCAAATTTTTAGTGCTTTTAAAATGATTATGGTACACTTTTTCTGAATCACTTTTACCTAATCCTCCTCAGGATACTTTCATCTACATTGGATTGAAGTTTCAGACGTCTAGTCTGACGAAAATTTTTATTTTATTTTTTTGTGCATGTTTTGAATTGAGAATATCAAAAGAGTTCCCAAAATCATTTTATTTTTATTTATTTACTAGTAGAAATTTACCTGGCGTTGCCCGGGTTTTTAAGAAATTTCAAGGGATTTTATAGAGATTTTAAATAATATTTCATTATAGGGAATTTCAAGATATATATCTTAAAAAACGTCAAGGAATTTTTAAAAGAATTCAAAAAGTTTTTAAGAATTTTCAAAAGTTTTCACATCAAGATTTCAAGGGACTTTTATAAAAGTTTAAAAGAGTTATCAAAAGAATGTTCCAGAGATTTTTAGAAATTTCTATAGATTTCACAAGATTTCAAGACACTTTAAAGGATTTTATCAGATTTTAAGTGACTTTAAGGAATTTCAAGGGATTTCAAGAGATTTTAGTAATAAGTGATCGTAAGGAATTTCAATGGATTTCAAACGAATTCAAGAGAGTTTGAAAATTACTATATAAATCCCTTTACAATTTTGACGATTTTCAAGTAATTTTCACTAAACTCAAAAGAATCTTAGAATTTCTAAATAATTTTGTAGAATTTTAAGGGATTTCAGGATATTTCGTGGAATTTTAAAGGAATTCATGCAATATTAAGAGATTTTTTAAAGAAGTTTAAAGGATTTTAATGGATTTTAAATGTTGTAAAATTTGGAGGAATTTTAAGATACTTCAACGAATTTTAAGAGATTTGGAAGGTTTTGTCTAAAATTTTAAGAGATTTAAAACTGTTTCTAAGTTTTTAAGGAATTTAAAAAATTTTTCGTGGAATTTCAAGGAATTTTCAGAGATCTTAACGTATCGTAAGGAATTTTGACGATTTTAAAATGATTTTAAGAGAATTCAAGGGATTTTTATGATTTATAAAAGATTTTGTGAAATATTAAAGAATTGTATGGAATTTGATGTGATTTCTAATAATTTTAATGAATTTTGAAGGATATAAATGGAATATTTTCGTAGAATTTTAAAAAATTTCCAAAAATTTCTACGAATTTTAAGAGATTTTCAGGAATTTTAACGAATTTCAGAAGATTTTTTTAACTTTTAAAATGTTGTATGAATTTTGAAGGATTTTAAAGTTTGCCGGGTAATTTTATTGAGGGATTTCAAAATATTTTTATAACTCAAGAGATTTCGTAGAATTTAAAAGAAGTTTGAAAGTTATCGTCAAATTTTTAGGGATTTCAAGAGGTTTTTCTGATTTTTAAAAGATTTTGTGGATTTCTAAGGATTTCATGAAATCTTAAGGGATTTTAAGGTATTTTAAAAGAATTTAAGAGTTTTTGATCAGTTTTATTAATAATTTGGGATATTTTAAAGGTTTTCATTGTATTTTATATATTGCTAATAATTTTAAGGAATTTCAATATATTTTTCTGATTTTTAAAAAATTTTGTAGAATTTTTAAGGATTTCGTGGAATTTTTTGAGGGTTTCTAAAAGTTGTTAGATATTTTTACAAATTTTAACGAATTACAAGACGTTTTTCTAAGAATATTTTAAGAGATTTTAACGAATTTTGAATGATTTCGAAGTTTTTTGTAAAAGTTTAAGATACGAGCAAATCAACATGTGCGCTATTATTTTGTTTTCCTTGTTACAATTTCAAGTCAACAACAATGTATGCGAGATTTTCGAGACATTTCGTGACACCATTTTTCTAAGATCAATAAATGTAAAGAAAATCATCAGATTGGACATCAACCCAATTTCATCTACCTTTAAAAGTGGAGTTAATTTCATTATTTGAGGACCTTTTTCGTGTCCGGAAGAAAAACATATTCGGAAAATTTACCTCATCAAAGAGGAAGTTGGGTAAAGGGAGTAATAGGGAAACATGGAGGTTCTTCAAGGTTATCGCACAGATACCCTTCAGAAACCAAAGCAATTTCCGAGCTACAGAGTGCTTCGTATCCGGTTCGATCCAGCTTAAAACCAACTATAATCCTTTTAACGTATCTCACATAATCCATACGTAATGCGAATTTGCTAATTCTAAGAGCAGGAAACCTAATGAGACGTTTATATCTGGCTAATAAATATGATTTCTGTAGTCAGGTTGCACCTCCTTATTTAGATTTCAGTTTATTCCCTGCCCTTTCCTTTCCTCTCCGGCTTAATTTTTTTTCGTTTTTTCTTCTCTCTTACGCGCCACTTTTGCAGGCAAAGATATTCCTCGACTCGAAATTCTTACGAGCAGAGCGTGGTCATTATCGGAAATGAAGAACCACGGCTTCTCCTTTTTCGCGAAAACGAGGTGGGCGTTCCCGAATTTTTTGCCTTGGAGCTCTTCCTCCTCGCCCATCATCTTCATCATTCCTTTTCAGTATTATATGCCCCTTACCTAAGTGTTCGTAACTTCCAGCAGTTCAAACGTCATCTTCGTGCCAACAAAGTGTTACCTCCGCGTCTGAAAAAACTTAACGAGATGTCAACGACTTGATATTGTCGCCCCCTTTTTCCCTTACAGATTGAGCTGAACAAGTGCCAGTGTCAGTTACTTACGAATAAAGACAAATAGGTGCTGAAGTTTGCATAAATAACATTACACAGTTTGATTCAAAGAGCAAAGAAAAGATATAATAGATTATAATAAAAGCTTTAATGATTATATAAAATTAAATTCTGTTTTAAACCTTGTTTTCAAAAATATTCTACCCATCGAGTACCCATCCTATAATTCCCGAGTAGAAATTTTGCTGTGGCCCCGATCGGGTCCAGATCGGGGGATTTCAGACCGGGGATGAAACCCATGTAGAAATTCCGATCGGAGTTTAGTAGGGCTCTGGCTAGTTTTTCCTATTTCTAGTCGGGTGCTGTTCGGGAAAAATGGAGAGGACCTGACTAGTTTTGTAACGCTGTTTTAGCCAGGTTCTAGCTAGAACTTCTGAGCAGGCCCTAACGAGAGTTAGGTAGGGCCCCGTCTAGACCCTTTCTATTATAATATTTTGGTTATTTACCATCTGTAAAGTACCAAATTCAAATTAATAAAGAATAAAAAATTCCTCAATGTCAAAAGTAAAGTTGGTGTATTTTATACATTATAAAACTATTATAAACATAGTAATAGCACAGTTTTTTTTTCACTCTTACATTTTTATTTTTAACTGTACTTTTCAATATCTATATCATAAATATTATGATTTTTTTTTGTGAGAATTGGAAATATTTCAGTAAAATGGGCCATACTGGCTAAGACCCGAACAGTTCCTGACTAGAACTTCTTTGTTCTTCTATTCGAATCAGGGCCCAACTAAAACCTGGTTAAAATATAAGATTGGGGCCTAACTAGACATGAACATAGGGACAAATGGGGCGATTTCTACATGGGAACACACGGCCCGACCAGGCCCAGACCTGGCCAAACCTAGCCGGATCTGGGCCCGATCGGGCCGGACGTTTCATCACCGATCTGGGCCAGGTTTGGAAATTTCTACACGGGTTGAAGAGCTTCCCGTGTAGAAATCGCCATATATCAGATTCTTAAAATTAATTCTTACATTTTTAAAATTACAATTATTGTAATTTTAAAAATGTTTGTTAAAAATGTAACGTTAAAAATTTTTTTAAATTACAATTATTGTAATTAGGAAAATGTGGGGGTACTTTCACCACAAAAGTTTGCAAAGGTGCCTTAATAAAGGAAATTAAAAGCCAGCATCACAAAGAGCATCCTCAGTGGTTCTGGTACACTCTGAAACTTTTTTCCCTGAAAGTTCAGTCATTTCGCTCCCACCCACCCTTTCACTTCCTTTCTGCTCTTCCTCGCCACCCGGAAATAGATTCTTCCGCAACGCTCGCGCTTTTCAAGGGAAGGTTGCTTTCTTCGTGGTAGTGAGGTTGGTTGTTTGGGGGTGCAGGTTGGAGGGTTAAAGCTGGATATAACCGCTTGGGATGGTGATGAAAAGGGTGTTTGCGTAACGAGGGCCCTACGTGTAAATCCAGCAGAGCGCCGTCGCTACTGCTATCGATTCCTTTCAAGTTCCGACCATGACAAAGGTTGAGGGGTCGTTCAGGTCGTTTGAATTGGGGGTTGAAAGCGGGTGGAAACTCGTTGGCGGCAGCCGATGGCGGAGGTGGAGGCTGATGACGTATGCGGAAGCTGCAGACGGAAGCATGCGGGACTCTGCTCAATTTCCGGCTTCGCTGGCGAACGCCCAGAAGGCCCTGGAGCTGAGGGGGTGAGATGGCTAAAAGCTCTGTGGTGTCATGGAGGGGGGGAGGGGGTGATACAAGAGTAAAACAGGAAGCGAGACACATATTGAAAGCTCACCATTACAGCATTCGATTTAACGATCCGGCCGTCGTATGGTTTGATGATCGTTATGCAGGAACAGTTACCCCCTTTTTTTCTCCCAGATTATCCCCAATCGTGCATGCACCCCTATTCCCTGCGGTATACGCGAGCCTCGTTTTGTAATTAATCGCATGATTATCGAATGGATTCGATTCCCAGCGAGAGATCCCGTTTGAATTAATTCTAACCGAAATTGCTCCGTCGTACACGCAAGCACCCACGCACGTACACATCGTTGGAAATGAATGCAGATTAAATTTCAAAATCGAACATTTTGATGTTGGTTCATGTGAAACACATGATCACTTGCTTTGTCAATCAATTATGATTGGGTTGAGAATTAGAGCAGTCTAGAATTTTTTAGTGATAATTAAAAAAGTTGAGTTGAGGAAGAGCTTAACTATCCTCCTATCTTAAAAAAATGGTGTCACGAAATGTCTCGAAAATCTCGCGTACACTGTTGTTGCAAACCTGATTTGCTTTTGAATGACTTGAAGTTCAATGAAAAAAAAAAAACAAAGTAGCAATTTCACGAAAACCTTCGAAATTCCTTAAAATTCGTTAAGATTTCTTAAAACTCCCACACAAACCTCTTGAAATCCCTTAAAAATCCACGAAAACCATTAAAATCATAAATATCTTGAAACCCAAGTTAAAATGCACATAAATCTCCAAAAATTCCTAAAAACCTTTTGGAATTTCTTAACATTTAAAATTTCATAACATCCTTAGAAATCTAATCAAATTCCATGGAATCCTTTAATATTTCACAAAATCTTTTATAAATCATAAAAATCTCATAAAATCCTTTTAAATTTTACGACAACCCGGGTAGAAATTCCCAAACCTGGCCTAGACCGGTGATGGAACGCGGAACCTGACCGGGCGCAGACCTGGCACGATCAAGCCAGGTCTGGGCCCGATCGAGTTCCGCATTCCATCACCGGTCTGAAATCATCCGATCTGGGCCCGACAGGGGCCACAGCAAAATTTCTACCCGGAAACCTTCGAAATCCCTTTAAATTCTACAAAATTTTTTAAAAATCAGAAAGATATCTTGAAATTCCTTAAAATTATTAGAAATCTCATAAAATACAATGAAAACCTTTAAAATTTCACTTTTTTTTATAAAACTCATCAAAAACTCTTAAATTCTTTTAAAATGCCTTAAAATCCCTTAAGATTTCATGAAATCCTTAAAAATACAAAAAATCTTTTAAAAATCAGAAAAACCTCTTGAAATCCCTAAAAATTTGAGGATAACTTTTCAAAATTCTTTAAAATTCTACGAAATCTCTTGAATTATAAAAATCTTTTGAAATCCCTCAATAAAATTACCCGTCAAACTTTAAAATCCTAAAATCCACACAGTATTTTACAAGTTATAAAAATCTCCTGATATTCGTTAAAATTCGTGAAAATCTCTTAAATTTCGTCGAAATTTTTGGAAATTCCTTAAAATTCTACGGTAATATTCCCTTTATATCCTTTAAAATTCGATTAAAATTATTAGAAATCTCATCAAAGGATTGCATGCATGCAATCCTTTAATATTTCATAAAATCTTTTATAAATCATAAAAATCCCTTGAATTCTCTGAAAATCATTCAAAAATTGTCAAAATTCCTTATAATACGTTAAAATATCTGAAAATTCCTCGAAATTCTATGAAAAGTTGTTAAATTCCTTAAAACCCTAGAAACTGTTTGAAATCTCTTAAAATTTCACACAAAACCTTCCAAATCCCTTAAAATTCATTGAAATATCTTAAAATTCCTCCAAATTTTAAGACATTCAAATTCCATTAAAATCCTTTAATGTTCTTTCAAAAATCTCTTAATAACCCATGAATTCTTTTAAAATTCCATGAAATATCCTGAAATTCCTTAAAATTCTACAAAATCATTTAGAAACATTTTTGTTATTTTAACAACTATCACTTGTTTTTGAGTGGGGGGGGGCAAAATTACTACATTGCCCCCTCGTCCATATTTACGGGGGGGCAGCTGCCCCTCTTGCCCCCCTCGGTTGCTACGCCACTGTTCCTCTCTAAAAAAATGGTGTCACAAAATGACTTGAAAATCTGGGATACATTATACATTATTGTTGCAGATCTGATTGGATTTTGAATGACTTGAAGTTGTAAGAAGGAATACTAAATAGGGCGTGTGTTGGTTTACTAGTAATTTAAGTTGCATTTCAGCTTCACAAAGTTTATTACGTATATGTAGTTTCCTCAGCGCGTCGGTTAGAACCAATCTTCTTCCGGAAACTAACCCTTCAACCAGCGGTGAAGCGGTCTACCTTTTACAAATATTTACGAGCTTGTTTCAGTATGTGTGGTAGGTTTAATGGAAAACAGTCTGTTATCAATATTCAGTTAATAGGAGTGTAGAATTTAAAATAAAAATAAAGAAAATAGTGATTTATTTTTTGAAAATTTAACTACATATTCGAAAGCTGTGAGGAGCCTGAGGGTAAATCGAATTGATGCCAAAGTGTGGTACCTTTTCCGGAGAAGTTTTCGTCAAGAGCAATTCTCCAATCGTAAAGGACGTTTTTATCACAGACGCCGGGAGTCACAGACACAGGACATAGCGCCATGAAGTCGACTGGGCCGGAACCGGAAACGCCTTGATACCAACGACACACCACGCCGACGCCATTAGAGATATATACACCCCTGACGCCGCTATTCCCTCGCTGCATCGTAGCATTGCGTTATACCAGAAATCCGTTGCACTTTGATGCAAAATTTACCCATCCGCAATACCATTATTTCGCTCACACCCCTGAGAAATTTATTCCATGTATTTTCACGGAGTAGAAATTTTTATTAGCAATGAGTCATTTTTATTGATGGAAAGATTGCTTTTATCGGAAGAAAAATTACCCACTGGAATAGTTGGATCAATTTGAGAAAGAGACTAATTTATAAAAATGATGAATTTTTCAACATCTTTATTCAAAGCAGAGGTCCTTTTTAAACTATTATCGAAAATCGAGTTACTGGTCTTAAAAACATGCAAGATTTATATCTGTCGCCAGTTATTTCGAGGAAGCAGTAAAATTCAGACGATAAAAAGCTAAATTCTGATAAAATTGGTGCTGATATGAATATGGCCGAATTAAACTCAATTCAAGCGAGGAGAATCTTAGATTTCATTTTAACGCGTTTATTCTGATACGGTGTGATTCTTTATGCAAATAATTGAGTTGAAGTTTCCGACTGTCGAGAGAGAGTAAAAATAAAACTGTGATGGCCTCTTTCTTTGCTATTGATCTGTGCTTTCGTTACCAATCGACTTTAATCCTGTTTAATTCCAATGCTTCTCCTTATCGCGAGATTATGCAAGCGAGATTTGGACTAGCAGGTCTGAGCACGTGGGACGACTTTCACACCGGAAGTCGAATATTGATTCGGATCTCGCTCTAACTCCGAGCGATTTCGAGATAGGATCGCAGCTGATAAGTCAAATTAAACGGGCAAAAGTCGATTTAGCTCTATATTATACTTTAAAGGAGATATCGCTTATCGAATACTTTTTTAGGTAGATTATATATGTTTATCGTTTGTATCTTATCATTCGTAGCTTAATTATTGAGAATGATTAGGAATCGAGTATACGAAAAAAAGATTCACTTTAGTTAAATGCATGTACTTGCCCGATTGTACTTGAGACAAATTAATATTAGTTCACCATAAGGAAACGAATTTCTAAAATCAAGAAAATAATTGTATCAGTAAAATTACTCGAAGCAATTAAATATGTACATATTAAAAAAAAATAAATATGTAATTATTTCCATTCAATTATTTACTTGCTCACAGGGAGTCAGAAAAACTTCCAACTTGTATAGGTGATCTGCTTAAAATTACATGAATAAGATATATACATAGAATTGAAGTCTAATCCTTCCTGTGTTTAAAACTGGAAAGATAAAACCCCTTTGATTAAGCATTTTATAAAAAATCAACAATTTATAAAATGTGTCCTTTGAACATCATTGTACCTTCCAGAGTACACAGATAAACATTCATTACATTCAATAAATAAAGCTTTTGACTTACTTTTACTCGTTGATAAATTTAATTATTTAGGTTATCATTTGCGAAAACTATCAAGGATCTCAAATTATTTCATATTAACTACAAAATATATAATATTATAATGATCAGTTTTTAATGTTAAATTTCAGGTTAATTCCCTACTGAACGTTGCTTTTTTAAATGTCAGTGATACCAACGCTATATATGCTTGGTTACTATATTACATTAAAATACCGCTCAAGTATCTTTTATGTACTGCCAAGCTGCCAACCATCTGAAAAAAAAACCCCTCGTGGTTTTTGACAACATTAACCTCAATATTTTCAAAACAGAGTCTTAGTGATTATTTGTGTACCCGGAACTTCGTTCACTAAATCTTGATATATTATTTAAAATCTATGTTTAAACCCAATGTTTCCCTCAAATAAGATGAATATAATGATGACAAATTGTAAGTACATAAGTGGAAAACTTTTTAACAGCCCTGTTATTTTTTTAAATGTTAGAGTTCTGAAAAACATCATTGCAATGTGTCAAAAACATATTTCATTAAAAAAAAAAGAAAAATACGCAAAGGTCTGCAATGTAATTTTTCTAAAAAATGCTTATGCAATAAAGTCATAGATATTTAGTAATTAAAACATATTTTATTTAATAGTTTTCTAGATATTACTATTGATTCTTTGTGTACACCGAGCAACTGTGAGCACCTCTCCCCTATGTAATACAAATAATTTATTACATCAAATAAATATTTTCTTTTCTTTTAAGATCATACACTGAGAAAACTGTTTCGTTCGGACAACAAAACGTTTGGTTGCTATAGAAGCAACAAAAATTTTTGGTTGTGCCAACCAAATCTTGGTTCTTTCAACAAACCTGTTGTTGGCACAACCAAACAGTTTTTGGTTGTAACAAAAATTTTTGGTTGTTCCAACAACAGGTTTGTTGAAAGAACCAAGATTTGGTTGACACAACCAAAAATTTTTGTTGCTTCTATAGCAACCAAACGTTTTGTTGTTCGAACCAAACAGTTTTCTCAGTGTAAATTCTTGGAATAAGAAAATTATATATTCAATCTGATAATACATTTACTCAATTTAAGAAAATATGCACTAGTTCCAAGCATTCGGTACCAAGTACTTATTTTCTTGGATCAATCTCATATATGTCTCAGTCCGTATGAAAGATGACCATATTCTTAATCCAAGAATTTTTTTTCCCGTGACTGATAATGTAATAGTTTTGAGAATGATGATGGCAATGCGAGTAATTCAACAAAAACCTAGAAATAATTAGCAAGCAAAATCTATTCTATTCTATTCTATTCTATTCTATTCTGTTTTTAACATAAGGATCTCTATCACCATTATAATCTTTGATGATGAATACTATTTCTTGCCTCATCAATAACATCACTATCAGAGATGAAAAATCTACATCACATTAGTAATTAGATTTATAAAACAATTAAAATGAAACGAAGATTGAGGTCATGATCCCCTGTTCCTGTAGATGTGCTCCGATGACATTAGGATTAAGCTGAATGCGAAGAAAACGATTCTGAAATGGAGAGGAGGATTAGACGATATGCCGTTGGAGGAGGAAAGCGTTCCGTTAACTCTCCGTATAACCGTACCTTCAACGCAGGGCGCGAACAAGATCACCTCGTGTCTCGAGGAAGGCCAGGTCACCTAACTGACGCGAAAAGTCTCCTACTGCTGCTCTCTTTACTTTTTGTGCCATTTCTTCCAAGGCTTCTGTTTCTGCCTCCTTATACCATTATCGCATTTGCGATGCGTTAACTGTTTTTCCAGACGTGGGAACGTTTCATAACTGTTCGATCATCCTAATCAGGAATACAACTACTCTTGATAGTTTTAATTAGTCTTAATCTGAGGAAAATCAAGAATTCGGTACAAGGAAGTATTGTGCATCATGACCATGAGGAAGTAATGTATCATGAATTTGCAGTTGTGCATCATGATTTGGTGTATTGATCGTCATCATGATGTATAGCTATTGTGCATAAAAATTAGGCATTGTTAGATTTTATCATAAAGGTATAGTTCATTAGGAATTAGGAGAATTAAGGCAACGGATATATGTATAGATGATACCATGATAATTACCCGTGCAGAAATTTTTGAGAGAGAGGGGGGAGGGGGGAATTGATTAGAATGTTGTATTTGACATTTATCACGTGAGAAAAGTTTAATTAAACCATTTTTAAAATATTGGAAAATGTTACGATTATACAACTTCCTCTCTGAGGAAGCAAAAATTAAAGAATTTTTAAGAAATTTCAGAATTATTAAAACATGCCAAAAGATTTCAAGTGATTTTCAGGAATTTCAAAACATTCTAAACAGTTTCAAAATTTTGAAGTAATTTAGCAATAAAAAAATATTTTAGTAGTCTTTAAAATTTGTTAAATCTCTTGAAATTTACTGAAATTACTCAAAACTCTTGTAATTTTTTAAAAATCCCTTTAAATCTCTAGTTCTTAAAAATTATGAAAATAATATAATCATAAAATAATAATTTTCATAAAAACCTGTTTAAAGTTCCTAGAAATATATTCTTCCATGTTTGTCAGCAATATAAAAATTATTAAATTTTTCAATATATAAATATAACCATCTATTATATTTTTATAAATAATCAAGTGCGAAAAATGTTGATACTTTCCTATTTTTACCCGATGTTTGGGTTCAACGTGAAAAACTCTTCAATGCCCTGTTTCAGTATCACTAAATTGGTATTAATGAGATATTACTACTGTATCATTCACCCATAAATGCCTAACAATATTAAAATATTTTCATCGAAAATAGAAATGCCGACCAGGGCCTCGTCAGAACCCTATTTTAAATAGGGCTAATTGCAGCAATTTCTACACGGGTAATGAAAATTCTTTTCTTGGTATTTGAAGTTGGCTATCTTCGGAATGCTTACAAGCATACATTGTTGCCTCGATACAGGTTAAATGGTTTTTATTCGAGGTCACTTACTCACGCTCGAGCTAAGAACCGACTATGGTGGTCAATGCTTGTTCAAATGTTCACCGTTGCATCAGTCACGGCGGGGCGGGTTACGCGAACTCACAACGGTTTCAGGGGCTAATTTGAGTCACAGAGAGGAAACACAAATGCTTCCATAAATGCTTTTGCAGTTTGCACAAATACCATGAAACAAGATTTAACTATCCCAGTCCTAATAATGAAGCATCTATTACGGAACCTTCTACAAATCTACACGTTATTAATCTTTACATATCTCCTAATCCCGTGTAGAAATTTCCAAACCTGGCCCAGATCGGTAATGAAACGCCCGGCCCGATCGGGCCCACATAGGGCCAGGTTTGGCCAGGTCTGGGCCTGGTCGACTCGTGTGTTTCAACCCCGGCCTGAAATCCCCCGATCTGGACCCGATCAGGGCCAGATTCCCCAATATGGGCCCGATCGGGGCCACAGCAAAATTTCTACTCGGGATGGGACCCCGTGCAGAAATTCCCAAACTTGGCCCAGATCGGTGATGGAACGCAGAACCTGATCGGGCCCAGACTTAGCACGATTGAGCCAGATCTGGGCCCGGTCTGGTTCAGCGTTCCATCACCGATCTGAAATCATCTGATCTGGGCCCGATAGGGGCCACAGCAAAATTTCTACACGGGACTAGGAAAACAAACTTCTAACAAACAAAATTTCCTTGTACGAAGGAAAATCCCCCAGCGTGATCCATCTCTAAACTAGCTGCGAATCCGATCTCGGGTGTTCCATTTAACTATATTTAAATTTTTTGTGCTCATTTTTTAAGCACTTTGCTTCCTCATTATGATGAAGTTGCAAATGAATTTTCTTTCTCATCGAGGAAGCAATAACGGTTTGTCTCAATATTTAAAAATATATATAATTCTTTTTTCTCGAAAGAAAGGATCTTTCGACATCATTTATATTTTTTAATAAAGTTTATTTACATTAGATTACTTAATTTTATACGATGCAAAAAACCTTTTACTTTCTTACATTAGCTTTGAATTTTGGTTATTTAAAAACAAAGATAAAAACGAAATTTTTCAAAATTACAAATAAAATCATAACTTCCTTAATATTCAATAAAATGCATTAATCATACAAGTTAATCGATTTGTTTCGACGCAACCCGTGTGGCAATCGCCAAATTTCTTCCTGGCTCCTTTCTTGGGCCAAGCCAGGGGCCTCTAGCCTGGTCCTAGCTTGTAATTTGTAATGGCGCGAGGTACAACCTAGCCCGACTAAAGTTCATAAAAATTCTGGCAGATGGCGTTGAAGTATTCTGTTTTCATTTTGCGATCTGGCAAGCTAGACTCTGGCCAGATTCTCCGTTTCATGGGGTGTTTGGGCCTAATTTTGCCACGCTTGGGTCTAGCTTAGGCCATAAAACAATTCCCACACGGGAAGGAATCTTTCTTTCCTTTAAATAAGCTTTAAATTTTGATTATTTGAGATGTTATTGTCGAAAAATCAATTTTAAAAAAAAATTCTAAATGTACATAAAAATTTTAAAATTCAATATTTTGAAAAATCCTTTGGCACGTTGTGAGATATAGGTGGAGCCAATATAACTTATAAATTTCATCAATTTATCTACGCAACTGTCTTTCCCGTGTAGAAATTTCCAAACCTGGCCCAGTACGGTGATGAAACGCCCGGCCCGATCAGGCCAGGTCTGGGCCGTGTGCTTCATCCCCGATCTGAAATCCCCCGATCTGGACCCGATCGGGGCCACAGCAAAATTTCTACTCGGGTTAAGTTAATAGGGCGACAAAAAACGGCGACATCCATAATTCCATACACACACACACACACATACATCCGGACAATTGATTAGAATTTTGTATTAGACATTTATCAAGTGAGGAAAGTTTAATTAAACCATTTTAAAAATATTGGAAAATGTAACGATTACAAAGCTTCCTCTATGAGGAAACAAAATGGGTCAATTGTTTACTGAGGGGATGAGGAAGTAGAAAGAGTAGTAGAGTAGGAAGTAGAAAGTTAGAAAACTCATGCCTATAGCTTCTGGGTTCTAGCAACAAGAGGGAGGTATCGACTGTCAGAAAGATCTTTGGCTTCCAGGACAAGCGAGGGTCGCTGAAGACCCTCAGAACACAAGTTCTTCCGTCTCGGCGCATTAACCTGCATTATGTATCTTTTAGGTGAGGCCGTGCGTCGGCTTTACGACGACCTGCAAACGCGGAAGTGTGGAAATAACGGTAGAAGGTACACTTCCGCGATAGGTCGACTACGACTAAAGCTTTACTCAAACTAGGAACTCGTCTTCTTACCATCATTCTTACCATAATTATATTTCTCTAATCTGTGGGCTGTTTTCAATTCTACAAAGTGGAAATTGTACATAGTCCTTAACTGCAGCATATGTTCTGTTATTTGAATTCTATTTCAGTATTAACTACCTTCACGAGTAGCATATGATGGTTTATTTTTGTTTACTGTCCAGTGTCTTCACAGGATATCGAAAACAATGATCCCGCACCATCAAGAATATGCAAAGTTATCTATTATATCATCATCAACAACAGATCAAGATATACTTGGAATGAGATATCAATCCTGATCCTTTTTGCTGAAACATCTGCATCATCAATCATCTAATTCGTAGTAAATCCTTTACTCAAGTATCCCGTATTCCCTGGTTAGGCGAATAGCAAGATTGTGATTGATAAGCATGTGCTAAACTCTTGTGCATCATCATCGCGACGACCTGCGACCCGTAAACACGGAAGTCGTACCGTGAATCGCGCACTTCCTGGAAGAAGCTCGGTCACCACTGAATAAGAAAATGTCTGGCCAATAGCAATCCAGAAAATAGTGGGGGGAAAGTCTTTCGACAAATCGTCGCCCGGTATTCAGAAAAGAGCTTTAAGGTCGATTGGGAGAAACAGTTAGTCGATCCGGAAAGTCGACCGTGCGGGACTTCCACCTCCAACCTTACCTCCCACCTTCGGGTGCACCTGTACCTCACGAGCAGGTTTATCGCTTGGTCTACAGCAATCTTTGGAAAAACGAGCATTCGATGATATAATGATTATCCTCTGTGACCCATTTTTTATTTGTACACTCCGTACAAGGAAAAAATATGTCCTATAAAAAGTGTAGAACTCAGTCTTGGAATCTTGGACGGGTACCAAAATGTTGTAAAAATTGAAAACCTCCTTCTTTGAATATTTACAAGATATTTCAATACTAAGTGCAAGAAAGAACTACATAAAGTCCTGGATTGTCTGAAAAATTTCGAAAAAGCAAAAACAATTTGGAGTCTTTAAAATGTCTAGGACAGTTTGGGAAAATATGAAGGGTTCTAAAGCAAAATAAAAAAAGCGAAGCGGACACCAAAACAGGGACTCTGAGTTAGTCGCCTTACTACGAAGCAAAGCATGTTTGACTAAAACTGAAAAAATTAATAATTATCAAAATAAAAAACACTATTTTAACTATTCCTACACTAAAGTTTGGCACTTTTATGGATGAAGCACAAAACTTTCATGCTGCCAACTTCCGGTTTTCAAAAAGTGAAAATACAATGAACTAAATTTAACATATATATAGATAGACGCTTTTTGATCACCTGGTATAAAAATATTTTATAATATGAAGTTAGCAATTCTTGCTTTTCTATGAAGCTATAGTGTCTAACTCAGATTTGTGCGTGAACTGAATTTGACTTTTTACTTAAATTTTGTATAGTAAATACAAAACTAGTTTTCCTAAACTATTATCGAAAATTACAAGACTCATTTTCATTTATTATTGAATAGTTCGAAATCTTTTATTAAAAGTCATTCAATATCTTCAACATTTTGGTACTCGTCCAAAACTCCTGGACTGAATTCTAAACTTTTTTACAGGATATATTTTTTCCGTGAATAAAGAAGAACTTGTCACTTGTAGAAATCAATATTTTAGTTTTAGAATATTAGTATCATTATTGGTATTATTATTAAACGATTATTATTAGTAAACGATTGCTAACTTGAGACTTGTTGATTCTTGAGGCGTTTAGTAAGAAAATCATAGAAGGCAATGTTGAAAGGTATTGAACCAGGCGGTAATTACTAGAGTGAGTAATATAAGCTTGATAATACATATAGCTTTCTGCAGAAAGCTATTTTTCGCAGCCGTTTGTTACGTCTAACAATAGATTAAGTCGCCGTATGTAGAACCTGTTTTTCATCGATACTCAACAATATTTCTCGCCGAGGATCTTCCAGACTTCGGTATCTCAATCCCGGAAGCGAATGTGGCGCCGCCTTCAAGGTTCCAGGAAATCACGACCGGTCGAAGGACGTCGGGAAGCAAATCGATCTCTCGAGCGAAAGATCCGGATCGTCCGATACTTTACTGGACGAAAAAAAGTCAAGATCATTACAGAATTAAAAGCTTTTTCCACCTTTCTTTCGTGTCGACATGACGCAGTTTTTGATTTCTGATTGTGCTCTTTAAAAATAAAAAAATAGTAAATACAGGATTAGCTGGATTAGGACGTATCAAAACATCTACTAAAAAATGTTGACTCGCTGGATTAATGACAAAGGAAAAAAAAGAACTATTGACATCATAACGTTTAATGGAATGCATCAGTTTCTTAATGATGTGGAGATTCAAGAGAACCTGACTAAGAATACATACGTGATTTAAAATCAAATCGATATTTCCACTCGGACGTTTCAATGTCTCGTATATCTTATTCTGTGGTGAAGAAGTCAGCCGAAAAAATTGAAAAACATATTCTTCCTCTTCCCGGAATTGTTGATTTGAATTTAGGAAAACCTGATTTTAGTATTATACTATATCGACAATTTTTTTCGTTTTATACTCATGACTGTTATAGCTTTTTTTAAAAGGTAATTCAAGTTTAAAACAAATAATGAAATAACGATATCCTGATATCTGCAATTTTCGAAGATTTGTCATAAATATGAATATGTATTCGAAAAGTGAAAAAATGAAAATAGATATGACGATTGAATTCTAGTAAGGAACTCATTATCTTCAAAGTGATTCCTGGTAGAAGCGAAATTTATATGCTAATCAGTCGTTCGCAGACGTCATGCGGCTTGTCGCTGGCGCTAAACTTGTATATAATGTGAGACACACAAACGTGAAACGAGATTTAAAAAAAAAAATCAATTTTTATTATTTGTTTCACTCTTGGGACATCGCAAACAGAACAGTTTCCACGAAGAGAGCAAAACTTGAGACTGAATTTAAAAGTTAACTCGTATATGTAAAAAATTGTTTTGGTAATTTGTAAACATTTTTTAAATACATATATTAACTCACAGCATCACCATGTTCTTTCTGTAAATAAAAATAAGTAAATTCTTAGTGTGTTTTAATTTCAGAATTTAGACTTCGATAACCTATTGATCACTTTTGATAACTTAGGTCAAATACTTAATATAACTTATTGAGTTAACGAACCATCAGATTCGACATTCGGATGTACGATGAGCGAGTGCAAATATTTAGTGCAGACACTGCAGACAGTTGCGCCCACTTGTACGAGCGAGTACCTGTTACCATCTGAGCCATTTGAGGCCGGTTTGTGTGGGAAATTGCGTCGGCGTTACGTACTGCACTTACGTAGACAATTGGCCTAACATGTTAGACGCCGAGCCAATTAAGAGGTCTTTCTAGTCCACGATGGTTGTTAACTACTCCTCCCCCTCCCCATTTAAATCATATTTGTTTTGTTTCAGTAAGAAAACTATACCAAAATCACAAAAAATCAAATTCACACAAAAAAATATATATTCCGGGCCGGGACTCGAACCCTGGTCAAACTGAAAAGCTTCTGAGTAAAAAAATATCTCGGTAAAAAAAATAAATGATCGTTCCCTCTTCGGAATTTCTTCTCAATTTATTTCTTATTCAATTTAAGGGTGTTGGAAAATCGGACTTAGAATTTTTGCCATGTCAAAACCCGACTATATACGGCACTGTTATAATATAATTTTCGAAGGGTTTTTAGGAGAACAAAAAAAAACTCACCCAATATCCGGGGTTTATCGTAATCCTGGTGTCAAATTGAATCGATGTAGTATTCGGCTTTTTTGGAACAATGATTGATTCGTCGGAAAATAATCATTTTCCGAAATGTAAAATTCCAAACAGAGCACCGAATTGCGAGAACCATACTCGTAAATAATTATTTTTCACAGAACACCAACACTTTAGCGAAAAAAGCGGCATTTCGTGATCTGTTACCATAAAATGTAGCATTTTTCCACGGAAATTAAAAATTTCTGTCATGGAAGAAAAATAAATAGCAGACATGATCAGATGACAGACGAAGCGCACCAAATTGGTCGCTCCCTATCGGTAGCATTACGTACTATTTCAATGGTAAGGCTGGCGTCCCATGATTGCGTATTGCGTTGCGTCATAATGAGAGAGAAAGAGACAGAAGCATACTTTTGTCTTTTTTTCTCTCATTGTGACGCAACGCATTCCGCATCCATGTGACGCCACCAGGGTGGCCATTTTAGTGACATTTTTCTCACTCGCGCTCGTGTGAGTGACGTCATGTCGCGCGAGAGCGAGTAAGAAAAATGTCACTAAAATGGCCACCCTGGACGCCACCCTAACTTTATCCAATGTAGTACGTAATGCGACCGATAGGGAACGACCAATTTGGTGCGCTTCGTCTGTCATCTGATCATGTCTGCTATTTATTTTTCTTTCATGACAGAAATTTTAAATTTCCGTGGAAAAATGCTACATTTTACGGCAACAGATCGCGAAATGCAAAGTGAAAATGAAAAGTTCATTTTATTTTGAGCTGAAGTACTAGCCGCTTTTTTCGCTAAAATGTTGGTGTTCTGTGAAAAATAATTATTTACGAGTGTGGTTCTCGCAATTCTGTGCTCTGTTTGGAATTTTACATTTCGGAAAATGATTATTTTCCGACGAAACAATCATTGTTCCAAAAAAACCGGATACTACATCGATTCAATTTGACACCAGGATTACGATAAACCCCGGATATTGGGTGAGTTTTTTTTTTGTTCTCCTAAAAACCCTTCGTAAATTATATATGACAGTGCCATACATAGGAGGGCTTTGAAAACTAAAAATTCTAAGTCCGATTTTCCAACACCCTTAAGGAATTATTTCTATAGATATTTATGTTTTGAACTGCTTTTAACTATATGCAGTTCCGATCAAAGCCTATCAATTTTCGTCGAATGACCACGGGCGGAAGAATACACATAATTCAACTCGTCACCTTTTCTAGAAACAGTTAAAAAGAGTTGTTGACAAGCTTTCCAAGAATAAGTTCCTTATAAAAATTCGATACCCTCACGAGGGAGGAATGATCCGAGGATTTTGATGAGGAGGAAGGACAAAGAGCCAGTGCTCCGAGAAACTCCGCTGAAGCAGAAAGTGGGAGGAGAGGGGTAAACGAGCGAGAGATGAGAGAAGGTGAAGGAGGATGAAGGAGAGGATCGGAGAGCAATGGGAGAGCACCTTCCTTCCTTCCTGGAGGCCACCAGCTCGACTTGGTCGCCTAAACTAACCGCATTCCAAGCCGCGTTGTTGCCACGTCTTGTGGACGCGCGATTCTCGCTTTTCGTGGTGCAGATCGTCTCTCCTCGTAAATATATTCCGGCCAATTTCTCTCCTAACTCCCTCTCCCAAGACGCCCTCCCTCCACCAGTTTGCGAATCGAACCAATTTCGCCTCGGAACCAACGACCAGTCTTGAGTTTCAAAGTTTCGAAATGGCAGGAACTTTTTGGGGAAAAATTAAAATGGATTACAAATCTGAATGTGTACAATCTTCAGCATTTTCTAATTCACTTATATGAAAAGCAATTTGAAAGTTAGCTTCAATTACGCTTATTTTTACTTGAAGACAGAACTTTGAAGTATATCAGCTGATCAATCATGCATCAGCCATCTTTGAGTTTAAATACCAAGATGGCGGAGACTCATGCTATCAACTGTTCCATTTCGAAGCTTATTTTCGGAATAAAAACCCATCTAACGATAATTGAATTAAAATTTCGACTCCAAAATACTCTCCTCGGTGGCATGAGTCTAATTCTACCAAGATTTGAAACTGAATTTTAAGAAGTGATTTATTATAGAGGTTTTGCTTTGTTTAGAAAGTATGGCATTTCTTTTTTTGGATCTGGTAATATCTGATGCTTTTCAAACTTTTAAATTCTCTGTTAACGGAGGAGTAAAAGGATAATGCAAACTCCTTCTTCCCCTATAACTCTTCGCATCTTTTTTTTTTAGGATAAGCTCACGTCCGGCGTTTGGACGGTAACGAGGACGATGTTTTGCGACGGAAGAATACAGATGGCCGGAGGTCAGAGCGAATCGCCCGGTCATCGCGCGAGTGCGAAGCGATTATTGAGTTCGTTACTCGAGGCCTCGGGGGGATCGTAATGCCGGAAGAGTCAGGACTGGCGAGCACGAGCTTCGAGTCGATGAGGCTGGAGGCGATGCCAGGATCGTGTTACGAAAAAATTTGTAACCTCTGCCGCAGCTCAGATCTTCCGCAGTTAAACAGTAGTTCAACTGCGTAGATAATTAATTTTTCTCCTTTACATACGTAAATGAATATTGGAAATTTATTGTCCATAGTAATAATAAAGTTCACAAGGTACATCACAGAAGTAATTAGTAAACCATTAGAATTTGGTTTTGTCCTCGGAAGAGAGTTATCAGAATGACCTTACCGAACATGATTTCCCGACGTGGTTTGCAATTGGAGCGTTTATCCTCTATCAAAAAATCTCGAACAGTATGCACTGCACCAAAGTCTAGCATCAATCAACAGGCAAACAGACTCACTTTTTCCTCGCACTCGACCCGATAAAGTTATCATCTCGCGTGGATTCTATTTATAGAACACAGTGGATGCCACTTTACAGTTTACTCTCGGTCCTTCATGCTCGATAATCTCGCCTGCTCACCTCGTTTAATGTCCTCGCAGCACTTTCTCTATTACACCTACTACTAGTAGGGATGTTCGATTCCGATTCGATTCTTTAAAAAATCGATTTTTAACATTCTCATTAGAGAATGTATTATATTTGTGTAAAATTTGACCACCCCATTTTTTGTTAAATCTTCACGTTTTGGACCCCCTGAACCCGAAAAACATCCCAGGTAGAAATTCACGACTGGCCCAGTACTGGCCCAGTACAGATTGCCGGAGTACCAGTACTGGGGTCATGTACTGGGCCAGCACTGGGCCATTACTGGCATGTAATGCATGACGGTACTGGCATTCGGTACTGACGCGGTACTGGAAGCCAGTACTGGTTGTGTACTGGTATATTACTGGTAAAATACTGGTAGAGTACTGGCTATTATAGTCGCCGTAGTTACTGTAGAATTCGGAAAATTATTTAATAAAGCGGATTCTTGAGGAACTTATAGAATGAATTCAATGATCCTCACAGAAGTAGGATATCCCAAGATATCTTACTGCTTGGAAAGCTTGAATATTATTTGTAGATAAGTAGAAATTATGACCGGGTTCGGGCCGGATTCTGGCTGGGTTTTTGACGATGTAATATAATCAAAAGTTTACAAAAAAAAATTGTTTTTAATATAAGCACTGCACTTAATTTATGTTTTAAATTACACAATCACGCAAGGTCTATTTTACACATATAATCGCACGCTCACACGCTTTGAAAAATCGCACTCGCTGGGGATCGATCCCCCGACCCTAACATCTTAAACCTAAACGCACGCCCTAACCGCCTGAGCTATTTAACCGCTTGGAGTTCGTGAACAAAAACTCAGCTAAGCTCTTTCGCTGAAAAGCCAAAGATAATTATTGCGAGGAATATAGATATATATTTTTTTTTTGTTTTACACATTTTATGAATAGGTGTTTTTAAAAATTTTTCATTTTCAAATTTTTAATTGATCTGTTATAAAACAAAATATTTTTTTCATGAAACTTTATTTATATTTGTATTAAAAAAATTCTTTAATTAAAATTTTTTTTAATTATGTTTCAAAAAATGTTTATATTTGCGAAAATTGAAATTTGTAAAATTATTGTTTACGAGAGAATTTTTTTAAATTAAAGTTTTATGTTTATTTAATAGTGACAATTTGGCATTAAAAATATAATTAAAAGTATGTTTTTTTATCGTAAATACCTTAAATACATTTTCTTTGAAAACTTATAAGTAAAATGTCTTTAATTTTTAGATTTTATAAAGATGACTCGTACATGGTGTTTTAAAAGAACTTTCTAAAAATTGTTTTTACGGTGATTATATTTAATATTTATCACTATTTTGTAACACCTCAATAATAATATTAAACAATAAAAAAATTGTTTTTGTACGACTGGCATAGTACTGCTCCGTTCGTAGAGCCAAACTTTTGCCAGTACTGGTTGAATTGCCGATTATCTACCGGAGTAGTATTACTCCGTTCGTGGAGCCAGCCTTTTGCCAGTACTGGTGAATTACCGATTATCTGTACTGGCAAACTGTACTGGGCCAGTACTGCCCCGATGGTGAACTCCGGCGGGGTACAGGAATTTCTACTTGGGATGGTTTTACCAGTGTGCATGTGTGTGTTTGTGTGTAGATTTTTATTTTTCGTTCACGATAACTTTCGAAAGAATTGACCGATTGGATTGGCCTTTGGTATACTCTTTTCGTGTCCTAAAGTGAAGGCCGAGTTCGTTGGCCAGTCATTTTTGATGACAATTTAAAAAGTTAGAGCATTTTTAAAGTTAAAAAAAAAATTTAATTGAAAGCCAAATAACGCGTGATACAGAGAAAATTATAAGAACATAATTATTTGTCTTTGATGAGAATGTGTTCCTTAAGGTCGATAGAACCTTAAGTGAATTAGTTTTCTTCTTCATTTTAAACTAAAGTAATTTAAATAAAAGTATATAGCAGCGATGAAGGTTGATAAACGAATGCAAGCGCGCGAAGTGTGATGAGAATGTGTTCTCACAATGGCACCCCTAGTTTTGTAATAAACTCAATTTTTAAATCGAATCTTTGCTGTTCGATTTTCTTGAGAATCCATTATATAATTATATTCACTGCAATTTACTTTATAACGCATTATGCACGACGTACAAAGTTCTCGATCTCGTCCAATCAATTCTTTCTAATGATTGGAAATGGAGAACTGTGATTGGTGGAAAACTTAATGTGTCGTGCATAATGCGTTATGTGAAAGAGTCATTAGGTAGGGCCATTGTATGATTATTATCGTTTAAAAGTTTTAAACTTAATTGAAATTATATAATAAAATTATATAAAAACAATGATAAAATAAATATTTTTACGAATAGATTCCTGTGTTTTCATTTGGAAAAGGCGATTACTTAAATTAAGAATTACAAATGTGAATAAAGTTGCGAACGTTCAAATGAACGAAATATTTTTTCAAATTATATTTTATCCAGAAATATTGTGCCGACTAAAAATAACAATTAGGATTACAAGTTTATTTCATTCTTTATTATTTTCAATGTAAATGAATCAATATTGAAAAACTTTTTATAGTTACAAATACAATCAATACAAAAATTCGTTCATTTGAACGTTCAGAACTTTTCAATCATAATTACTAAACGAAAAAAATAGAAGAAAAAAATTCGATTTTTTTAATATCGACTTTTGAAAAATCGATTCTTTTCTTTCGATTTTGAGGTGAATCGATTCTTTTTCATTCGATTCAGATTCGATTCAAGAATCGAATCCCTAATTCTTAAAATATGAAGCAGAGCACAACCATTTTCACGTTTTTATTTTTCAACCCTGAAGATTCCTTATCATTACTGTTATTATTGCGGGTTTCCTCTTCCTGGTAGTATCAAATCTCCCTTATTTTAATTTCGGCGACCACAGAGGCACGATTCGATTGGCTTCGCAAAGTAGAAATAGGCGAGGAAGTAATTCTCACCAAGATTTTGTACGGCATTGGTGATTTTCTTTACCGTCAACTTCAGCTTCCATGCTGCGGCATTATGATCTCACCGTCACTTCCTTAATGCTCAATTTCATACCCACTTCTTCCTCGTTCGTACGTTACCCGCCCTCGAGTATGCGAAACCATGCGAAACATCACGAGGCCATATTTACATATATAACCTTTCTCATTTATGCAGCGGAGAATCTGATTTACGAGATACTATATTAAGTAAATAAAGAAACTTCATATCCGCAGTCCAAGAGTCCGCCGAGTCTGCCTAAAAATTGCAGTTTACCGCTAAAATGTACTTTAGAAAAAGAAAGAAGAATAAACTGAGAATAAACGAAAGACTTATATCCTATCTTAAAAAAGTGGTGTAACGAAATGTCTCGAAAATCTCGCATACATTCTTGTTGCAAACCTGATTTGCTTTTGAATGACTCGAAGTTGAAAGAAGAAAAACAAACTATCCTATCATAAAAAAGTGGTGTAACGAACTGTCTCGAAAATCTCGCATTCATTCTTGTTGCAAACAACCTGATTGGCTTTAGAAAGACTTGAAATTGAAAGAAGAAGAACAAACTACTAATGGGGCAAAAAATGTCAAAAAAACCTAATAATCTTCCTAAAAATTCCAAAACATATCAAATCCCTTAAAATTTATATATAGCTTTAAAGAATCTCTTACATGAATTCCGTTAAAATTCCGCGAAATATCCTGAAATACCTTAAAATTCTACTCTCTAAACTTGAATCAGTGAAATTTCACTGATTCCCAGTCAAATTCCACTGATTTTCAGTGACTCTTTTCTCACGATTTTAAGTAGTGAAAAATCTACTGGAAATCAGTGAAAATTATAATAATAATAATTATAATTATTATAAGTATAATTATATTGGTATAACTAATTTGCTCTTATGGTAAAGTATTACATGCCCTTAAAGTAAAAAGGAAAGTTTCATGGGGATCCTATAGAGTAGACTGGGTACGGTTGTGCCAGGGTACTGCAGTCGTCATATTAGCGAAAATATAAGTGCGTCACAGCATTGTGTCAGTTTTTGCGCGAAATTAAAGCTTAGAGAGGCATACATTATTTTTAATAGCAGAAAGTAAGTATTTTTATTAGATTTCTTTTAATAATTTTTGTTATATGTGTACAGATGGAGTAATAAGTGTTTTTCCTCTTTATAAGTTAAACATTAGTGGTTAAATAGAAGTGATCATTTTGTTCGTAGGTTCTTCGGTATTGTCATGGCGATTTTTTTTGCGAATAAGTATGTTGGGTACGGTTGTGACACATTTTCTATTTACGGTTGTGACATAAGTAAAATAAGTTTTTTTTGCTTTTAGATGCCTAGAAGAACTATAAGAATCTAGGAATCTAACTACACATAGTGGGCAAAAAGACATTGACATCCTGAGGACGTCCTAAAGACATCCTCAGGACGTCCATGTCAGTCCAAATGACGTCCAAAAGATAACTCATGTCCTAAAGACGTCTTTTGGACGTGAGACGTCTTTATGGACGTCCTAAGGATGTCTTCAGGACGTCCTCAGGATGAAAATGTCTTTTTGCGCACTGGGTAAGAACTAATCTATCTAAGAACTGAGAACTAAAAACTAAGAACTAAGAACTAAGAACTATTTAATCTAACTAAGAACTAATAACTAAGAATAAAACTTAGATTTTATTTACTTAATGTTCTTTACTGTTTGACTGATAAATAAGACTGTTATAATAACGGTAGATGCTACAGCGCATTTTAGTTATAATCGATTAAAATGTTCTTAGATTTTATTTCTTTTGTTACGTAATTGTTAATCATTTCCAAGAATAGATTATATTATATTATGTAACATCTGGTAACATATTACTTGAAATAAAGACCATTTTGGTGTCTTTTTGAACCTGTCACTACCAACCCCAAGCACTGTCACAACCGCCCCTGGGGTGTGGTCGGTTATGACATTTTTTTTTTCTAATTTGCTCCTATAAATTAACCATTATACTTAAGTATAGAATTTTAGTATTTATTCGTAGACAAATCTATATTTCACACTAAAAAATTCCTTTCATCCAGCTAACTGCCATATTGACAAAATTATAGGCAATCAAATGAAAATTGTCACAACGGTACCCAGTCTACCCTACACTTTGAATTTAGGGGAGAGTGGGGTAATGCCGAACACCTAAGCAAGAACTGAAATAAAATAAAAATTTACTGAAAAATAAAAATTTTTATATTTGATTATTATTAACTTCTCATTTTTCTATGAAATAGCGTAGAATTTATTGCTAGAATCACAGAGTACTTTAATATATAATGAAAAGAAAAAAAAGATTAGTATTCGAAATTATCCCACGACCATGGGGTAATCCCGAACACTCGGTGGGGTAATCACAAAGTGTTAATTTTGCTTATTACAACTAAAAAGAAAACTATTTAGATTTCATATAAATATTAAATTTCGTTTAATTAATTAATAAATTATTTATATTATTACATTTATATAATTAATATAAATGGACAAGATCGGTTTTCCTTCTCGAATATAGCGAAACGGCTCCGTTCGGATTTACCCCACGTTCGGGATTACCCCACTCTCCCCTAACTGAAGATAGATTAAAAATTTCCGATTATATCGGAAATTACAAAATGGCAAGAGTTATCTCCATATGTATTTTTCACCTAATTGATTTCATACTCTCGAATTAAAGATGATGAATTGTGGATGTTGAGATCTCTAAAATTGGTACAAAGCGAAGTTATGCGACCCAACACCGTGAACGCACGTGCGGTGCGCACGGTATTCACGAGGCATGCACTCATGCTCACCTCAGAAGATTGAGAGTCGTGCGGTGGCGAGAATATTGGAATATCTGTGGGAATAGGACTCGCGAGAATCGCAAGGTGGCTTCGCAATGTTCACAAGCTGTGTATATGCCTGTAATTACCGTCACAAAATGCCCGCCTTAGGTTCATCCTCTTACTGAAAACCGATATCTAAGTATGAGCTGTGGTCACTTAGTGTAAATGATCATTTCATGCAACGTTATGTACTTAAGCAATAACTCAACACGATCAGCTCAGCATTTCATTTCAAATGATCATAAACAGTGGGAAAATAGTGTAGTTTTGGCTATTTTATCTGATGATGATGACATGCTCTATACTGTCATGTGAGCCTATGGTAGGCTCGATTCTTGGATTCTTGGAAAAGAATCGATTCTTTAATCGAATCTGAATCGAATGAAAAAGAATCGATTCGATTCTCGTAAAAATCGAAAGAAAAGAATTGAAT
Organism: Synergus itoensis; assembly: GCA_904066005.1. NCBI lineage: Eukaryota > Metazoa > Arthropoda > Insecta > Hymenoptera > Cynipidae > Synergus > Synergus itoensis. Next base: position 225,418 of record CAJFCP010000175.1, read on the forward strand.
TTTCAAAAATCGATATTACAAAAATCGAATTTTTTTTCTTTTACATATTTTTTTCGTTTAGTAATTATGATTGAAAAGTTCTGAACGTTCAAATGAACGAATTTTTGTATTGATTGTATTTGTTTATTTTAAGTGGGAGCCTCACTCTTTTAGTCGGGCCCTGGTGGGGAAAACTAGTCGGGGCCCCAGCAAGATCATAAGGCTTTTGTCAGTTAGGCCCAGATTAGTAGTTCTAGTAGGGGCCTTGTGGGAATCGCCCTTCCACAGCCCTATTAAAGAAAGGGCCCTGCTGTGGCCCTAATCAGGTCCCCGCGATATATATATATATATATACATAAATATATTTTAATTATAAACGTATATAGTTATGCATTTAGGACGATTTGAAGTGGAAATGCTCAAAATTTCTCCTTATATCGTCCCAAATACATCGCTAGAAATAAATATAAAATTATATTTCTTTTATTGAAGATTATATTATAAATACATTATAAATACCAGATTTTATTATAAATACATTATTTACCTTCTAAATAATCCACTGATGAAGGAATATCTTGTACAGCCTCACTTCTGTCAAGTGTAACTTCATCTGAAAAAGTTGAATAACAATAATTAATATAATTATTATTTATTAGTTCACAGATGAACTAATAAAGATATTTTTTACACAAATTTAATGAACAAGAAGCAACTTTAACGTACTAAACAAATTAAAACTGCGTAGATCATTAATTTATGTCTCATTTTCTATTTACTATTACTTTAATTATCTTATATTATAAATACATATTACTTACCTTCAGAACTGTTAGAGCTTTCAAAAATTTCCTTTTGCAGCTTTTGCTGCAAGCGAAACTTTTTACTTCGCAATCGTCCTTGCTCTTGCTGGTGCACTGAGAAAAATGTTTGGTTCGGACAACCAAACGTTTTGTTGTCCGAACCAAACAGTTTTCTCAGTGTGCCTTTTCCTTTCCATAATTATTGTATTAATTAATTAGTTTATCAATTGTCACGACACGACTGACACTTGTGCACTTTACCAACCAGAGGTTATGTTGAGCTCCACCTAACGGCCGAACCTTATAATTACAAAAGTAAGGTTAACGGGAATTTTCTAGTCGGGGCTCCACTAGATACAGATAGACTTATCAAAGTAAGAAATTTCCCACTAGCGCCAGATAAGGCCTTGATTAGTTTTTTCTAGCTTAGAACTTCTAGTCCGGGCCACTCTAGAACCCTACTTTAAATGGGGAAAGATAGGGAAATTTCTACACGGGAAGCAGACTGCCATAGAAGCTTCTTTGAATAAAAGAATGTTTGTAAATAAAAGGATAAAAAATGGAAAGAAATTGGAAGAAAGCTGAGCTTTTGTGATTATGAGGATCGAAGCTCTGGGTGCATATCGGAGAGTTGATGTCTCCAGTGGTCGTGGATCGGTGTTGAGTTTCGAAAGACGAAACCTGTAATAACAGAGGCATCTGCTCTGTTTCTTCTTGGTCGGCGATCGGCTCTCGTTTCGTTGCAAGTGCGCGAGAGAAAGAGAAAAGCGAGAGTGAGAGTATGAGTGTAGTGTTGTGCATAATGCGCTGAATCCAGTCTTCAGTGTAAACCAGACTCTTCGCGGTAGTGTCATCCAACTGCGGATGGTCCAGTCGGTTCACTTCACGCTCACGGATTTGAGTTTCGCAGTTGCAGCTGCAGGTCGAGGATCCTGAACAAACATCATCGTACCATAGCGACCATAGCCTCGGTATCGAATTACTCATTCAAATCGGTGAAGCCGATTACTCCGACGTCATCCTTAATAGAGAACAACTATGAAAGCGAGAGCACTTTTCTTATTGCACCTTCTCCTGCTCTGATTTCTTCCTTTCAATTCCAGCTTACATTTACTTAGAACCATCCAGCTTGCAATGTACATTTTATATAGAAAAAATGTTTAGGAGAAGTTGAGGAAGGAGAGATTAAGGGGTTAGTACCAAAGGAAATTTTTGAAAAATCGATTTTCTAAAAAGTGAAATTTTTTATAATAAATATATGTAGAAATGTTGGGTTAATCGTTATTTTGGTCATAAATATCGAGAACAGGTCGAAAAACACAAAACAACGTAAGCATCTCGAACGCGCCTAACGTGCATTTGGCGTTCGTTTGAAGCAAATGACCTTGAAAATTGAACTCAAGGTCAAAATTGATGTTACAGTTAAATGGCCCTCTCGGTCCTGGTCAACTTTTGTTTAAACCATTTTTTCGTAGATATAAAGTATTTTAGAAGATACTTATAGATTAAAATCTTGTATTTTAGAACGAAAACGATAGCGACAAGTCTATTCTTTATAAATCTCATTGATTTTTGTGTTTCCGAGCCTCCAAACTTGAGATATCATGGCGACCAATTTTTAAAATGGGTAACTTCAGGCAGCCATACCAGCCAGATTTATCATTAAAAATAAAAAATAAAAATTTTTTGTAATAGTGTTTTATATCTATATTCATGTGTGAAAAGTTAGAATCTGTAATAAAAATTTTAATTAAAAAAAAAAATTCTTAAAAAAAAGGTGAAAACTTTGGTACTAACCCCTTAACAAGCTCGTTTACAAATATACTTCGGGTCTGCCTACAAAAAAATCTTGCTTTAACAGGGTGGGACAAAATTCAATTTTTTCATTTCCCTGACTTTTCCCTGACTTTCAGACAAATTTTTCTAACAGAAAAGTATTAAAAATGCGAACAAATTTTCAATAAAAATGCTATTGAAATCTTTCAAGCATAAATCAAGTATACTTGATAAACCTAATTTATTATTTTTTGTTTCATATTCCAAAGTTTCAAGATGATATATTGTTTTAAAAAAAAGTTATGTTATAGGAATTAATTCAAAATTATTTTTATAAATTCGAGACTTGAGACAACCTTGAGAGATCTCTTATTAAAATTCATTGAAATTTCTTTAAATTCTTAGAAATATCTTAAAAATCGACGAAATCCCTTCAAATTTGTTAATATTTCATAAAAACCTTTATATTTTTACTAATTGTTTTAAAATTCCTCAAAATCATTTCAAGTCCTTTAAATTTCACTATAATATTTCAAATCCTGTAAAATGTCATAAATTCTTTTAAATCTATTAAAATTCCATGAAATCCTTTACAATTTCACAAAATCTTTTACGAATCATAAAAATCGTGTGAAATTCTTTAACATTCAATAAGGAACTTTGAATAAAAAGAACTTCTAAATAAAAATTCTTAGAAACAAAATCCTCACAAAATCCTTTAAAAATCAAAAATAATTATTGAATTTTTTTTTAATTCCAAGAGGAATATTTAAATTCCTGAAAATCATTTTAAAAATGTCAAAATTTCTTTAAATTTTTACAAGTTTCTTAAAATTCTTTACAATTCTACAAAAAACTTTAAAATCTTTTAAAATACGTAAAGATCTCTTAAAATTCTTGAAAACCTCTTGAAATTCCATAAAATTCTACAAAATCTTTTATAAATCATAAAAATCTTGTGAGATTCTTTAAAATTGCAATCAAGTTCCTTAAAATCATTTTAAAAAAGTCAAAATTTCTTAAAATTCTTACAAGCCTTTTAAAATCCTTCAAAATTCTACGAGAATATTTATAATCCCTTAAAATGTCTTAAAACTTTTCCAAGTTTCTTAAAATCCTTTATAATTCCATGAAAAACTTTTAAATCATTAGAAAACCCAAAGAATCTTAAAAAATGCCTGGAAATTCTTTATAATCCTTTGAAATCCTTGGAAAGTTTCTAAAATCTGTTAAAATATAACATAGCATAAATGTCAATTTCTATTTTCCCTGACAACTACTCGCATTTCCCTGAATTCCCTAAATTCCCTGACATGTGCTCTCAGAAAAAAGTTTGCTTGAATCAAACAAACGTATCATTGATATAGGGTCAAAGAAAAAATATCTTTGAACTAAACAAAATTTGTTCGAATTAAAAAAAATTTGTTTGATTCAAAGAAATTTTTTTTAATATGATGAAATCAATTTTTTTGAATTAAAGAAAATTTCTTTGAAGCAAACAAATTTTGTTCAATTCAAAGATTTTTTCTTTGACCCTATATCAATGATACGTTTGTTTGATTCAAACAAACTTTTTTCTCAGTGTGGCCACCCTGTTTAAGTACAAGAATTGACTTATAAGGTTTATCATTTTTAAATCCCTTTAAAAATTAATTCTTAGATAAAATAAGTAATAAATCAGGAAGGAAAACTCAACAAATTAAGATTCCGCAGCATTAACTCCCTTCTGTCGCACCTTGCAACTTTATTTGAATGCGGCATGCGCATACAAGATGCGAACGAATGCAGTGGTTGTCGTCTTTATAATAGTCGTATAAGTTTGGTCGACGGTCGTCGAACTCGAGGGTCCAAAATAAACGGCCCGAGAAACTAGCGGACTGGGCAGAAGTAGCACCACAAATTCGATGATGCACCTTGAAAGACACCCACACTTATTAATATTTGCCTTGACAATTTTTTTTAGTATTACAATTTATTAAATAGTTTTTTATAATAGAAATCGTTAGCAATTTGTTTTGCTAAATTTAATACTTCTAAAACAATATTCATCAATTCTGAAAAGTTCACTTGCCGCGATTCTTAATGTCAAGTGTCTGAAACAACACGGCTCCATCTACTTGATTCGATTTGATTTCGCACTTTGCGCAAGAAGTTCTGTAAATGATGGGAGAGATTTAGATTTTTTTCTTCTATTTCATAACTCATAATCGCCTGATTTCTATGGATGGATTGGCTATTTGTATGATAATTTGTGGGTAATTGAAAATTCATGGGAAAAGTTTGCAATTTTTATGTTGTTTGTCTATAAAAAAACAGTATTTTAGAAATGGAATTTACTTTCTCATATTAAATCGATTTCATTGTGAGAACGGGTTTGGAAAGGGGATTTGAAAAGGAGGACTGGAAAACGAGCTTGTATAAAAAGGAGATTTGCGTACGGAATGTGTGTATAATATATATGCATAGACACTTCCTATTAATTCCAATACTAAATCATATACTGCAATTCAGAGAAAATAAAAAAACTAGGATTATTTTACGACCCAAAATCCTGAAAAGCGTCTTCCTTTTAGAGATGTTCGATTCCGATTCGATTCTTTATAACGCATTATGCACGACGTATAAAGTTCTCGATCTCGACCAATCAATTCTTTCTAATGATTGGAAATGGAGAACTGTGATTGGTGGAAAACTTAATATGTCGTGCATAATGCGTTATGTGAAAGAGTCATTAGGTAGGGCTGTAGGCTTATAAGACTGTAGGATTATTATCGTTTAAAAGTTCTAAATTTAATTGAAATTATATAATAAAATTATATAAAAACAATAATAAAATAAATATATTTACGTATAGATTCCTGTGCTTTAATTTGGAAAACGCGATTACTTAAATTAAGAATTACAAATGTGAATAAAGTTACGAACGTTCAAATGAACGAAATTCGATTTTTGTAATTTGATTTTTGAAAAATCGATTCTTTTCTTTCGATTTTTACGTGAATCGATTATTTTTCATTCGATTCAGATTCGTTTCAAGAATCGAACATCCCTACAGTTCCTTTCACAATACACGATATCGACCCAGGAAGAATTAAGATATATCGAGGGATGGGTGCTGCGCGAAATGGACGAATGAGAGAGTCTAAAAGTTCTAGTCAAAACAAGAAAGAGGGGTGACATATCAAAAAGAGGAATAAAGAACGATAAAACGAAAGAAGAAAAGGATTTCAGCCGGGTATTCAATATTTCAATCGCTCAGCCTCTTCTTTGATCTTCGAGTACACAGGCCGCCTACGCCTGCCCACTTTGGGGCTTATATCTTCATCTCTATTCAAGGTGGCAGTTTTTTTTTCTTTTCTTGTTCCTCTGACATCCACCTTGTTCCTACTCGCTATATCCTCGTCCTATCTTCCAAAAGGATCTGGACGTATATGGGGATTTCGAGGCACTAATCCTCGCCACGACGTTGTAGTCTTCAAAAAATTCACCCTACCCCAAACTCACACTGCTATACATTGTTGTGCGCCCTGAATCTTCATTCCACACGTTCTTTAGGACTTGAAACCAATCTCCTTCTTCTTTTCCACATTCTTGCTCTGACATGTTTTTGGAAGATCGTTCACTGAAAGGCACGCGTCAACTATATTATTGAACCCCTTTCTCACATTCTTCATTGATAAAACGCTTTGTCGTCAATTCTGCACTGTTATATTAGAGGGGTTGGCGAGGCATTAGCCAGTTCACCCCATCTCTAGTGTGGCATTGGCCAGAAAAACTGGCGAGAGCCTTACAAGGGTGTAACGTTTCGGCAGACCAATGCCCTATGTAGGGAAAACTCGTCAGTGCCTTGGTAGTTTTTCCATCGACTACCTTTTGTCTAAAAAACTATATTATTGGGTGTAGTTAAATATGAACCAACAAGCTATCTAGTTGCGCGCGCTAGACAGTTCAATCGTGTTCAGTTAGATTCTGTTTGATTAGGCGCACAACGCGTCGGGTGCGAGTTACTAGACAACTAGTACGGCCAACGTTTTCGTGGGTAGTAAGGCTAATGTTTTGGTAACTTAACTAGATTTCTGGTAAAATTTTATGTATAATATTAATAATAATAATATTATATATTATTAATATATAATATTATTAATTAATATTATTAATTAATTATATTATTAATTACCTTTGAATGTAGACTTACAAGAGGTTAAGTTCCATTGATCCAATAGATTGTCCACTTCTAAGTCACAAAATTCACTCATTTTTTAATTGGAAACTTTTATTGAGAACTTTTATTGAGAAAATAAACTGCACTAAACAAGAATAAATGAACTAGAAAATGCACGTGTCGTCAAGAAAATGCAGAATTGAAGACAGTGACGCCGAAAATTAAGTAGGCTAGCTATAGGGGGTAATAGGTTAGGAGGGGGCATCGAAGAGAGTAATAGAGTAGTGTGGGACAAATTCTTACTAGATGTCTAGTTACGGACATTAGTCGCCATTACTAGACGCATCGGTTAGATTCACTACACCACTTACTAAACATTTAGTAAGACGTACGAAATATCTGTCTTAAATTTACTAGGCACGCGTAACTAGATTCGTCTAGTTGGTCTAACTAGACCTTTTTCTCCGTGAATTCTATTAAAAAACCTGTTTATTATTTTTTGTTGCAATAATAATTATTTGCAACAATAAAATTACTATCCATTAAAACATCTAGGGATGATGTCTATAAAGAAAAAAATAAGTCACATATTAATATTTTAATTAGAAATATAATAATTAATATAAAAAATACAAGTATAATCGTCAAAATATGCAATTTAAAACTTACAAAGTCAATCCTGAACTGTTGATCTGTACATAATTTAATATCGAACTCTAGAAAGTCTTCTAAATTGGTGAAAGGTACATTCAAGTTATTATCAATAATAAAACTCCGTTTTGAATCGAATTCATTTTTAGAAAAACACAAAACACTGAACTGTTTTTAGAAAAACACAAAACACTGTCGACGATGTCAACCATAATGGTGGTTCCACAATGTGACCTAAGAATTATACGAACGCATTCGTTCGTTGAGATTAGAACGCATACGTTCGTTTAATCCCAGTGCTACCAACTGTCGGGTGTATATCACTACAGAGGAAGAGTAGACAGTGACATACACCCAACAGTTGGTAGCACTGGGATTAAACGAACGTATGCGTTCTAATCTCAACGAACGAATGCGTTCGAACAATTCTTAGGTCACATTGTGGAACCACCATAATAAAAATTAGGTTAGGTGAAACTAAACACATGTTCTGCCGATGCCAGCGCTACGCAAGAGTTGCGGAATTATTTTCAACCGAAGTGTGGTAAAACCAAGGGTATCTGACAAATACCTGACTTCGGATTTTGGCCGACAACACTCTAGTCAAAATCTAATAATTGGAAATTATGTTATAATTTTTATTAGGATGTTATTTAATTATTTGGAAATGGCAACAACGAGTTCATACTTCGTAAGTAATCACATATGGACTCATTACACTGCCTGATTAATGCCCGATTATAACTTTTTTCACTTTATTCAAAATAGAAAAACTGGCAAGGGCCTTGTCAAAGCCTTGTTTTAAATGTGGCGAAATGAGGCAATTTCTGCACATACATGTATGTATGACTTTGTGGTTCTTTCTATAGTAACAATTTTTTTCATTGTTGGCACCCTAAAAAACGACGCAGAAAGATCTCGTCACGATTGCTGGTACTATAACTACTGGCGGATATTTTGAGATCTAAGTGAAAGCCCTTAAGGCTAGAAAAGATCCAAAAGGACCGCCGAATCTCTCTTCTTAATCACTCATTTTTGTACCCTTCCTTTATCTTGAATTCGGATCGTGGAACGAAATCTTGCATTTCGTTGAAATTTGAATCACGTCCCGTCAAGTCACCGCGGCTGAAGAATGAAGATCAGTCGACTCTCTGGATATCCTAGACCTAGGAGTGCGCAGAGGAATGTGAGAGTTTCAAGATCTTCCTCTTTGGTATTCTAATGCCGACCACAAAAAAATGCCTGTTTGAAAATTCCACGTCATATTAATTTCAATCTAAGGCTGGATAGATGCCTGACGATGCGAGAAATCCATCCACAGATTTCGTTTTCAGATTTCGAGAATCCGGATGCGATTTTTCAGTTTAGATTTCTTGATTTTGTGGTCAGATTTGGTATCAGGCACTTTAATAATGTCGAAATACTTATTTTAGAAAATAAGCTGCTTTTTAAGTTAAATTTTTCAAAATTATTTAATTATTTTCCAAACTCTTTTTCCAACTTGCCAATGTAATTTAAATATGTACATGTAAGTGTAATGTAATAAACAAGCTTCCTCTATGAGGAAGCAAAAAGGATTTCATACATAGTTTCCTTTTTCTTGGGGATACCCTTGCATTTGGTCTCCTTTTCTACTACTATTAGACCGTACGCGCGCTAACGCGCGCGCATTTTATTTTATTTTTTTTAACATTTCCTTTTTTTTAATTTAATAATAATAATAATTTTTTTTATTACTAAACCTTTTTTTCTTTAATAAACTTAAATTTTATTGTTTATATGCTAATTTTTATTAAAATTTTTCTTATTTTACAATGATCCTAATATTAATTTCAATTTTTTTTCCCACTTGTTAAAACTATATTAAAATTATTTACCTTCTTTCATTTATATATAAAATTAACTACCTTAATCACATTTTTTCTGTAATACTTTTTGTTACATTAATACCACTCTTTCTTCATAACATTTTTGCGAATTCTTATTTTTTTTTTATATGATAAATTTTTATTTAAATCCATTTAATACTAACCCAATTTTTAACTTTACCGACATTTTTTTTTCTGCAACGCTACTTCTACATTTATTGATATATAATTTTTTTAATTTATAAAATTGAATATAAATTTTTAATGTTCGTTTATCTATTACTAAATATTTACATTTATAATTTTTTTTTCTTTTCATAAATGTAATATCATATAAATATACATTATCAAATTTTGTCTAATTTTATATATTTTCTCATTTTTTTTTTAATTTTTAAAAAATTAACGTAAATATAAACGGAATAATTTTATATTACATATAAAAATTATTTTAATTAATATAATAAAAAATAAATGAGAAAAAGTTTACTAAGAAAATTTAATTATAAAAATACATAAAGTGAAACGTAAGTTTTCGTATAAACTTACAGTGACTTCCCAAATATAGTGAAACGTCACTTCCCAACGCTGAACATAATGAGAAACTTACAGTGACATCAACACGTAACTTCCCAACGCTAAACATAATGAACGCGGGAAATTTCCGAGAGCCAAAAGTATCGATTGTCGAAAATTACTATCGATACGTAAACGACGAATCAGGCTTACGGAAACAGCAATTATCGATTATCGAAAAGCATTATCGATACACAATCAACGAATCATGATTGATTACGGAAAAGGTGTTACGACTTTCGACCTTTTTTGTACTCTTCTTTTTAGAATAGGACATATAAACTCAAGTGGCCAAAGGACGAATAAAAGAGTTTAGACATCTAAGATACCAACACGTAAAAGCTTTATTTAGCTTTCCGAGTGTTTTTATGACAAGAAAGGGTCGTAGAATAGTAAAAAAAAGAAAGTAAAAACCGAGATAGGAGGGCAGAGTGATTTGGAGAATAGTGGTTTAGTGAAGAACGTAGTACACAGGTGCAGCATCCAGAGATTTTACGTCAGTTTAGACAAAGATCTTGCACCACGCCCCCATGATCCTATGTCCATCGATCCTGCAGTGGGATAAGGCCAGATTATTGTCCGGTTCTCTGGCTTGTCTTGCAGGTGTCCTTTCGTCTTTAGAAGAGTTGTCCAGTGGTGTCAGAATAGCTCGGGCAAGATATCTTTCCAATAACCTTTACAGAATCTGTCACGCGTGAATCGCCGGACAAAGTATACGATTTAAAAGAGCGTGGAAATACGATTTTATTGATATATGGATTCCCCAATTTAATGTTAAAGAACCTAGCTGTGTGCGTCCAATTCAAAAAACGTATTGCCTAATTGTTTAAACTAATGAATGAATAATCTATAATAATAATCTTCATATTCATTCATTTATTCATTCACTTTGTCTACACTTTGAAGTTAGCTCCTATATTTTTGCTCGCTTTTTTGTATTTTCGTGGGTCGTTCCAAAGAAAAAATTTCTTTGAATCAAACAAATTTTGTTTAATTCAAAGATATTTTTTCTTTGACCCTATATCAATGATACGTTTATTTGATTCAAACAAACTTTTTTTTGGGTGTAAACAGTGACTGGCTCTAGAAACTTTAGTTTTAATAATTTAGGAATATGAATTATTGAAAAAAGTGCAGTATTAATCACACTTTGCATTTATTTAATTATATAATGAAAACAATCGAATCTCTTTAATTTTTTTTCATATTTGGGGTACCCAGTTGGGCGCACATTGGCGCCCAATTATTATAGTACGAGCTAATCTGGGCACATTTCCACACGGGTCAAAATTTACATTCATGGGAATTTGAAAAAAGTGAAAATCAAAAAGTGGAAAACCTAGAAGTCAAAGTGAAAGTGCAAGTGGAAGTGGAAGTGGAAGTGAAAAATTACATAATTGTCCCCCTGGTTAACATTGAAATGTTTGGAAACATTAAATTTCTTTAATTAAAATTTGTATTTTTAGATTTGCTAGAGAAGAAGATTTGAATAAATAATATTTGATTTATTTAATTAAAAGTGTTGATTGGGTAAGAAAAGTTATGTTTGCTAGTAATGAAGAATCATTTATGACTCGAATTTTATGTTTTGATTATGATTCTCGACACTTACTGGACTCGATTTTAAGGATCCCGAAGGAAGAATGCAGTTAAGAGGAATCGTTCATTGCTTTCTCGTCATAAGAGACCACTCCGTGTTTACACTCAGAGCAATAAGAGCACCAAGGAACCGTACAACGGGCATTATTGTCCCGTTGAATCGTCGTAAATGGAATGATTTTTTGTTCTGCAGGAATTCTGATAGCTTGCTCTTCTGATTCGCCGAAGCAGGGCTTTCCCCCTCCGATATTTTGCGACCCAACTCAAAGGCACCTTTCGCCCTTTCTGAAAAGAAAAACGGAAAGATCGTGGGCGGTTGCTTTTTATCATCAGATTTTTTGTCCTAATCGCTTCGTGGAACCTCCCTTAGAGAAATAAAACTATCGATTTTTTGTCCGTAGAGTGTGCCCGGAAATTCGAGACAACTTAAATATAGATACATGTTCAGAAAAAAGAAACGAAATCGAAATAAGTAATTTAAATTTAAAAAATATTTAAGCCATCATAAGTAGCCTCAAGTATTTCGAGAATTTCCTGAAAGTTACTTTTATGAGTTTGGAACAATGTAAAGTTTTACTACCTTTAAATTCTTAAGTTTAAGACGTCGGTTATATCGAAAAAGTAACGTTTTTGTCCTCATTTCTCTTTTCGGAAAACGTAGACAAATGAAATAAAAAATAACTAGCTGTGAATTCGATCTCGGGTGTTCCATTTAACTATACTAGATTAATTTAATTTTAACTTTCTTAAAATTATAATTCTACTTTTCTACTAAATTTTTCAAATTAATTCCAAAAATTATTTTTTATCACAATTATTTATTGTTACAATAAATTTCTCTCTTGATTCACTTAATCGCATATTTCTTTCACATTCATTTTGCTTATATATCAATTTTCCTTATTATAATAATTTCTCATTTTCTGAACTTAAATTTAAATTTTCTAATAAACTTTATTATTACTCCAACTACTCACGATATTCCTAATACCTAATCTTATAACATTTACTAAAAAATTTTTTTTTTTTCTTACATCACATTCATTTCTCCACAATTTTCTTATTATTTCAAATTAATTTTGCTTATAACATATACCAATTCTCCTTAATTTAATAATTCATCAATTTTTCTTATAAATTCTAATTTTTCATCATTTCATTTCAAATATACCCTACAAATTTCATCAATTTATCTACAACTGTCTTTAAGTTAATAGGGCGACAAAAAATGGCGACACACACACACACACACACATCCGGACAATTGATTAGAATGTTGTATTAGACATTTATCAAGTGAGGAAAGTTTAATTAAACGATTTTAAAAATATTAGAAAATGTAACTATTACAAAGCTTCCTCTATAAGGGAGCAAAAATGAATTAAGATATTTACGTTAGATAAATTATCTGCGTTGTTTTTTGAGACGAGGCGAATTACGCGAGAAAAACTTTTTTGCTATGACACTTACCGAAGATAAAATACGTAAATCGTAAAAGTGATACTTTACAGAGGCGCCGAAGAGTCGAGGGGGATTCCTATATTCCTAAGTTAGGCCAGATGAAAGGAGTCTGTGAGCGTTGCATTAGTATGATAATTTCATGGTAATTCGAAGCTTCCCATATCTTTTAAATCTCGCTTTAAATATACTGACGCCACTGATTAGTCGCGGTAACTAATTACTGGAGAGAACTACATACATATTAGAAGAAAGGAAGTGAGCCGATCTAGACTTTGAATGGCTTTTAACCAATTTTTCCACGCGGAAAAATAAGCAGTGCTTTAAAACATTCGCTTCATAATGTAAGGTATAATCATGTCCATTAAAACCATAAATTAACATTAACCCGAGTAGAAATTTTGCTGTAGCCCCGATCGGGCCCAGATTGGGGTATCTGGCCCTGATCGGGTCCAGATCGGGGGATTTCAGACCGGGGATGAAACACACGCCCCCACCAGGCCCAGACCTGGCCAAACGTGGCCGGATCGGGGCCCGATCGGGCCGGGCGTTTCATCACCGATCTGGGCCAGGTTTGGAAATTTCTACACGGGAAGAAGTTCTCTACTTCAACACCAAATGAATCATATATTATATCATTTAAAAGTGAGTTTTCTATTTACTACTCTTGGGCGAAGTACATAATAAAGAATTCCTTTTGTTGGCTGGAACAGAAGGAAAAAGGAGCAACAGTTGGAAGATGGTGAGTCGCGAATCCCGGAAGAGACTAAAGATCAAGAAGAGAATCGAACGAGAAAGGAGCGGCCGTCGAACGTCGCCGGAGGGTTCAGGTGTTTGTAGCAAGCAAGAAGCGCAAGGTGTCCCGGAAGTAGAAGCGCACTTCCGGTACCTCAAGATTCTTGGAGCAGAGTCGCGATATGGTAGTTAAGGAGCAAAGAGTTAAGGTACTTCTTGCTTCTTGCTCTCGACTCTCCAGTCTCCACCAACTACTCATGCAACTTATACAATATTACTTATATGTTGGAAACCTTGATCAGAGACTCGGAGCTCACCTACATGTGTATACCAGCTTCCATGCTCCATAATGGCCGACTCTTTACACAGGAAGGGGAACAGGTTTCTCCATATTTTTCTTTGGCTCTTATCTCTCGCCTTAATCTCGGCGGCGAAGAGACATCGCAGATATACATTAGGGATGCTGCGAGCTGGCATTTACATCAGGCGGATATAGAACTTGCGATCGAATTGAGTAGTGGACGGGCTCAAGGTCATTTCCATAAGAAACCGAGAAGATAGTCTGACAAGTGGAAAGGGCATCTAATTAATAATAATAATAATTAATAATAGTGCTCAGACGTCCGTGTTCACGTTCTTTACGTCTGTGCACTATTATTATTATTTTGTTAAAGTAAAAACTGTTTCCTCATTTGCCTTTATACTTCTCACATTAATTAATTCTCCATCTACAGTCCTATTTCAATCCCATCCTTCGAAATGTTAAAAATAGTTCGAAATAATGAATCAGATATCAAACAAACGAGTAAAAATTTAATTTCCTCAATTTATCGCTCTGTTCCTCAAACCACCAGTATGAATATAAACGTCACTTCATAGACTCTGCATAATTTAAATGAATAAATCTCTATTGCCAAATACTTATTGACGCTAATTATCTTCCCTGGTTTTTAAATATGTACTAAACTTATGATACTACATTTAAATACATTATTTTCACAACTAGCAAAAATAACACGCTCGATTTGTTTCTTAATCAATCAACACTTTTAATTAAATAAATCAAATATTATTTATTCAAAAAAACATCAGTTTTATTGCAAATAATTTCAAATATTATTGGACTTGAACTTCTTCAAGTTTTCAAAATTTGATTCTTTAGTAAATCTAAAAATACAAACTTTAATTAAAGTTTAATGTTTCCAAGCATTTCAATGTTAACCAGATCAGTTTATCGCTTTTTTTGGCACCTTATTTGTTTATTTGTAAGATATTTTACGATATTTTATGAGATATTTAAGTTATTTTTTTAAGGATTTTCAAGGGATTTTACGAAATTCCATTGGATTGTCAGAAATTTTAATAGATTTCATGACATTTCAGAGGTTTTAAATAATTTTAAGGGATCTTATGTGATTTTATAGGATATTAATTAATTTTAAGGATTTTGAAAGATATTAAAGGGATTTTAAAGAATTTTACGTAACTTATGGAGATTTCTGAAATTAGTCAAGGAATTACAAGTTTCTATATTTCAAAAATTACAAATTTCTCAATTATTTTGTATACTAGAAAATGGCGTGCAAAAACGAGAAATTAATCGCGCGCGGAGCGCGCGGATCATAATTGCTAGTAAATATAAATTAATCTGTCAAACTGATGTAAACATAATAACCATGTCCCAATGTCAAAAAAAATGTCAAAACAAAGAAATACGAAAAAACGAGCGAAAACATTGGAGATAAACTTCAAAGTGCAGACAAAGTGAATGAATGAATAAATGAATATCATGAATATGAAGATTATTATTATAGATTGGGTTCAACTGCGTTTATAAATGTTTAATTGAAATACATTAAAACAATTTTTCCACATCTCATACATTTTTTAGATTTCTCTGCTGTTTCTCTTTAGAAAATTCTAAAAATAAGAGTCAAGGATAAAAGAATACAAATGAACCAACAATAAAATGTTTTGAGTAAAAGTGTGAGTCAATTCCTATAATTCTGAGAAGTCTTTAGACCTGTGAACTAAGTCTCCAGTGGATGCACTTCTTCATCATCATTATCAACGTCATCTTCCACTTCCACTTCTCCTCTTCATTAATCTTTGTAAGTCGTAACTGCATGGTTGCATCTTGAAAAAACGATCAGGAAACTTTTTACTCCCCTTCTACGTCATTATCATTGCGTCCCTCTATCCACTTTTACAATGCACACCGTCATCAGTCATCCTACCAGTTCCTTGGTCATTTTTTCCTCATACCTGGTCGAACCATTCAATCATGGGAAACCACTTTCCTCAAACTCAAACGTGCGATTTTTTGGGGCGGATGTTGTGAAGAAAATTACTATGTTCAGAAAACTCTTAATGGACAGTCGAAAGAGTGTCTATTCCAAAAACTGTTATTTTGTCCAAAGAAATATTTAATCTGTTAAGAGCATGCGATATAAGAGCAATTTAGCTTCACCAATTCTGGATTTCTGAAAACTGTTAGTTGAACTCTGAAAAGTTGATTTCTCAACTATTATTAACTTGCAAAATAATTTTCTAACATTAGTTATCTTTGAAATAGCGATTTCCAAGGTATATTTTCTTCTAGGCAGCATAATCTTCCTTTTCGAGAATTTTACAATCGGTAACATTCTTTCTCGGTCAGCGGAGCCACGAGCCGTGAAAAATGATAGCATTTCCTTCTTCTCGTCTGAGAGCAGAATCTCGAACAGGAAGCGGAAGAGATTCAAGATCCAAGATCCAATTGCAGGAGCAATTCTTGCTCGGAGGTCGGATTATGCGAAGATGTTGCGCTCTGCCCCTAGCCTGCATCTAGTTAATCTTGAAACGGACCTCAGATTCTTGAAAGCCCTCGAGCAACAAGCCGCTATGTTACTTCATTTATGGTCTCTTCCCATCAAAGTTTACCGATCCCTGGAGGATTCCGGTCTTCTTCGAAAAATACGAGCTAGGACGAAATCTTAGAAGCTCCTTAGAAAATCTTTTACGCGCCGATGACTTCGATCGTAAATGTCCACATTGTCAACTTGAGTGTCAGCAAGGTCTTTCAAAGTCTATTTCTTTAGGATTGAAGTTCGAGTCTTTATGGGGTTATTATATTTTTTATTACATTCGTCACCGAGATCGGAGATTCAGCTGTTATTAAAAATTTAATAGGAAAATTCATGTCCAGAGTTTGGTGAGGTTTTCACGTTTTAAGAGGTCAAAGTAGTTTTATAGCTGTATGTTTGAAGTATTTTTCTGTCAAACTTGAAGTTCTGAACGAGGCGCATGAACATTCCCCAAATTCTTTTTGTCATAATTCCCATTTCACCGAATTTCATATTACGGAATCAACAATTGTTATAATTTTTATGCACCCGAATTATTGTTCGACCTAATCTCCATTGCTCCGAATTCACATAAATCCTAATTTCTATATAATACTTAGTATCCTTAGCATACTTGCCCCAACCGGGTGAGACTTTAAAATTCTCAACATTTTTACATTCTCTG
>CAJFCP010000175.1:286521-301923 GCA_904066005.1 Synergus itoensis
GTGTGTTACATATATATAAATATATTATATATGTAAGACACGGAATAGTAAAATTAGTATTGATTTTATCTAAGATTAATTGAATTATGAAAACTACTTTGAAAATAATACATATGGGCCATTCATGAAAAATTTACAATCGAAAATTTTTTTTGTGTTCTTTGTTCGAAAATATTGTACACGTATTTTTTTATTTCGACATGATATTTAAGATTTCCGAGTTCGTATTGCCCGGATTCGTCGGCCGGATCAGAGGCGTCGCCCCGTGTAGAAATTTCGATAGGGATTTAGTGGGAGCCTCACTAGTTTTCCCTTTTTTTAGTCGGGCCCTGATGGGTAAAACTAGTCAGGGCCCCAACAATATCATAACGCTTTTGTCAGTTAGGCCCCGACTACTAGTTCTAGTAGGGGCCTAGTGGGAATCACCCTTCCACAGCCCTATTAAAGAAAGGGCCCTAATCAGGTCCTCGCGATATATATTTTTAATTATATACATATATAGTTATGCATTTGGGACGATTTGAAGTAGAAATACTCAAAATTTCTCCTTATATCGTCCCAAATACATCGCTAGAAATAAACATAAAATTATATTAGTTTTTATTTAACTTTATTTTAATCTATACATCTTAAAATCTTAAAATAATTTATACTTAGCAATAATGTACCTTAATTTTGATTTTAATTTGCATCTATCAATTGTGGTGCTTCAGTTCCTTTTAGAATTATTTTATTATAAATACATTATTTACCTTCTAAATAATCCACTGATGAAGGAATATTTTGTACAGCCTCACTTCTGTCAAGTGTAACTTCGTCTGAAAAAGTTGAATAACAATAATTAATATAATTATTATTTATTAGTTCATAGATGAACTAATAAAGATATTTTTTTACATAAATTTAATGAACAAGAAGCAACTTTAACATACTAAACAAATTAAAACTGCGTAAATCATTAATTTATGTCTCATTTTCTCATGTATGATTTTTTATACTTACTTATTTATAAACATCTATTATTATAATTATATTGTTGTACTATTATATTGTATTTTAATGTTTTCTTATACTATTACCAGCTATTACTTTAATTATCTTATATTATAAATACTTTACTTGACTTCAGAACTGTTAGACGAGCTTTCAAAAATTTCCTTTTGCAGCTTTTGCTGCAAGCGAAACTTTTTACTCCGCAATCGTCCTTGCTCTTGCTGGTACGTGCCTTTTCCTTTCCATAATAAATAATTTATTACGATTGTATAATAAATTATAATTTTCATGACACGACTGACACTTGTGCACTTTACCAAAGAAAGATTATGTTGAGCGCCACCTAACGGCATAATTACGAAAGTAAGGTTAGTGGGGATTTTCTAGTCGGGGCCCCACTAGATACAGATAGAATTATCAAAGTAAGAAATTTCCCACTAGCGCCAGACAGGGCCCTGATTAGTCTTTTCTAGACTATAACTTCTAGTTTGGGCCACGCTAGAACCCTACTTTAAATGGGGAAAGGTAGGGAAATTTCTGAGCGCGAGAGCTAAAGTTCAAAAATTTATTACAGACACAATTTTCAAGGGTCCATTCCCAAATTTTGGGAGTAGTGATTAAAGTGTCTGAAGTACGTTTTTCAATAAAAAAAATAATAACAAATTTAAAAAAAATTATTTGTTTATAAAAATAAGCCATATCTTTATAAACAATTGGTCGAATGAATTTCGAATGAATTGTATTGCTTATTGAAAAACCGAGAGAAAATTGTAAATTTTACTGCCACCACTTATTTTTTTAATAGAATACTTTTTTTCGTATACGCAAATAGTTAGAGGTACATTTTTGACATTTTTCGAGCGTTAAAAGTTTGAAAATTTACAACTCAGAAATTTTAAATATTATGTCGAAATAAAAAAATATGTGTACAATATTTTTGACCAAAAAACACAAAAAAAATATTTCACGCGAAAAAAATTTTTAATTGTAAATTTTTCATGGAATGGTATATATATATATATATATATATATAAAATAGTGTAAGATGTTACATAAGAATATTATATATATGAAATGTTAAAGCATAAATTAAGGATTGGTGCGGGAAGATGGGATAGAGATTGGAGGATATAATTGGTGAGAACAGGAATTGACGTAGAACGATATAGAGTGGCGTGGACTGCATAGTATCCTTCAGTGATGTATGCTGTATGGTAATCGATGTCGGTATGTTATAAGCGAGCAATTATTAAAGCCAAAGCGACCGTTGCCATATTCCCGTCGGGTATGCCTGACCGATCGTAATCTCCGGCCTTCTTCCTGGAAGCAGGTACTTAGATATACACATATATATTCCTCCAGCATCCTCTCGCCACTTTTATCTTTTCCGGCTCCGCTCTACTCCGAAGACGGTAGCAGCTTCTGTGCCCCTCTGTGGTCCAGAATGAAAGAAAGAAGAAAAGTAATTGTTCCTTCTTATCTCGTCATTTAACATTCAACGTCCATGAATTATTATTTTACTCTCACATTTTTCCACTCACATCTTTCTTGTGTTCCTCAATACCTTACTCAAAATCATCCCCTTTTTATATAAACTAGAAATTATGATCCGCGCGCTATTAATTTCTCGTTTTTGCACACCTTTTGCTAAATTATAGAATTTTTCGTATTGAACTTCACAAGTTTCCTCTCATTTAACGTTGAATTTTTACGTGGCTTGTGGTAGTTTGACTTCCCGGTAAGAAGGCTTGAATGCAGAAGAATTAAGATTTTTCAAGTTCAACATAAAAGTGACATTTTTTTTGTCTTATTTAAAACCTGATTTTTCCACCAAACTTTTATCCGCAAGGGCGTAACAGAATTTCCAGACATTTAATTCCCTTCAGTTCCCATCGCGGCAGCAACATTTCTCGGAAGACTTTTCTGTTCCGTAAACAGAGTATATTTTTGATTTATTTAGTTCCTTCCAGTTCCTTCAGGAAATATCTATATTAAATTGTTTTTAATTCTGTAAAGTAGAATATATTTCCGATTTATTTAATTCCTTCCAGTGTCTTCATAAATTATGCATATTTATGTATATTTATGTATAAATGTATAAATTATGTATGTATGTATAATAATAAATTTACGTATTTATGTATAAATGTATATTTACCATTCATTATGAATGATGTATATTTATGTATAAAGATGGGCATTCTGTTCTGCGAAACTTTTCGAAATGCATAGAAAGGAACTAAATTTTGCTCATAACTATTACCGCCAATGGTTTAGGAGATCGGAGGAAGAATCAGGTTTTCAATAAGGGAATTAAATTTATTAATCCCATTTAATGCAAGCCTTCTTACCGGGTTTGAAGTTAAAGGTTATAAATTCACATCGGGTCCCATTGTAAATTTTGAATTTTATTACTGATAAAGGGATAAGAATTTATCTATTTACCAATTATCACAGCTGGGTAAAATGGTTCTCAAAATGTATTTAAAATGTAAAATGCAAAATAGGTTTACGAAATCTATTTAAAATAGAAAATATAAAATGGTTTTCTATCTTTTATTTAAAATGAAAAATGCAAAATGCATATTTGAAATAGGTTAGTAAAAAATGCAAAATGGATTTTTATTATTTTTAATAACGTTTAATTTCATTTCCAAAGTCAATTATGAATTATAATTTATTAAAATTTCTTAAAGATTAATTATTATTCTTTGCGAAATAAGGCATACATGTCTACTTCGACTTTTCACCGGTAATCAAATTTTGATTTTATTTACGCAACTAACTTTTTTGCTTTATCTTTCTCATAATTTTATTGTAAATTACTATTAAACGAATTTTTTTTTATGCATTTGAGTCACTTTTATTAAAAAATAATTACGTATTTTTGATTGCAATCAACCCAAAAACTTGAAAACTTACGTAAAAGACACAAAAGCAAACTTTATAAGTCAAAAACGAATATTTGGCTCTTTTCGATGTACTGAATCAGAATTTATGCAATAAAGTAGAAACCCCCTCGAATTTTTTTTTTGTTGACCTGAAATTATCT
Source organism: Synergus itoensis (assembly GCA_904066005.1). Lineage (NCBI taxonomy): Eukaryota > Metazoa > Arthropoda > Insecta > Hymenoptera > Cynipidae > Synergus > Synergus itoensis. The sequence goes on from CAJFCP010000175.1 coordinate 290,567, forward strand.
AACTTATCCAGGGAAGAATAAAAAAAAATGGAAAATGGTATTTTAAGTGGAAAATATGTTGAAAATCTATTTAAGATAGAAAATGCAAAATGGGTTTCTTCTTTCTATTTAAAATACAAAATAGAAAATGGCATTTTGCATTTCAAATAGTTACCCAGCTCTGACTTCACCTTCAGTGAAGTATTAGTACTGATAAGATTTGCAGTGAGCAGTGAGTGAGTGAATATCTAGTTTTGAATGCTAATTGAGAACATAAATGGATATGAATTGGATTCAAATAACATTTAGTTTTATAACGTTTGTTTTTTTCACTATTGGAGGGCTTATTTCTCAATGCGAAAGTCATCTACCAATTTGGCTACGGCAAAGTTTCCGCTTTGGAAAATTCGCTGAAAAATTACAGGAGCCATTCATTTCTAAAATTGAGGTTCCAAAGAGGTGAGTTCTTCATTCCGATGAAGAACCCTTCATTTTCTTCTTAATTTTAAAACCCAGTTTTTGTCTTTCTGTAATAAATCTTAATAAATCCTAATAAGAATATTTAATTTGTTGAATTAAATATCATTTTGAATTAAAAAATATTATGTAGCTTGATTCTAACTCAATGAATTACAGAAAGGCAGTTTCTATTAATAATTATTTTATTTTCCATTGATGAAATAAAACAAAAACTTTTTTCTTCGTCATATAGGTACGTTTTAAAAAATTGATTTCTGAATGTTAATTATTCATATTTCATTCAGAAAGGTAGACTTTCAACAGCTTTGAATAATTTAACAGAAGAAAATTTGAAATCAGAAAAGTAAATAGGAATTTATTTAATTTTTCAGATGGTTTCAACATTTCTACCTTTTCGCAGCTCCATTTTCGACCTACGCTTTATATTTAACGGTGTCCAAATATTTCTACAATGTTGAAATTCCAGAAAATATTTTTTCGACTCTAGATTATTTATTGGGATCCGACAGACAACCTTCAGGTACTTTTATTATTTAAAAATTGTATATACATTTTTCAGTTAAAAAATAAAATGTTTATTTGATTACAGTTTCGCCTACGAGTACACTTCTCGCTTTAACTCTTTTGACTATCCAGTGTTCGAAAAGATTGTACGAAACTCAATTTGTCAGTATTTTCAGTGATGCAAAAATGAATATCGGAGCCTATATTGCTGGATATATTCATTATGCTGGCTTGACTTTCGTCATAGTTGGTGAGTCGGAAGGATTCATCAAAGGTAAAAAAAAAAGATTATATTTTGAATTTATTTTCAAAATTCTTATTTCCTTGAGTTTCCATTAAAATAAAAAAATGTTTTACTTAATTTTCAGATTCAGAGGTGAATTTCCGATATTCGTTAAGTCTCATTGATTGGATTGCTGCATTCATTTTTATCTTGATGTCTTATCAACAACTTCAAGCAAATTTCATTCTCGCAAACCTCCGAAAAGACGAAAAAGGTGTCGTTGTGACAAAAGAGTACAAGATTCCAACTGGAAGCTATTTTGAATATATTTCTAATCCATTGCAATTTACGGAAATTATGATGTACGGAATGCTGCAAATAATTTTGCGCGACAGTTCAACTTATATTTATATCTTTGTATGGGTTGTTGTAAACCAAGTGAGAAAAAACTTCCCATATTTGAAATTTTGATCGCTTGAAAATTTGTAATCTCCTTCCGAGTTTACAACTTTCAAATACGAAACTCTTAAGATTGATCATTCATTTTTTTTCCTTCTCTTTTCAGTTTGTATGCGCTCTTTTATCTCACGAATGGTACAAGAAGACATTCAAGAATTATCCACCTTCTCGTAAAATTATCATCCCTTATTTATTGTGAAGTTTATAAAAAATTAGTTTCAATGTCATCATTTAATTTGCATGCATATTATGCTCCAGAAAAATTATGTGTATTTTTATAACAAGATTGATATGTATTACAATTTTTCATATCAACACTGAAATTGCATTTTTGATATTTATTCGCGATCTCTTTTTATCAAAACTTAATTCCTTCGTAAATTCTCAAATTCTATATTAGGTCTAGTTGTAGTAAAATATATAAATGACAAGGACAACGGAATTCACTATTTATATACATATGTATATAATATTATTTATAGTTATTTATAACAAATAACACTCAATACGCGTTTCATACATACAGATTTGGAAGGAACTTCTAAATTGAGTTACCCTCTTCACATTTACAATTATATTTAGTATTAAGTTCACGTAAAAAAGGACGGAATGAAAAAAAAATTAAAAAATTTTATTTTCGAAATCGATTTTGAAGACATCAGGGGCCAACTCGGGAGGTCTGAAGCGGCCAGGCGAATTTTATGCGTGGTTATAGAATCCGGACCCTCAATTTAAAAAAAACATATAGGTACGAGCAGAGCCGAATTAAGATAACTCGGGGCCCAGGGCTGTACATTTTTTTTGGCCCCCCCTGGGAAAAATCTTTAGTTATCTTCAAAGAGAATTAAAATAATAAATTTTTCAATTTTTATCATTTTTTTTTTAAAGTTGAGGAAGAATTTTGGGGCCCCTTCGAAAGCGGGACCCAGGGCTTCAGCCCCTCCAGCCCCCCCTTAATCCGGCCATGGATACGAGTGTCCTGTAAGGCGCAAACTTCCCGTAGAGCACAAGCGCGCGAAGCGCGCAACACGAAGCGCGACGATCGAATTATATTCGACCCCCCCAAGGGCGGATTAAGGGGGGGGCTAGGAGGGGCTATAGCCCCGGGCCCCCACATCCAAAGGGCCCCGCGAATCAACTAAACTTCATATTCATAAAATAATCATAGTTTTCTGCCCTTAAGGGGGCCCCTTATATTCATTATAGCCCCGGGCCTCGTAAATCTTTAATCCGCTCCTGGACCCCCCGCGCGCTGTAGGCGCGCTCATTTTTGCGAGCGAAGCTTGAGGGTCTCTGCTTGATTTGAGAGGGTCTCTGTCCCATAGATTTCGCTAGATTTGGGAGAGTCGAGTCAGTGGCGTAACATATATAGTAACGAAACCCCGCATTGCGGGGAGGCCTCCTCCTCTGAGGGGCCTCCGAGGGGCCTCTTAGACTGTTTAGAAAAATTAAATTTCACTCTGTATTTCAATTTTTATTTTAAAAATTTAAATTTATTCAAAACTTGTTTCTGTTTATTTTCAAAGGGGCCTCCTAAAAAATTTTGCGAGAGGGCCTCCAATTTTTAGTTACGCCAATGGGTCGAGTGTAATATTTTTAACAAATTTTTTAACGCTTTTTCTAAATAGGGAAATATCAGGTAAAATGTCTACCAATTAATACAACGGTCATGCCACCTCCGGATTTCTTTGAACGGATATTATTCGAAGAGTGTTTAATAACAATAAATATAATTGACTCGACTCTTAACTCTGAAGCAAAACTTCCGTGTAGACTGAGCCTCGGGCTTGGATCGACTTTGCGCGACACGACCAATTTCCTCGGATTTTAATTGCTGACTTGGATATACTGAGCTACCATATTAGTCTTTGATAACGGTACCGCATCGTTTTTTTTTTTTTATCTCGATGCCCCTACACTGTACCATCATGGGATGTTGCTGCCTCTTCTCCTTCTTCAATGTCCATCCCTTTAAGATGGAGCAAACAGTCTACAATTTTTTTATGGAGAGATTAGATATGTATTCGAGCTAAGAAACGAAAATTTTATTACTTAGTCTTTGTCTTTATTGTATAATAGTTTTATATAATGGAAGGTTTTATTAGAATAATTATTATGTAAATTTTGTAAATATAGCGAGAAAAAATTGAAAAGGTGTAATTAGTTAAACAAGTAACATTTAAGACAGAGAAAAAATGAGAGGAGGAAATAAAATGTTTGATGGCTAGTCTATAACACAGCCACACAAAAAAAAAAAAGTGTCGTGATCTGGACATGCCACCTACCCTACCCTACGTATTTTGACGCGCTGAATCCGAATCTGAGGTCGAAATTCATGTTTTGGTTCGGAGTTTCGACATAACCTCAAAAAACATTAAAAAATCAGTGTTTTTTGTGTTTGAGATGTCATGATGTTGTGGAATGAAGACACCTGATGAAGACATCGGCGAGCCTGCTTTTACATTCTGATCCGACGCCAAAACCGAGGTTCCCAAACATATAATATCGACGGCCACACGGAGAAAAAAATCAAGCTTTAAAAGCGTGGAAATATTTCACGCTAATTCCGTACACTTTTCAAAATTTTCGCCGCCATATTGGATTTGCCATTTTGAATTTTGGACAACATATTTGTAATCAGCGACCCCAAAAACCCCCGAGTAGGGATTTTTGGCCAATTACGTACACTTTTCAAAATTTTCGCCGCCATATTGGAACCGCCATTTTGAATTTTGAATTTTTGACAACATATTCGTAATCAGCGTCCCCAAAAACCCCCGAATAGGGACTTTTGGCCAATTACGTACACTTTTCGAGTTTTGGCCAAAATTTCGACCATCTGGCCCACTGTGGGCTGGAATATTACAATTTATTCTCATTTTTCGTGCTTTATCGAGGTTAGAGGTTAAAGGAGGCTGAAATTTGTTAGAGGACAACGTGTTCGCTTAATTCTGACGGCCTTATTTATCACTAGAATGGACATGCCTCATCCCCAACACAAAAAACTGATTTTTTAAATGTTTTTTGAGGTTATGTCGAAACTCCGAACCAAAACATGAATTTTGACCTCAGATTCGGATTCAGCGCGTCAAAATACGTAGGGTAGGGTAGGTGGCATGTCCAGATCACGACACTTTTTTTTTTTTGTGTGGCTGTGTAATAGATGATCGGTTGTGGAGAGGTGCGAGACGTTGATATTTAAACGCCCCGCTGGTGTAATCATTGTAATTACCGACATCTGTTATAAGTTTGATTACGAGATTCTTGACTGTCATCGCTCGCGGTAACGGTTGGATAATAATCAAAATAAGAGGATTGGGAAATCTGAGAAACTAACGTTTAGAGAAAGAGTTGAATCTGATTATTGTGCGATTAATCATTTTTCATATAGATGTGGCAAAAAAAAAAACTAATCGTAAATATGCAGTTATCTTTGGCTTGAAATGATGATAGTATTTTCTTAACAAAGTATTATATTTCTGTACATATTTACATATGTAGATGGTATAGATATTAATCTATAATTATCTATAAATTATAATATACATTTATCTTCGTGAAATATGTAGATTGGAGATAGATAGTTTTTATGTATCCATCATTTTTATGATGAAACCAGGAAAAGGAAAAAGTTTTTACTGCATAATCCTGCTTAAGGGGGGGGGGGTACTATTTGTAAACTTTTTTTTCATTTTTTTTAAATTTCATATAATGAATGTACATCCTGTGAGCAAAAAAACATTGACATCCTGTGGACGTCCTAAAAATAGCCTTAGGATGTCCATGTCAGTCCAATTGATGTCTAAAAGATATCTTATCTATTAAAGACGTCTTTTGAACTTGAGACGTCTTCAGGACATCAATTGGACTGACGTAGACGTCCTAAGGATGTCTTTAGGACGTTCTCAGGATGTCAATGTTTTTATTCCCACTGGGTAGCATCTGAAGAATGTTGTACTAAATTTTTAGAGCATTTGGAGCAAAACTATGGAAGATATAGCGATTTAATCAACGGCTGCTCCGAGTCACTATACGAATAACATTTGTCCTAATTTTTATTTTCCCAAATAACCATTCGACATAATTTTCATTTTCCCGAACTGCTATTTGTCATAATTTTTATAATACCGAATTACTGTTTAGCATAATTTTAATTTTTCCGAATGAGCACCTAAACCTAAAATTCATTTTACCGAAACACCATCTGTCATAATCCCCATCTGACCGAAATCCCAAGTAACAGAAATTTAATTCTTCCTAAAATGGCGTCCGACAATTTGGTATTATAAAAATTATGTCAAATTATAATTCGATAAAATAAAAAATATGTCAAACGATAATTCGGAAATATAAAAATTATAGCAAATTGATATATTCGATCAACTGATTTTCGGTAAAATAAATTTTAGGGAAAATAGAATTTGGGGCATATTCATGCGCCCCATTACAATACACTCGACTCTCCCAATGATGAACAAATCCAAGCCAGAGACCCTCCCAATGATGAAAAAATTTCTTCTCTCAAATGTCACATCAGTTGCGCATGCGTATTGCGTATTAAATTATATTTTTTAGCATTTTAAATTGCGCGCCAATAGCAACCAATCAGATGCCGAGTGCAATGACTTGCGCAGTGGTATTAAGTGAATATTGCAAAAGATTTTGTTCATCATTGAGAGAGGAATGCGTTCATCATTGGGAGGTTTTCATCTTTGGGAAGTTCATCATTGGGAGAGTCGAGTGTACTGTAATCATCTAATGTAATTTAAAATACATTACCAGACATTACCTGTATCCAGGGTTACCATCCGTCCTGTTTTTCCGGGACATATCCTGTTTTTCGGGGTCTGTCCTGGTGTCCTGGTTTTTTCTCGAAAATAGGCAAAATGTCCTGGTTTTTACGAATCCATCTCTTTTCGACAAGAAATATTTTATTTTTCTACAATCGGCCAATCGCATTTCAAGTTCTAGAATATGATAGTAACAATAAATAATAAATTTATACTTTTGCAAACGATTGCACGGGAAAATTTTTCTTGGTGACCTGTTTTTTTTTAGGGATTCTTAAAAAATTTGGAGGTGTCCGTTTTTCGTCCGACCCATCTGGTAACCCTGCTGTATCTTTTAAAAAAATTATTGAAAAAGACTCTTTTTAAACTTAATTAACAATACCCCCCCCCCAAAAAAAAATTTTCATTTTCTCGAAAAATTGAGAGTGTGATTTCACTTTATTTTTGAAGTACCCCATTCCCAAGATTCCAAAGCACCTTTCTCTGCATCTATAACCTACTGACGGAACTCCTAAGGCTCTAATCAAGCTATTGCCAATTGCATGCAATTGAAATCCCCATAAAAATGGCTTAAAGACCCATCTGAGAACTCTTTATAGGTCATGTTAGACACGACATCTAGACACTCCCTAAGTCTCTGGAATCCGCAGCCTCTGGGTAACTCTGCTGCTGGGCACTTTGGGATATATACCTCTCATGCTCTGGAGTTCGGAATGGCCTCGAGAATGACTGTGAACACTGGGAAGTAGCACTTGGTGCACAAAGCCATTAGAATAAAGGAGAAGACTCATTCGCGGAATGTTTGGAATAATCGAAGCAGCGGAGTATCCTGATGACGTAATGGTTGCGTGGAGGATGAAGAATAGAAGGGATTAGGAGGTCGTATGAAAATTGCGGAGGTCGTATGAAAATTGCGGAGGTCGTTGCTGAGTTCAGCCAAAGGCGCCACACCCTGACAAGGTTCCTGAAGAAAAGGACGGATATATGCGAACAAGTAGAGTATACCTAGGTAACTCGTACGTGTACTGCAAGTTGTAAGGTGCACCATTCCAGCTTCATCAGTAGTCTCGGCACGCACCTATACCTCTCTTGTATAATACTTGGAACAGAACGATCCACCCAGAATACATTTCAGACATTACGCCTGTCTATTGCGGTACACGTGATGGGCGATTCTAAATCTGATTCATCATCTTCAACAAGGAAACTGTCTTGCAGCTTTTGTTAAGGACTTGATTAGCTGATACATAACCAGCATATGTATAGAGCGTATAGACTTTTCAGGCGTGATATGAGTAATATCCCCGGGATTTGAGGAGCTTGTTCATATTGAATTGTGTAGATCATCTTGGATCCTTGGAAGCTCGTCGTTATTTCTCTTCCGGGTTGAGAAGATACTTCCGGGTCTATGTATACCTTGACTTTCTGAACAAGCCGTCGAACCCTTGTGGAAGTATAAAGAGATAGAAATCCTATCCTCTTCTATCTCTCGCCTATCCCTATTATCTCTTTCTATTTCCATATCAATCCACATCCACGCTTATCTCTTTGAATCTCCTCTTTTTTATCCCTTTCTATCTCTTGTCTATCTCCGCTTATATCTTTCTATCTGAGCCTATCTCTTTCTATCTCTTGTCTATCTCCGCCTATCTCTTTCTATCTCTTGTCTATCTCCGCCTATCTCTTTCTACCTCTTGTCTATCACCGCCTATCTCTTTTTCAATCTCCACTTCTCTATATCTTTCTATCTTTTGTCCATCTCCGTCTATCTCTTTCTATCTCCTTGTCAATCGTCGTTCTCTCCAATCTCTTTCAATCCCCACTTCTCTATCTTTTTCTATCTCCGTCTATATCTTTCTATCTCCTTGTCAATCGCCGTTCTCTCTTATTTCCTATCTCTTTCAATCCACATCAACGCCTATCTCTTTCAATCTCCACTTCTCTATATCTTTCTATCTTTTGTCCATCCCCGTCTATCTCTTTCTATCTCCTTGTCAATCTCCGTTCTCTCCAATCTCTTTCAATCCCTACTTCTCTATCTTTTTCTATCTCTGTATATACCTGTCTATCCCTTCTGTATCTCCGTCTATCACTTTCTATCTCTGTATATGCCTGTATCCCTTTCTATGCTTGTCTATTTCCGCCTATATCTTTCTATCTCTCATCTATCTTCGTTTATCTCTTTCAATCCCCACTTCTCAATCTTTGTATACACTTGTCTATTCCTTTTTATCTCCTTGTCAATCTCAATTCGCTTTTATCTCTTTTAATCTCCAGTTGTCTATCCCTTTCTATATCCACTTAAATTCACAACCACACCTACCTCTTTCAATCTGCATTTCTCTATATCTCTATCTCTCACCTATTCAATTCTATCTCTTTCTATATCCCTCTGAATTAAAATTGCTTCTATCTCTTTCAATCCTCACTTCTCTATCCCTTTATATCTCTCCCCTATTTCTGCCAATCTCTTTCTATCTCGTTTTCAATTGCAATTTCGCTCCTACCTCTTTCAATCCCGACTTATTCCTTTCTATCTCTCGCCTATTCTTGTCTATCGCTCTCTATCTCCTTACCAATTTCAATTCATTCCTATCTCATTCAATCCCCAATTCAATATTTTTATCTATAGCCTATTCTCTTCTATACCTTTCTATCTTCTCATCAATCAAAATCACTCACCTCTTTCAATCCTCGCTTCTATATCCCTTTCTATCTCTCGCCTATACTCAACTATATTTTTCTATCTCTTTTTTAAACTCAATTCTTTTCTCTCTTTTGGTCCCTACATCTCTTTCAATTCCTACATCTATATTCCTTTCTATTTCTCGCCTATTCTTGTCTATCCCTTTCTATCTCCTTGTCAATCTCAATTCGCTCTATCTCTTTCAATCCCCACTTCTTTATTACTGCCTATCTCTCTCCTATTCTGGTCTATACCTTTCTAACTTTTTACCAATCAAAATTCGCTCCTATCTCTTTTAACCCCATTTTTCTATCCATTTTAATCTCTTCCCCATCCTCATTTATCTCTTTCTATCTTCTTGTCAATCGACATTTATTGCTATGTGTTTCAATCCCCTGATTTCTGTCCCAGCCTATTTTTAAACCTATCTTTTTGAATGTCTTCTTCTTTATTTCAATTTAACTCTTTTCTTTTCAAATCCATCCTTGTTTATCTCATTCATTCCGAATCAATCCGAATCATTCCAGAATTTGTAACCAAACCAAACAGTTTCATTCCTAGCTAATCTGAAGGAAGTTTTTAATCCGAAACCCATTCAAAAGCAGCCCGAATGAATCCGCCAATCCGAATTAAGCAGAATTAATCCGAACTTTCAATCCGAATGAATCCGGTCTATCCGAATCAATCCGGATGATTTCGAAAAGTGGATTTATTCGGATTAATTCTAATTAATTCGGATTGGCGGGTTTATTCGGATTAAGGATGTTGGACCCAAGTGTTAAGCTCAAAATTCTATTCTCCATTTTACTAAATGAAAATTATAAATAAATATTTTTCCGCTCTGTAGCGCTAATCTTTTTTCAAATATAAGAATGCATACAGAGCGAAAAAATATTTAATTTCGATACTTTTTGCATAAAACGAAGAATTCAAAATCTAACTTCAAAATTTAATATTTTCATTTTACTTAAAAAATATTTGAACTAGATATTTTCTCGCTCTGTACGCATGATTCTAGTTAAAAATTTATTAATTTTACAGAGGGAAAAAATTCGAAATTTAATATTTGTTGAGTAACATGAAGAGATCGAATTTTTAGATTAGAACTTGGCTCCAACACCCTTAAAGGTTCGGATTGATTTTGAATGGGCTTCGGATTAATTCGGATTAGATCGGAATAAAACTGTTTGTTTCGGATAAAAATTCCGGAATGATGCGGAAAATTTCGGATTGAATTTCATTCCGAAGCTTTCGCTAGGGCGTAGTTGCAATTATCATTTTTGGGTCGTTAACTCAGAAACTGAAATAATATCAAACTTAAAATACATTTTCATCCAACCCATATTTTCTAAATTCTGACGTCGCGTCTGGGTCGAGGAAGACGTCGACCTCTGGGGCAACTTTTGTTATCGACTCAATGAAAATAAACCCTCCATGGCTCGACGAATCGTTTTATTTTCACACACTATTCAGTACATCATTCATTTTTATTATTAAATTATCGGTCGTCTGGAGACTTGTATTTTCGTATATCCTAGTGGGTCAACCTGGGAATAATTTTATACCTATACACGGAGAGAAACTACGTGTACTCTGTACATGGAAAAAAATCACGTATTAAATATTTGAACGAATTCGAGTGATAAATATCGGGCCTCAAGTGCTCAGAAAGTGAGCCGCGCTAAGCGCGTGAAATGAAAACAAGGCCTCATGTGCTGAATTTACGAAACTCACGTAGGGTAAACCAGAGCAAAGCCGACCAGTTAATAGTAAATGATTTTTCAAAAGTTAATAAGATATGGAACTGATCTATTTTTTTTCCATTTCGACTCCTACATTATTACATATCATATTTCTCTACGTATTAATCACATAAATAAAACAATTATTTAATAATTTAATTATTTCTAACAAGCTGTACTTCGTCGGCTTTACCCCACACCTTGGGGTAAAGGCGACCTGTAACTTTTTATGAAAATGAAAAGATTTGAACATTGCAAAATATAATGGTTAGCTTCTGTATTATTGAAAGTATTTGCCAAATTACCTTTAAACATATACAGAAAGAAGAATAAGTTATTTTGAATAAAAATAGTGATAGCTACGATATATAACCTCTTATTTGTTGACATTCTACTGATGACAGACTATACATGCAACAAGAAACCTGCTTTACCGACTGTAGAGAATTAAAGTAACCTTTATATATAAAAATTTTCAATTTTTTAATTTCAGT